>CM052898.1:114309838-114386366 GCA_028534135.1 Potos flavus | reverse complement strand
ATACAACAATTCAGAAAAGTGTCAGGATATAAAATCAATGCACAGAAATCAGTTGCAGTTCTATACACCAACAGCAAGACAGAAGAAAGAGAAATTAAGGAGTCAATTCCATTTACAACTGCACCCAAAACCTAAGATAACTAGGAATAAACCTAAGCAAAGAGGAAAAGAATCTGTACTCAGAAAACTATAGAAAACTAAAAAAGTACTCATGAAAGAGATTGAAGAAGACACAAAGAAATGGAAAAATGTTCCATGCTCATGGATTGGAAGAACAAATATTGTGAAAATGTCTATGTTACCTAAAGCAAGCTACACATTGCAATCCCTATCAAAATACCATCAATTTTTTTCAAAGAAATGGAACAAATAGTCCTAAAATTTATGTGGAACCAGAAAAGACACCTAATAGCCAGAGGAATGTTGAAAAAGAAAAACAAAGTTGGCGGCATCACAATTCCAGACTTCAAGATCTATTACAAAGCTATAATCATCAAGATAGTATGGTACTGGCACAAAAACAGACACATAGATCAATGGAACAGAATAGAGAGCCCAGAAATGGAACCTCAACTCTATGGTCAACTAATATTTCACAAAGCAGGAAAGAATGTCCAATGAAAAAAAACAGTCTCTTCAACAAATACTGTTGGGATAATTGGACAGCCACATGCAGAAGAATGAAACTGGACCATTTCCTTACACCTCACACAAAAATAGACTCAAAATGGATGAAAGATCTCAATGTGAGACAGGAATCCATCAAAATCCTTAAGGAGAACACAAGTAGCAGCCTCTTTGATCTCAGCTGCAGCAACTTCTTCCTAGAAACATCACCAAAGGCAAGGGAAGCAAGGGCAAAAATGAACTACTGAGACTTCATCAAGATTAAAAGCTTTTGCACAGCAAAGGAAACAGTCAATAAAACCAAAAGACACTGACAGAATGGGAGAAGATATTTGCAAATGACATATCAGATAAAGGACTAGTATCCATAATCCATAAAGAACTTAACAAACTCAACACCCAAAGAACAAATAATCTAATCAGGAAATGGGCTGAAGAGGGGCCCCTGGGTGGCTCAGTGGGTTAAAGCCTCTGCCTTCAGCTCAGGTCATGATCTCAGGGTCCTGGGATCGAGTCCCGCATTGGACTCTCTGCTCAGAGGGAGTCTGCTTCCCCCTCTCTCTCTGCCTGCCTCTCTGCCTACTTGTGATCTCTCTCCCCTCTGTCAAATAAATAAATAAAATCTTAAAAAAAAAATTTAAAGAAATGGGCAGAAGATGAACAGACATTTCTGCAAAGAAGATATCCAAATGGCCAACAGACACATGAAAAAGTGCTCAACATCACTCAGCATCAGGGAAATACAAATCAAAACCACAGTGTGATACCGTCTCCCGCCAGTCAGAATGGCTAAAATTAACAAGTCAGGAAACAACAGATGTTGGCGAGGATGTGGAGAAAAGGGAACCCTCCTACACTATTGGTGGGAATGCAAGCTGGTGCAGCCACTCTGGAAAACAATATGGAGGTTCCTCAAAAAGTTGAAAGTAGAGCTAACCTACATACGATCCAGCAATTGCACTACTGGGTATTTACCCTAAAGATACAAATGTAGTGATCTGAAGGGGCACGTGCACCCAAATATTTATAGCAGCAATGTCCACAATAGCCAAACTATGGAAAGAACCTAGATGTCCATCAACAGATGAATGGACAAAGAAGATGTGGTGTATATATATATACAGTGGAATATGCAACCTTCAGAAAACCTGAAATCTTGTCATTTGCAATGACGTGGATGGAACTAGAGGGTATTATGGTAAGCAAAATAAGTCAATCAGATTTATCATTGATTATCATATCAATTTTCATATGATCTCTCTGATATGAGGAATTTGAGAGGCAGGTTAAGGGGTCGTGGGGGGTAGGGAGGGAAAAAATGAAACAAGATGGAACTGGGGAGGGAGCCAAACCATAAGAGACTCTTAATCTCAGGAAACAAACTGAGGGTTGCTGGGGGTTGAGGGGGAGGGATAGGGTGGATAGGTGATGGACATTGAGGAGGGTATGTGCTATGGTGAGTGCTGTGAATTGTGTAAGACTGATGATTCACAGACCTGTACCCCTGAAGGAAATAATACATCATATATTAATAAAATTAAATTAAAAAAATAGAGAAGCCAAGGGCAATGGTGTTGACAAAAGAAAAGGCTATATGAAGACAGAGGCAGAGATTAGGCAGAGATTAGAGTGGCATCCCACTGGCACATTCCAGTTGCAAGAAATTGGAAGAGGCAAACAAAACAAAACAAAACAAAACAAAAACAAACAAACAAAAAAACCAAATAAATAAAATTCTACCCTAGAGACTCCAGAGGATGTGTGGTCCTGCCCACACCTTAGTTTTAGCCCAGTAATTCTGACTTTGGACTTCTGGCCTCCAGAATTGTGAGACAATAAATTTCTGGGTTTTCTTATTTGTACTAATTTGTTACAGCAGCAGAGTTTGTACTAATTTGTTACAGCAACCAGAGGAAACTAATACAAAGCCCCATAAAATCCCCATTTATTAAGGAAAAAAAAGAAATTTAATAAAGCGTCAGCCACTTAACCAAGTGTATATTAAAAATCATGGGTAGAGTTTGGACTCAAATCCAAGTCTGACCAACCTCAAAGCTGCTTAGATACTTTTTCTCATCGTGTGTTCATGTGCAGGACAAAACTTCCTCCAAGCCAAACAGTTTTATTCAATCAATAGGGCATCGTTCCTTGGGATGAGACACTACATGTGGATTGTCTCTGGAAGCAAAATGGAAGTATAGATTTAAATTATTTAACTAATTTAGGTAAACCTGTAGGCTTCTGTCATAATTTTGTTTTTATTGAAGTTGAATTCACATACAATATTATAATAGTTTCAGATGCACAACATAGTGATTTGACATTTGTATAGACTGCAAGATGGTCACCACAAAAAGTCTAGTTACCATCTGTCACCATAAGAAATTAATACAATATTACTGATTATATTTCCCATGTTGTATATTCCCATGACTTATTTTATAACCAGAGTCTGTACTCTTGATCCTCTTCACCCATTTCACCCTCCCAATCTCTTCCCCTCTAGTAACATATCTAGGAAATACAGGTTTTATATCTGTTTGCTTGCTTCTTTCATTTTTTGAATTCACATATAAGTGAAATCATGTGGTATTTGTCTTTTTTCTGTCTGACTTACTTCACTTAGCATAATACCCTTAGGGTCCATCTATGTTACCATATACAGCAAGATATCATTCTTTTTAATGACTGAATAATTCTATTATATATATACATATATATATATATGAAATCACCTCTTTATCCATTTATCCATCCATGGACACTGAGGTTGTTTCCATATCTTGACTATTGTAAATAATGCTGCAATGAACACACAGATACATGTATCTTTTTGAATTAGTGTTTTCATTTTCTTTGGATAGTTATCCAGTAGCGGAATTGCTGAATCACATGATAGTTCTATTTTTAATTTTTTGAAGACTCCCTATACTGTTTTCCATAATGGTTGCACTGGTTTACATTCCTACCAGCAAAGCACAAGGGTCTCCTTTTCTCAACATCCTCCCCAACATTTGTTATTTCTTGTCTTTTTGATAATAGCCATTCTGACAGGTGTGAAGTGATATCTCATTATGGTTTTGATTTGCATTTTCCTGATGATAGTGATGATTAATAATATTGAGCAGTTTTTCATGTGTCTGTTGCCCATCTGTACGTCTCCTTTGGAAAAATGTCTATTCAGATCCTTTGGCTATTTTATAATCGGAATGTTTGTTTTTTTTTTTTACTGAGTTATCTGAGTTCTTTATATATTTTGGATATTAGCCCCTTATTGGATATATTATTTGCACATATCTTCTCCTATTCACTAGGTTGCTTTTTCATTTTGTTGATGGTTTCTTTCACTGTGCAAAATCTTTTTTGTTTGATGTAGCCCTATGTATTTACTAACTTTGGATTTCACTTGTTCTTTTTTCTGTTCCTTTAGGTTAAATTATTTACTTGATATTTCTCTTGTTTCTACATAAAAGAATGCCTATATTGCTATAAACTTCCCTCTTAGAACCAATTTTGCGGCATTCCATAGATTTTGGTATGTTGTGCTTCTGTTTTCATTCATCTCTAGGCAGTTTTTAATTTCTCCTTTGATTTCTTCCATGACTCAATAGTTATTTAGTAACATGTTTAATTTCCATGTATCTGTACTTTTTGTTTTATTCTTATAATTGATTTCTAGTTTCATACCACTGCGGTCAGAAAAGATGCTTGTTATGATTTCAATCTTCTTGAATTACTGAGATTTATTTTGTGGCCTAGCATGTGATCTTTCTTGGAAAATGTTCCAAGTGTACTTGAGAAGAATGTTTATACTGCTTTTGGATGGAATGTTCTGTTTATCTCTATTAAGTCCATCTGGTCTAATGTGTCATTCAAGGTCAATACTTCTTTATTGATTTTCTGTCTGGATGATCTACATCAACACCCATTGATGGAAGTGGAGTGTTTAAGTCTCTTATTATTATTGTACTGTTGTCAATTTCTCCCCTTAGGTCTGTTAATATTTGCTTTATATACTTTGATCCTTCTATGTTGGGTGCATATGTATTTATAAATGTTATATCTTTTTGCTAGATTGACCCCTTTATCATCATGTAGTATCCCTCATTGTCTTTTATTACGGTTTTTGTTTAAAGTCTGTTTTATCTGATATGAGTATAGCTACACCAGCTTTCTTTTCATTTGCATTTGCATGGAATAACTCTTTTCATCGCTTTACTTTCATTTTGTGTGTGTTCTTCTGAAGTGAGTTTCTTATAGGCAATATATAGATCCATCTTGTTGGTTGTTGTTGTTTTAATCCCTTCAGCTATTTTTTCTCTCTTGATTGGAGAATTTAGTCCATTTACATTTAAAGTAATTTTTGATAGGTATGTGCTTACTGCCATTTGTTACTTGTTTCCTGGTCAGTTGTGTAGTTCTTTGATCTTTTCTACTTCTCTTTGTCTGTTTCCTTGTGATTTGATTCCTTTTTTTACTGTTATGTTTAAATTCTTTTCTCATTTTGAGTATTTACTATAAGGTTTCTTTTTGTAGTTACTGTGAGGTTCATATATAACGTCCTATGTATATAGCACTCTATTTTAAGTTGATAGCAACTTAAATTTAAACACATTCCAAAACTCTACATTTTAACTGCCCTCCCACTACATTTTATGCTTCTGAAGTCACATTTTACATCTTTTTATTTTATGTATCCCTTAGCTAATTATCGTAGTCTTAGCTAATTTTACCACTTTTATCTTTTAAACTTCATAGTAGCTTTATAAGCGATTAATCCACTATATTTATTGTATATTCTCCTTTCTAGGGAGATTTTTATGTTTGTATGTTTCTTTGTTATTAGTTAGTGTTATTTCTTTTCAGTTTAAAGAAGTCTCTTTAACATTTCTTTTAAGGCTAGTTTAATAGTGATGAACTCCTTTAGCATTTGTTTGTCTGGAAGACTCTTTATATTTCCTTCAATTCTGAATGAGTATCTTGCCTGATCATGTATTCTTGGCTGAATGGTTTTTCTCTCAGGCCTCTGAGTATGTCATGCTACTCTCTCCTGGCCTACAAAGTTTCTACTGAGAAATCTGCTGATAGCTTTCTGGAGTTTCTCTTGTATGCAGCAATTTGTTTTCTGTTACTGCTTTTAAGATACTCTCTTTATCTTTAACATTTGACATTTTAATTATGTGTCCTGGTGTGGATCTCTTTGGGTTCATCTTGGAATTCTTTGGGCTTCCTGGATCTGGATATCTCTGTTTCCTTCCATAGGTTAAGAAAGTTTTCAGCCATTATTTCTTCAAATAAGTTTTCTGCCCCTTTCTCTCTCTCTTCTCTTTCTGAGACCCCATACTATTAGTCCCAGAGATTCCTAAATCTTCATATTTTTTTTTTTTCTTTTTGTTTCTATGGGTAAGTTCCATTGCTTTGTCTTCCAGCTTTTTGACCCATTCTTCTGTTTCACCCAGTTTACTGTTAAACCCTTCCAGTGTATTTTTCAGTTCAGTTATTGTTCATCTATGTGAGTTTTGTTTTGTACTTTCTTATAATCTCTCTCTCTTTGTTGAAGTTCTCACTCATTCTTCTCCTGAGTTTGGTGAGCATCTTTACCATCATTATTTTGAATTCTTTGTCAGAAAGATTACTTATCTTTGTCTTTTCTGAGGTGTGTCATATTATTTCATTTGGAACATATTTCTCTGTGTTTTCTTCATTTTGCTTGACTCTTTGTGTTTATTTTGTGTGTTATGCCAAATGGCTACCTCCTTTAGTTTTGCAGGAGTGGCCTTGAGTAGGTAATGATCCTCCTTGTTCAATCCAGTCCTAACTTTTAGTTGTCTCTTGAACCTTTATAATTGTCTAAACTGCTTATTTTATTCTTGATACACCCAATTGTTTTTTTTTTTTTGTTGTTGTTGTTTTTAAAAGATTTTATCCATTTATTTGACGGAGAGATAGAGATCACAAGTAGGCAGAGAGGCAGGCAGAGAGAGAGGGGGAAGCAGTCTCCCTGCTGAGCAGAGAGCCCGATGTGGGGCTCCATCCCAGGACCCTGAGATCATGACCTGAGCTGAAAGCAGAGGCTTTAACCCACTGAGTCACCCAGGTGCCCCGATACATCCCAATTGTTAAGGGTGTACCAAGTACCAAGCCAGTGTTCCAAGGAGAGGAATCTCACTTAGCAAAACTAGAACACCTAGTTTTGTGCTGATTGTAAGCCATACCCTAAGGAAGCAGCTTTTAAAGTATGCTATATATACAGTCCTGTGGAGCTACAATTATAATCCGTCCTGGCTTCCCAGATCGGGGGATCTAGAGATGCCCCCTAAGTGATAGTTGCAAGTATTGAGGGTCCACATGAGTGCATATGCTCCTTTCTGGGAGGCCTCATTAGCTATATTAAAGCTGAGGGGGTGCACAAGGATGATGTCTCCCTCCTTACATTCCCTGGAAGTGCCTCCTTGGCCTCTAGGTGTGTGGGAAGCCTAAAGCCTGTCCCTCAGGCTAAAGCTTCAGGATAACAGGCCTTTTTCACAGGAATACTGGGTGTGCATTTCAGTCTGCTGTCTGTGCAGTACCCTGGAGGTGGTGGCCTGACAAGAACTGTCTTTCTGATTGTTGCATTCCTGTGGAGCTCAGGAACACCAGTCACCTTGGCCACCAGAACCAACCAAGCAGCACTCCCTTGGTGGATTGTGCATGCCTGCTGGCTTTAGCTAGGCAGTTGGAGAGTATAGGGGGCAGGGCATACTCATCAGCATCAGAAAAGCAACAGGAAAATGTCTTGATTGCACATGCCCATGAGCTTCAGGAATGCAGTGGGAGAGTTCCTTGTCTGTGGACACATGCTAGCTTTAGGCTGGCAGCAAGAAAATGACCTTGCCTGCACCAGCCAAGCAGTGTGGAATGCTGCAACCACTATGCTCCCCAGCTTCAGCAAGGCAGCCAGGTAGAGCTGTAACTGCTTGCCCCTTCTGTCTTAGTAAGGCACTTGGGGGAGGGGATTCTGCATCCAAGTTTGCCTATGGGGGCTAGCAGGGTAGGTGGAGAGTGCAAAATTGGCTTCTGCCAGCACCTCCGTCTCCAGGGAGAGTTTCAACTGTTTCCTACCTCTCCAGCAGTTGCTTTTAGATTAGCAAATGAATCTTCTTCACGAATAGTCTAGGTGCCTTTTTTAAGCTACTATTTTTTCAGTCTCAGAGTGAGTGAGACTCCACATGAGTGAGTCCTTTAAAAAGAGAATCTTAGTTTCCTATAGCACTTTGGGTCTCTTTGATGTCAGCCCCATTGATTTTCTAATCCAGACTTTTGGGAACTTGTCTCTCCAGTGCAGATCCCTGAGTTTGGGGTGCCTCCTTTGGGGCACCAACCCCTTGCTCCTTTGGGAGAAGTATGGACTGGTGAGATTCTTCCCTGTTATGTATTTCTGCACTGGTGGTAGGGTTTTTGATGAGACTGTCTCTGCCTCTCCTTGCCATCTCCATGTGGTTTTTATATCCTTTGTTGTGGAGAAGCAGTTCATCTAGATTTCAAATCTTTTCCAGGGAGAAATGATCCATATATAGCTATATATTTGGTATGTCTGTGGGAGAAGGTGATTCAGGATTTCCTACACCACCATCTGCAGAAGTCTCCCCAGGCCTTTCTCACAATTATATCCCAAAGAAGGAAACTACATAAATAATCTTTTTCAAAAAAATTAATTTTAGGTATCCAACCAGTGACTTTGCCTGTTCTGCTTCCTTTGGACTATAGTTCTTTATAAATATCAAGGGAGAAATGGCAGGTTTCTTTCAGCTTCTATTGACAGATGACTTATTCATCTATTAAGCATTTATCAACAAATATCTACCAAACCATGTGCCAGAACTTGTTATATGTGTTCTAAATGCATTACTTTACTAATCAGCTAGAGATTTCCACACTTAGATTTTCATTTTAGTAGGGAATAGAAAGAAAAAACAGACAAATGAAAACCAATATGTAATATATTTAGTATTAGATTTTGAAAAGTGCTAAGGAGAAAAATAAAGCCAAGGGAAATAAGAAACTGTAGGATTCAGGGTGGAGGATGGCTGTGTAAAGTGGCCAAGGAAGATATCCTTGAAAAAGGAATAGCCAACCAAAGACCCAAAGGAGATGAGGGAATAAACCATTGGGACATATTGGGGGAAAAACAATTTAGGTACGTGGATGAGCAAATTTGAAGATGCTAAGAGAAAGGAGGTCAGTGGAACAGGAGATACAAACTGGATAGGACCTTGTAAGGTCATTGATAGAACTCTGGATTTTATTCTGAGATGAAAACTCATTGGAGGGTTTTGGGTTGACATGATATGGTTTACATTTCAAAAGAACAACTCAAGGGATCTTGTAAAGAATAGACTTGACCAAAGTAAGTAGGCCATTTGGAAGGTCATAATTGTATGTGGTTATAGAAAAAAGGCAAATTGTCTGATTTACTCTTTATCTTGAAGTTTTCTCACCACTGTCTCAGAGACACTGATGATTCCATGTATTACACTCTATTTTACTTTTGTCCTTTTTGATTTTTATAATGAAATTCAAAACACAAATGACCTACACAGTTAAATGTCTTGCTGCAATACTAAGCCTCTCTAACTGAAGAGAAGAAAAACCAAAAGAAAACTAATTTTTTAAAAAGCTGGTCTTTTTCTAATGCCCCAGATTTCTTATAGCCTAAGCCAATAAGAACAACGTTAACTTTGCTTTCTTTATAGTTCTGAGAGTCCTTTAAAAATGTATAAAATACAATGTTCGCTCCACCTTTCTGCTTTACCAAGGACCCTTACATTAAATGGACTTGTAATTCAGAATTTTCCTTACATACAAATTTAAATAAATCTAGAGTTAAATTAAATATAGGCATTATTTTATTTTTTTAATATTAGCATTATTTTAATACGTGGTACAAATTCTACATATACGGAATGTAAGACAAGGAACAAAGAAGAGAAGAAAAGCTAACAGAGCTGAGGAGAGTGAGAATGGGAAAAGGAGGGGCAGAAAGTAGGCTCAAAATCCCCAAGTGCTATATTTTATGTCACTTATTTATGATATCAGAAGAACCTAACTGTGTGGTTTATAATCCACAAACCCCTTCACTGCTACCTGGTAACAGCTTTATCAATTGTAGACATAGTACCCTGCAATTTCTAAACAATCTCTCACATAACATGCAGAATCTCTCCAATTTTAGTGACACAAACAACTCAGGAGGCTTGGAAATCTAGTTTGAAACACATTTGAAAATCAGGATGACAACTTTAAAACATCTTGTGACTTTAAGATTACACCAACTAGTTTTCATATTGGGACTTCAAAAACATTCTGCCCAGATTTAATCCCATTTCTTATTCTCAATAAGGCAAAATACCACAAGCACCATTCTTAGGACAGTGCCTCTCACTTAAGAGAAAAACATGACAAGTTACTTCATGAATAGGTAAACAGAATAATGAGGAATTCTGCAAACTCAGTTTAACAGCTTTCCTATAACCCAAGTCAGTTTGATTTCACATTAGAGAGAACTACTAGTTCTTTCATCTGTGTCAGATTATGCAACTTCAGAAATGCTTTTTGAAATAAAGATTCCAAAATGTCCTTACAGTAAAAAACAAAATACGGTAAAAAACAAAATGCCTTGTTTTTTACTGAGAATATAAATTTTTGAATAATCCATTGTTGTTTATATTTTAAAATTCCCTTTTCCTTCCTGCATTTGAAACAAAATATATGCCATTTGGGAATTTTACATTGCCATTTTTCTTTCATTTTTCTCTGACGGCATTGCTAGCATTGACTTTATTTTTCATGAATACTTTCTGTATTTATCTTAAGAAGTCAGGAAACAAACTTGAGAGGACAAATGTTAAAAAAAAAAAAAAAAAGAGTTGATTCTAGTCAACAACCCCAAGCTCTGTTACTGGATGAGGACAATAGCACTGGAATTCCCCAGGGGATTCATGGTTGTTGTTTTTGTTGTTGTTGTTGTTTGTTTGTTTGTTTTAAGACCCCTATGGGGAAGGGTTGGTTGGCAGGTGATAGAAAGGTCAAGGTGTCAACACTAAGAGCTTCAACTTGTAAAACAGGCTCCAAATTTAGAAAATAATGTGACGCTTTTCGACTCAAGATGTATTTTCATGGATATGTGGGTTTTGATATGAATAAAACATCAAACACATGAAACCTAAAAAGAGTGATGTGTGAAGAGTCTTTCATTCCTACACTAGTTGAAATATCTTGGGATAACAGTGAGAAAAATGGTAAGATGTTCAATATTTTGCTAAACATCTGATACCCTGTAAAAAACACAGTTCTCTCAAAGGTTAACAGCATAATCTCTAGGGGTACATTACCTGGGTTCAAATCCTGGCTTCCCAACTTATTGGCTTTATGATTTTGAGCAAATAATTTAACCTGGCAAAGTTTCAGTTCCCTTATCTGTAATATGGGAAAAATAATAATAGCTACCTCAAAGAATTATTAAGGCAATTAAATGAGTTGTGAGTTACTGAGACAGTTAACTGAGTAAAGATATGTAAAGAGCCAAGAACAATGCCTGGGCACAAAATTAGCATTCTCTAAGCATGAGCTATTGCTTTGCTTAGGTATAAGGAAATCTAGCTAAATTCATGTCTTCTTTTATGTTTAAAGTTATAGCTTTACAAGGTCACAAAAGTAATTCCATGGAGGAAATATAGTCTTTTTAACAAATGGCACCAGAACAACTGAACATACACACACACACACACACACACACACACACACAAAATGAAACCCCCAAAGCCTCACACCTTACACAAAAATTAACTCAAAATGAATTATGGACTTAAATGTAAAGCCTTAAACTGTAAAATTTTTAGAAAAAATAAATAACAGAAAATCTTCAGAATCCAGGACTAGATAAAGAGTTCAAAAGTTTGAACCATAAAAGGAAAAATTGATAATTTGAGCCTAAACAAAATTTTAAAACACTGAAGTCCAAAAGACCATGTTAAGAGGATGAAAACACAGACCTACCCATCTGTTCAAATAATAGCATTTCAGTTTCTTTCATTTCCTTAGCCTGGGAAAGTGAAAGCAAACCCACCGAAAGCCTGGATCCTCACTTTAAGCTTTTCCTGTTTTAGTGAAAGGTAATGAACCACTTTTCTTTTGTCAATATTTCTCCTTCTTTACTCAGACTTTTGGTGCTAATTGTATTGACAGGACATTTCTACTGTGGAAGAGAATGTTCATCCTTGAGAAGCATATACCTTAACTTCCTGGTTTTCTTCCAAAACCTTTCTTTTTTTCCGGGGTTGGTGAGTCAGTCACTATTTCAAAAGAGAAATGACTGGGCCTGGAGCCATCCTTAAATTTAAGACTGCATTATTATTAGGTGGGATATGGTTGCACTGACAGCTATCACTGGGGTGTGAGATCGTCAGAGTCCACCTGGTTGAGGAATTCATCTTTACTGTGTCTGCTCAATGAATTACATCATGCTTCCTTCTTGGGAGGAGGCTGGTGCCACTAGTCCCAAGAAAGCAAACATTAATCTCCTATTACCCCTTTGGCCTTAATAAAATCTACTCAACTGATCCTTGAAGCCATGTGTCATTCTCTCAAATACAATCAACTTTTATCAATTAGAGGGAAACTGATCTGGGGCCTTTCGTGAGAGAAAAAAATAATGCATGTAAACATGACATTTATCTGTAAAAGCTTTTTTTCTGGTTGTCAAAGTTATTGCCTTCTGCTTTTCTTTCTTAAAAACAAAACAATAGACAATACAAAGCTTCTGCCCTGTTTTCCTGACTTTATTGATGACAGCTGGCTCCAATAGTGCAGGCATGGGCTGAAGTGCAGCAGCTCAGTGGGAAGATAGCATCACTATGAGAAGTTGTGATCTAGCATGAAAGAGTTGGTGTGGTTTCAATGCCAGTGCTTTTTAAGGTAGGACTTATTTTTATTTTTTCCCTTAGGCTAAGAGCTAAAAATGGACCCAGGGACTGATTTAATACAAGATAGACATCTAGTCTAGAACATACACTTTTCATGTCTATAACAAAAGACCAGCCTCTTCTCTATGCTGTCAGCATGATCTTAAATTACCACGACTTTTCATTGGTTGCTTCTAATTCCCATAAACTAGATGCAAGAAAGAACAAAGCGTGTTTGGTTTTTACCATCAGCGGGATGCTGGTTGGGGAACTATTTTTAAAACAAAATTAAACAGGGGTGCCTGGGTGATTCCGTCGCTCAAGCATCTACCTTTGGCTTCGGTCATGATCCTGGGATGTAGCCCCATATTGGGGCTCTCTGCTCCCTGGGGAGCCTGCTTCTCCCTTTCCCTCTGCTGCTCCCCTGTTATTCTTTCTCTCTCTCTCTCTGTCAAATAAATATATAAAATCTTTTAAAAAATGAAACAATGAGTGTGATAGTGCTTTGTAAATTGTGAAGTGTATACAAATAAAAATTGCTTTTGTGATAGAACAAAATAAACACTAAATATAGACAAGAGAATTCTGCCCATTTTCTCTAATAGAAAGTGAGGTCTTTGAAAACAGACATAATTTGCCATCCCATTTATCTTTGTAATTTCCCTCTCTGAAAACCACCTCAGTCTTCAGATCTCTACCTAAGCTGGTGTTGAACATAGAAGCAAGAAGTGATGTTTCTTAAATTACTGCTTGAGTTGATTTAATTAATTTATCTAATTAATTAATATGATAGATGAGGTGCTGGCCCATCAGCCACAGCAAACCTTGTGCCTGTGATGTTTCTCCACTCTGTTGTGAATTTGAACATAATCTTCGGAGTACCCTCACCCGGGAACCACGTGACAGATGGCACACCTGGGTAAAGGCATCTGCTCAGGGCCCAAGTTATTTTATACAAACGGATAAGTTAACTTGGCCTTTGTTCTTTCTTCTCATTTTTTAGGCATTTTAAAACTGAAAATAAAAATGTCTAAATATAGAAAGTAAAAGCAGAGGGTCTTAAATTAAATTTAACTCAATTGGACAAACTCTCAGCCTGGCACTATGTTTTGGAAATGAAGCTGCAAGTGGGATATAGATGTTGCCCTCTAGAAATCTGCAGAGAAGAGCACAGGAAAGAGGAGATGATATGCACAAAGCATGGTGGGGCTGTGCAGGAAAGAAAGAGTGCTTAGTACTGACTGCAGGTGGAGGGTGTTTCTGGAACTTTCCTCAGGGAAGTTGACATCTGACTTGAGCCTGACAATGGGTGTGAAGTGCTGAGAGGATAAGACAATCATTAGCGTTGAAGAGCATTCATTCTCCATCTCTTCCTTTCCATGTGGGAAGGGATTCTACAAAATGAGTCTTAGCTTCACTGAACTCTTTGAGAAGCATGCTGTACTAACCCAAGACATTAAAAGTATTACCCAGAGAGAGCCTAGTGACAAATTTTAGATTTTTCTTGCTCCTTTACATTTTCGAGAAAAGCCTGTGTGCTATGGTAAAAAGCATGGAATTTGGTATCAGACAAGATTGGGGTTCAGATCTCAGCTGTGCCACTTGAGCAAGTTATTTAATCTTTATAAACCTCAGTTTCTTTTTCATTAATATGAGGATTATAGTGGCATTTAACCCATTAGGATTTTGTTAGGATTAGATGGTATAATACATGAAAGGGGCTTAACCTAATGCCTTGCTCACAGAAAGCACCTAATAAACATAAGCTATGGTCATTACAAGGAATTCCACGCTCAACTACTATATTCCTCTTCCGTACATCGTGCTGAGGCAAAATGTTTAATTTTAAAACATGGATTTGGCTTACCAATGATAATAAGAGGAAAAGGTGATTTGAATATACCCAACTCCTCCATGAATGGAATCATGTTGAAAGTTAAATTGGGGTTACAGTGCCTCCCTCACTACCACGGAGGAAACCCTACATGGCTGCTTCTCCTTGTTCCCAGCAGCAGTGATAGCTAGGATTGCTTTGCAGGGCCTCACAGAGGCCATCTGGGATTACTGTGGAAATCATTAGGCTTGGGAGGGTCCCTGTTGAGACTTGAGCAATCTGTATAAGCTTGGACTCTTCACCAGAAATGTGGCTCATTATGCTGCTAGGCTATTAACTATCAACTTTCATTTTGAAATATAAATTCTGCTCTTTTGGCTGCCCCACTGATCTGGTTATAATGTGCTGTATGTAATGGAAAAGTACAAAGGGAAAAGATGGAAATTTAAAGACTTACTAAAACTACAAGAGTAGTTGATGACAACCTGATTTCTACATGCAAATGAATGCCTTTTGCTGAACATCAATGTTCCAATTTAACCCATTGCCCTAATTTTAAATATGTTTCATTAGGTATGTAATGTTCCTGCTATTATTCATATGGCTTTTTTTCCCATCCAGACAGTTATTCTTATTTGGGGTTTTTCTCCTCTTTTCATTTGTTGCTCTATTTTTTTTTCTTTCATTTATATTTTTCCCATTTTAGAATTTTTTAGGAGGGAGAGGAGCAACATAAAGAATGTTTTAAAGAATATTATGCTGATATGATCTCTCTGATATGAAGAATTTGAGAGGCAGGGCGGGGGGTCGTGGGGGGTGGGGAAACAAGATGGGATCAGGAGGGAGACAAACCATAAGAGACTCCTGAACTCACGAAACAAACTGAGGGTTGCTGGGGGGTAGGGAGGTAGGGCTAGGATGGCTGGGTTATGGACATTGGGGAGGGTATGTGCTGTGAAATGTGTAAGCCTATGATTCACAGACATGTACCCCTGGGGCAAATAATACATTATATGTTAATAAAAAAAAAAAGAATATTATGCTGAGATTTCAGTTTAGCATTAACAAAAAAACATTATGCTGATTCGTCCTAAGGCATACACACAAAAAAATCATTGCCAAACAGAACAAAACAAAACAAAAACTACATGCCATGCATTGCACTAGGCACCAAACATAGTAAAGATGAATACAATATGCTTCTTATATTAATAGGGTAGTCCTTATCGATGAGGTTTATGTTTACCAGTTCCTTCTTGTGAAAGCATTCCGGGGTTTTACCTAGTTCCTTAATTATAATGGAAAGGGACCCAACTATTTTTTTCAATGGGTCTGGCTTGCTGAGAACTAAGGCGTTAAACATTTACTACTGCTCTTCCCTACAAAAAACTACCACTTAAATGTGGGGATAACATTAGATTTAAATAATAGCATGCAGTATTTCTATATTACATAAAATGCCCCATGTATTTAATAGCATTTGCATACCTAATAGAGCCGCCTTACAATGTAGTTATTTTGTAATGGCTTTCACATTCTTGATTTCTTTATAAGCATAGGCCCTTCTACAGCATCAGTAGGTCTTAATTTGGCTTCTCTTTCAACTCTCCCAAATTGTTTAATCACCTTCACCATAGGTCCCATGTTTTAGGTTGAACCACTGCTCATTTCAACTTGTCTCTGTCTTAAAGTATTCCCTATAACAAACCGATACCTAATTACAGACTGATATCCCAGAGCCGTCTCACCCCATGCTTGGAAAGGTAAGTTTTCCTATTTCCCAAAGGACTCACTGCAACCATAACCCTACATGATCTTCTCTCTTGAAATTCAAAGAACTGTTTGTGTCTAATTTTGGAAAAATGCCAGTAACTGTAGGAGAAACTATTTTTGCAAAGCTACTTCCTGTGTAACAGTAAAGTGTTCTAATTTCTCTGAATCACAATCTCACTGCTCCGTTTCTTTTTGTATAGTATCCAATCTTATCCTACTTTTATTTTTAAATTCATTCAGTAGATCACTCTAATTCTAAGAACTTTCTAAACAAACCTAACCTAACTAAAAACCCAGCTTTAAATTCTCATATCCAGGCTTCCTTAAATCCACATCTTACCCATATGTTTCAAAAAAAAAAAAAAAAAAAAAAGAGGTTGCTTTATCATTCGCATTGATCCAACAGACATTCATACCTGTAAATTGCTGTGACCATGGGGGTACTTATGGAGATTTCTCATTCCCACAATTTGAATGAAGATGGATCAGCATAGTCTACTGGGGTCCATTAGGCATCTCTGATAACTGAGGTACAAGGGCAGCTGGGAGACAGTGAAAAACTCAATGTTAAACACCCCTGTTAGTCTAACTGTAAACATAACTGGTGCCATCAAGATTTTCTTGCAAGGTATAAATCATAATGTCTTGAGATTCCAAAAGGCTGATATGAGTAATTGCTCTGTGTAGGACCAGATGTGGACAAGGGAAAACACTGGGAAAAAAACAAAAAAAAACAAAACAAAAAACCAAAAAACAAAAAACACTGTCTCTCTGCTTAGCTAAAGTAAAGACAATCCCTTTAAAACTGATCCAAAAGTTATAATAAAGTTACGCTTAAGGAAATGATCAATCTAATCATTTCTCCAACTCTACTTGATTTTTACCAATCACATTTCAAGGATTAAGGAAAACCAGCTGTAGTCACTTGGATGTACTGCCAATAATCTTACTTTTTATAACCATTCCTTTATAGAAAAGGTAAGAAAGTTTTCCTAAAGAGAACAGATCATCAGAACAAGGATGATGAAGAAGATATTTTTAACATGCTTTCAATTAACAGTTAATGATGGAACAAATACGTGCTTAGGGCTTATAGTCTTCTTCCTGGATTTGTCCTCAAATAGTCCATCTGCTTCCTTGTGATTCCCAGCTTTTTTTATTCTGCCTTACTCTACTTCCTGGGTGTCATCATACTTTCATTATTTGCTACCACATTACCTGTAAAATAGCTTCCAGAAATGACCCCATAGAATCTTGTGAATCAAACTGGACTTAAATGGGGAGGTGAGGGGTGCCCTGGGGGGCTCAGTCGTTTGAGCGTCTGCCTTTGGCTCGGGTCCTGATCCCGAGTTCCTGGGATCTAGCCCAAGGTCGGGTGGGTCTCCCTGCTCAGCAGAGAGCCTACTTCTCCCTCTGCCTCTCCCCCTGCTCGTGTGTTCTCTCTCTCTCCCAAATAAATAAAATTAAAGAAAAAATAAATGGGGAAGAGACCTTTAAGTTACATTCATTTCCTCCAGATAGATAGATACTTACTTAGATACTCAAAAATCAATCTTTCCATAATTTTGGATTAAATCTAGAACTAAAGAAGATGCTATTACCTAAGAATCCCCAAAGCTCTAACAACTTAAGTCAAATTTGCAATATCTGACCCCAAGAGGTAATTCCAATATAGTTCAATGTCAAATATCCACACTGACCTAGATCTCCTACCTGATGAGTTCACCTATAGAACATAAAAGTCTTTTATGCAGTACTGAATATATAGAGGATCATTTAATCCTTCCATATAATACATGCTACCAACCTTTGCTGCTATATTTCTATTTCTATCTCCAAATAACAGCCACTGCTAATTACATTTATCTTTCTGAAGGAGACTTGTGTAAGGTAATGATTATTCAGCGTCTATTTCTCAAGCAAGATGGGAAAGACTATCTGCTATCTTTTAAATTGTGCATTGTACTTCTATTAATGTGTTTTCTTTGTGCATCAACTTCTGAAAGAATTCTGATGCATATCACCTATTACCTTAATTCTAGTGGAAAGAATAAGCCGGATGCTATGTCTATGAATTAACTATTTACTGCCCACCATATGCAAAATAGTATATGCTGCTAGGTTAATAATCATTTTAAAATTCTCCTCAAAGCATTGTGAGGCACCTGATGTTTTTTAAACCTTTTCCTCCTCCTTTCCTCACATTTGTAAAAAGAGTTACACATACATAATAAACGTTAGTGACCTTTGCAGTGCTCATTGTCTAAAGGAGAATTTGTCCTCCCTCATTACTGCAATACCCTGCACTACATCTTCTGCAACAGCCGTTCGCACATGTTCTTTTCCAGGGAAGAGTTAAAACATCAAACAGAGAGGAGGAGAAGAACATTAGAGACCAGTAAATGTTCCACAAAGCCCGGTTTTGTGCATGTTGCCTGGGCTGTTTGCATATCTAGTAATGCCTACTGTATATTCTGTAGTGACCAGAAATTCCTATCAAGTGACATGATTAAAGGGATAAGAAAGGGTAAGTGACAACGTAAGAGTGTAATGCCATTTCTCATAAACTATGGTCCATGGACCACTTACATAAGGAAAACAAATGATTGTGGAAAATTCAGATTCTTGGACATCATCTCAGAGCCAGTGAATCCTAGTCTCCATGTGCTGTCTCCTATGTTTTTGGTAGGCTTCCTACGTGACTTATAAACATACTAAAGTTTAGAATTAGTCTATGGGTGTGGTCAATGAGTAATACCATGTTTGCTGAAGAAGGCTAGGCATAGCACTTAGTTAATAGTGTTAATAGGTATGAATAGGTAATAACAATATTTGTAAATAGTGTTAATTATGTGTTATTAAAAGATTAACAGTCATTGGATACAGTTAGAGGAAGAAAAGTGATTATGCAAAACACTTCTCAAACTTTACTGTGCATATAGATCAGCCGGGGATCTTATTGAAATGAAGATCCTGATTGAGTAGTTCTTGGATATGACCTGAGACTCTATATTTCTAACTCGTTCCCAGGGCATACTCCAGCTGTCGGTCTCTGAATCACAGTTTGAGTAGCAAAGATTAAGAAGGTTTAAAAGGTTTAAAAGAAAGTTCCCAAGAACCTCTGGCAAATAGTTACTTCAAATAGTTATTTGAAGCATAAAAATATACTGTAACTATCTGAAGTATAAAAAATGCATTTTACTGAACAGACTCCATAATTTCAAGTGGAAACCCCAAAAGTTACTGTTCAATTTGAGGCCCAGGAAATATGAACACCTTTGGAACTGTTTCCTACCTACTTATGTTCTGTGTGACTTCCTACCAGATGTGATTTTGGTTGGGGGAGCTATGAATATACACCATTTTTTCTTCTAGAAGGGAAAATAAACCCATTTCAAGAATGTCTGCAGAAACTGCAGCATTTTATGGAGGTGAATATAATTGCATGAAATAATCCAGGAATATGACCCTAAGAAGATGGAAGGTAATTGGTATCAATAAATTGATGAGTTGAAGATGGGAGGTAATTGGTATCAGTAAATTGATGAGTTGACCAATATAAACTAAAATAATAACCAGAGAATTAAACTTACATGAGAGGAATTGTGCTAAGAATTGCACAGTGATTTTAAAATTTAATCCCCAGTCTTATGAACAAAGTATACTCTCCTATATTTTACTGTTCATGAAATAGGGCTCAGAGATATTTTCCTAAGATCACACAGCTAGTCATGGAAGAATCAGGACTCTATTTCTCTGACTCCCAAGTCTCGAATCCTTCTATTATATCAAACTACCTCCCTCTGAAAAAGAGAGAGAAAGAACAAGAAAGAAAAGGAAAAGAAGAAAAGAAAGAAAAGAGTATACCTGGGTGGCTCAGTTAGTTAAGCATCTGACTCTTAATTTTGGCTCAGGTCATGATCTCAGGGTCATGAAATCAAGCCCCACATCAGGTTCCCGGTTCAGTGGGGAGTATGCTTGAGATTCTCTCTCTCTTCTCCCTCTATCCCTCTCCTCACTTACACTATCTCTTTCTTTCTCTCTCTCTCTCTCTCAAATAAATAAATAAATAAATAAATCTTGAAAGAAAGAGAGAGAGAGAGAAAGAGAGAGAGAGAAAGAAAAAAAGAAAGAAAAAGAAAGACAATGATACTAAGCACTATTAGAGTTGTCCAGTACCCATGCCATTCTTTTCAGAGAGTATGCATTTTACATGGGGATTGATATTGATTGCTGCAAGGGTAAAAACTGATTCCTAGGAGCAGATTTGAAAAACCTTAGTTGTTACAATGGTTGAGGGCCATGGTACATAAACAGATGAAAGGTATATCTGTGGTATTAAAATATCATAGGGGATGAAGGAAGTATTTAAGAAAAAAATCCTAAAAGGGCTCTTGGTGGGGTTGGGGGAGGGCAGGAAGGGGAGAGTGATTAAAAAAAAATTGAGAAACACATCACAGAGGATGAAGTTCAATCTCAAAAGAAACACTGACTTCTTTCAGCATTGCCACAGACAATAGTGATGACCCACAGATTCTAGCATATGGGAATTATCCATCACCAACCAAGGAAAATGCAACTCACAGGGTGGTAGATGACTCCATATTGAGGCAACCATGTTAACCATTCATATGGCTGACAAAGGCTAATGTGGAATTCTGCTGCATTCCACAAACAACTTATTCAGAAAAGAAAGAAAATGTAAGAAGTAAGGAAGGAAAAAGCTGACAGCACTATTCTTTAGTAAGCACCATTTACCCAGTAAAACCAGAATATTGTCTACAGTTGTCAGAGTTCATCTGAGCCAAGTATCTACCCAAAAGAGTACCATAAATCATCTGTTCACTTAGTACTTTACAAGAAAACAAAACGGATTAATTAACTGATAGCAACTGATTCCACATGATAGAATGAGAATTGCATGCAGGTTTTAAATGATTTAGATATGAGCTAGAATAGCTGAGCATGAATGGAAAGGGGTGGGAGTATGAGCCCCTGAGGCTGAGGTGCTTTCTGGCAAAGAATTCTTTGTAAGAGAGATGGACACAGATATATTCATGTAGCTCATTCACAGCACCATATTCTGGAAGGATAATTGTGAATACAGGTCATCATCTGTTCCTCAGCTTATTCTCCCAACCTGGAGCCTCAGAAATAAAAATGAAACATAACAAAACAAAAAACAACAGAAACAAAAAATGATGGTCTACAGATTCTGAGTGAAGGAGTCCTGTCTGGGGAGAGAAAGCTGCAAGTCAGATGGAAAGAACTGTTTTCCTTCACAGGGAGTATAGGATGAGGGTTTTAGAATCCATACACAGGAGTGTGGTACCCAGACTAGGAAGATGAATTCTTTCTTGTCTAGCAGAAAATGCTGGCTGATCTTGCTACATCAGGAGAACTGACGCATCAGTGGCACAGCAGTATTTTTTTGGTAGTGCGGAACAGCTTCAGAACAACATCGTGTTGGCATAGCATTGTTTTGGCAAGCCAGAGTGGAAAATTGTGTGAATAATAGTGGTAACACTTTCAAAGGGATCCAAAGGCAACAGACATCACCTAACAAAAGCAGAACTGGCACAGCAGGAGAGGAAAACAAAATATTCCTGGGAAGTCGGTCTGTGAACCGAATGAATGAAATGACTCTGGGAGTTCTACAAGAAAATGGGGAGACTTGGACAGTAGCTGGAGATCCTGTCAAAAAAGAAGGTAGAACAAAAGACACCTATACTATCATTGTGATGTTACTTTTTTTGTTTGTTTTTTCTACTCATTAGGTTGATCTTGTCTTGGCCAAAACGAATCTTATATAAAAACAAGCTACAAATAATATAGAGTGCATTTCAGAGAATTTATCTCCTTCTCTCTTGGGCTTATTGGACATAAGCTGGGATAAATGTCTCTCAGCTCTGGTCTACACCCCTTTCTTTCACCAACCAGATTTTCAGCATCTGCTCACACCCTTCTGTGCCCCCTGCTGTCTAAGCACTACTCTTTCTGAAATGGATTTGTAATTTCTTGAGTGAAAGGCCTAAAAAAAAAAAAAGCAAAAGTATATATCACCCTCCCCTCCCGCCACTCCACCTTACTGCCTTTCAAAAGGGGAAACGTCATTTTTAGGTTTTGCCACTACTAACCTTTATTTTGCTCACTGGTATTAGAGAAGAGAAATAAGGTCAGAAACTGAGATCAGACAGAATGCTCTGTCTTTCATGTGAACAGATGAGAGAGAAAGGAGAGCAAAGAAATGAGGAAAAGAAGAGAAGGGGAAAAGAGAAAGAAAAAGAGATCACCAGAGTGGTTTAAGAAGTTGCTATAAACATAAAATCTACAATTACAAAATTTCTAGAAGAAAACCCTGGACAAACACTTTGATACCATGAGTAGGCACAAATTTTGTAAAGAGTCCACAAAAAGCAATAACCATAGAAGGAAAAAATATAAACTATACTTCATCAAAATTAAAGCCTTCTGTTCTTCAAAAGGCATTAAGAAAATTAAGCAATATTAAGGGAGAAAATATTTGCAACATGTATGTATGACAAGGATTCATTTGCAGAATACATAAGAAAGTCTTACAATTCAATAATTAGAAAACAATTTAATTTTTTTTAAAAAGGAAGATTCTGCCACAGACTCTACATACACAAAAAATATACAGATGACCAATACCACTTGAAAAGAGATATTCGACATCATTAGTCATCAGTATGATGCAAATAAAAACCCCCATAGGATACAACTAGAATGGCTAAAATAAAAAAGGACAAAATACCAAATATTAGTGAGGACATGGAGCAACTAGAACTCTTATACAAAGCTAGATGTAGGACAAAATGGTGCAAACACTTTGGAGAGTAATTGGGCAGTTTCTTGTAAAGTTAAATAATAACTTACTATATTACCTAAAAGAAATAAAAACATATTCCAAAAAGACTTGTGCATAAAGGTTCATAGTAGCTTTTCTCAAAGAGCTAAAATCTGGAAATAATGCAACAACTATAGAAGAATGGATAAACAAATTGTATTTTCATGAAATCAAATACTACTCACAATGTAAAAATACAAACTTCTGATAAAACCAGGATGAAGCTCAAAAACATTATGCTGAGCCAAAGCAAACAGACACTACAGAATTATATAAAGTTGTATGGAATTCTAGGACAAAGCTATGCAAGCTTTTAGAAAATTTTAAATTACCTACGTGGTTCTTACTATATATTTGACAGAGATTCTCTGGAAAAACAAAACCGATGAGATCAGTGGCTATAAGAAGTCAGATCAGAGACTACCTGTGGGGGACATGGAGGCCTGACTGCTAAGGAACATTCATGAACTTTCTGCGGTGATGAAAGTGCCCTACTTCTTAATTGAGATTGTTGCTACTCAGGTATATGTATTTCTCTAAACTCAGCAAACTGTGTACAAAGAATATGTGTAATTTTTTAATGTAAATTTCACTTCCGTGAAGTTGATATAAATAAACAGACAAGGCAATTCTAGATAGTGATTAGTGCTAGGAAGGAATCAGAAGAGAGTCAGAGGATAGAAAAGGGGAGTGGAAGTGGAGAAATTGACTTTGGATGATGTGGCCAGGGAAGGCCTGAACCCAAATCCTGATTATGACAATCAGCCAAGGATGCGAGGATCTGAGCATGAGGGTTCCAGGCAAAGTGCAGAGGTCCTGAGGCAACAACA
This sequence comes from Potos flavus, assembly GCA_028534135.1. Classification (NCBI taxonomy): domain Eukaryota; kingdom Metazoa; phylum Chordata; class Mammalia; order Carnivora; family Procyonidae; genus Potos; species Potos flavus. Next base: position 114,362,495 of record CM052898.1, on the reverse strand, counting down.
AGTTTAGCATGCTCCAGGAATGGACTACAGGCTGGTGGTCTGGCTGAAACTCAGTGGAAACGGAAGAGAATAGTAGAAGATGAAGTCAGAGCGATAGGTCATGAGGAGTTGACCTACCCGCATACTTCTAAATGTAACGAGAAGCCACGGGAAGGTGTTAAACAGGGAAATAACATAACCCAATTGACTATTTTTAAATCTCATTGTGACTCTTTTGTGGGAATTTTTTTTAAAATGCTAGGTGAATGTAAGGGGATCAAGAGAGAAGTAGCAAGTGGAGTCGGGAAGCTACAGACACTGGGGCTTGGTCTAAGGTGGCAGCAGAGACAGTGACTTAGAGAAGTTAGGGTATGTATTTAGAGGACCTTCTGATGCTTATGACTGGGGATAAAGAAAACAAAGGAGAGAGATATGGCCACCAAATTCAGTTCTAGATATGCTGGGAGTGTGATGGTGCCATTTATGGAAATAACGAAGATTTGGGGAAGAAAGATTGTGAAGAGTGTAAATTAAGTAAGTACTTCAACATATATGTTGAAGACTTGGAAACATTAGGGCTGGAGATTTATGTAGGTGTCATCCCCACGCAGATGGCATTTGAAACTGGGATTCAAAAGATCTCCTCCCTAGAGGAAAGTGAAGAAGGCCAATGTCATAGGCAGAATAACAGACCCTCAAAGATTTCCGGGTTTTAATCTACAGAATCTGAGATTATGTTACCTTACATGACAAGAGGGGACTTGGCAGATGTGAGTAAATTAAAGACCTTAAGATGGAAAGACTCTCCTTGATTACCTAGGTAAGGCCAGCATAACCACAAGAGGCCTTCCAGGTAGAGAACTTTTCTTGGGTGTAATCTGGGGGGGGGTGTGACTACAAAAGCAGGTTTCTTGACAGATTTGACATTGCCTGCTGTGAAGATAGGGGAAGACATCAGCAAGCTGGAATGCAGGCAGATCTAGAAGGTGGAAAATACAGGAAAATGTTTCTCTCCAAGAGCCTTCAGAAAGGAGCATAACTCTGATGACACCTTGCTTTTAGTCTGAGAAGAACTGTGTCAGACTTGTGAACAGTAACATAATAAGTGTGCTGTCTTCAGTTACTAAATTGGTGGTAATTTTGTATGGCAACAATAAAAAAGTGAAATATAGGGAAGGACTCGGTTTTAGGAACTTTCAATATTTTAGAGGTCGAACCAAAAAGGTCAGTGAAAAAGCCTAAGGACATGGAACCAATAAGAGAATAAGAAATCCAGGAGAGAGTGGCATCATGAAAACCAAGAGGAGAAAGAAAGGAGTGACTGTTACCAAATGTGCCCAAGAGTGTCAAAGCACAGTGAGGGCAGGAAAGTGGCCATTGGATTAGTCTGTGTGGAGGTGGGTGATGCTCGCTGGTGTAGTTTCAGTTTCAGTGGTGGAGACAGAAACCTACTCGAGCGAAGAACAGTGTGTGAGAAGTGAGCTGTGTGTGATGATTACCCACAACTATTTTAATGTGTTTCTTGTGAAGATGAGCAGAGAATTGGGGAAACTACTTCTAACTGGGACTACTGGATAGATGGCAAACTTGGGAGAAGAGAAGGAGAGTGATGGGGAGAGACTATGAGTTCTGGTGTGAACATGTTGTATTTGAGGTGCCCGAGGGTGGAGATGTCCAGGAGTCGCTTGCACATATCTGTTTGCAGCTTGGGATTCATAGTGGGCCTAGAGATAAAGGGATAAAGGTTTTCGGATCACAGAGATAGAAATGTGCTTTAAGTCTCAAGTGAGCATATGAGGTCAGTCAGAGAGACTTAGAAATAAAGGGCAAGGGAAGTAGCTTTATGTATAAACACAGAATTAGCCTGCATGGAAATTTACAATTTATAAAGTGGAAGTATATGATCTGCCTGAAAATGAGGGGAGAAAAAGGTATTGATGCTGTTTTAGAAGCACACTTCAGAGCTTTGAGATAAAAAGTGAATGATCAATAAATCACAAAACTGGCGCTAAGGCAAGATAAAGTAGCTTCAACTATCAATATAGCTGCTGGAAGCCTTATTTTGCTAAAGGTAGAGCATCAAAAAGTTCTTGACATGCCCTGCTGATAGTTTTGTGGCTCAAAAGGCAGAGGGATAAAGGCAGAATGAGAGGACTTGCTATTGGCACCTAATTCTGATCAACAATGAGAACTGATGGGAACCTGGGGAGAAAATGATTATGTCATCGTTAAGTTTATAACAATGTAAGAGAAAAATAGTATTGTACAGTTATTAAAGGTCTACCTCTAAAGTGCAAATTGCTGGGTTTCAATTCTACCTCTGACACCAGCTGGATAGACTGAAGCATGCATATAATCACTCTATGCCTCAGTTTCCTCTTCTGCAAACAGGAATGGTCAAAGTACTTAATTCATGGGGTCGCTGTGATCATTGAATGAGTTACTACTTATATAGTATTTAGGACAGCACGCAATAAAAATATTCAGGAAATGCAAGCTAATAAAAACAATAATGATCTCAACTGATGCGTACCTTAAATTTCAGGGAAGTTATTTTTGAAGAATTTGTAGAGAAAGTGCATTTTCTAACACGCGGAGGATGGGTGATGAAGTTTTCAGGGGATGATTCCACTTCACTGGGTGTCAGAGGATATTCACTTATGACACCATCCAGGTCATCCGGCACTGGATCCAGGGTTAATGTGGAAACCTGCAGCAGTCAAGAGAAGGAAGCACCAGCAGCTGATTTAAAGTCCCGTATTTTCAAGGGACCAAATGTCAACACGAGGGAATAAAATTCAGTCAATGAGTCTCGGGTGCGAAGTTGGGGTAGAGACATGGGACAAAGCTTAAAGATGAAAAAATGAGCGGACTCTGGAACAGAAAAAGTGACAGCAAGGGTGGGAGGAAGCTAAAGGGCCCATGACGGCTAACACCTAGGACCTCATGTTTCCAGAGCCTGTTTTATGTCCTTAGCCATATGGTGTGACTAAGGATCATATAGATTTTGAAACTCAATAAATTAAATTTTTACTATGTGATCACAAAGATTCCAAGACAGAGTGAAGAACACTGTTGGGAAACAAGAAAAATAAAAAATAATCTGTCTTTTACTTCACATATATTCGTAACCACCCCTCCCCCCAACATACGCACACACGTATCCACCTTATAAATTGGTGACAGCAGGGTTTAGAACTATGGAAGATGCTTATTAAGAAAGTTGAAATTGAGGCATCTGCATGGCACAGTTAGTTGAGCGCCCAACTCTTGGTTTTGGCTCGGTCGTGGTCTCAGAGTTGTGAGACTGAGCTTCGGTGGGGTGCTCGGCCTGGAGTTTGCTCAAGTTTCTCTCCCCCTATACCCTGTCTCCCTCCACGCCTCCCCACTGTGCGCTCTCTCTCTCCAGTAAATAAATAAATCTTAAAAAAAAAAAAGTTGATATCCAAATGCCAAACCTGAGAGGGGATGAAGAGGAAAAATAAACTTATTATAGGTGTGATGGTGACTTTTATGTGTCAGTTTGACTGGCAATGAAGCACCCAGATTAAACACTGTTTCTCAGGGCGTGTCTAAGGAGAATGCTTCTGGATGACATTATCATTTGAACTAGTTGATTCAGGAAAGGAGATTGACCTCCTCAGTGTGGGTGGGTACCATCCAATCAACTCAGGGCTTGAGTAAAACAAAAGGAAAGGCAGAGGAAGGAGGAATCCTTTCTTTCTCTTGCCTCACTGCTTAGCTGGGACATCTCCTCTCATCCCCTCCTGTCCTCCTCATACTGGGATCTTCACCATTGGAGCCTCTGGTTCTTGGGCATTTGTACTTGCACTGAATTACTACCACTTGCTTTTCTGGGTCCCCTGCTTGCAGATGGCAGATTGAGGGACCTCTCAGCCTCCATAATTGCGTGGGCCAATTCCTTATTTTTTTCTATATATACCACTTCTGCTTCTCAGGAGAACCTTGAGAAATGAAAGTGGTTATAGAATAAAGAATGAAAACTGGAGGTCTCCGACTGAATTCATCTCACAAAACACTAATTTTGTTATTTGTGATTTACATGGGGTATTGACCTGAATAAAAAAATAATTGTTAACTACATACATTAAAATTCTGGAGAGATATCTTGGTCACTCTAGTTCTTTTTCTCCTTAATACACACACACTTATATTTTCAGCATCTTTAAAAAATCAGAGGATTTTACCAGAATGGGCCATCTGTCCTGTGAGGCAATCAGTTGGAGGTAGATGAGGAACAGCTGCCCTCTTTGTAGATGTGCTCTGGGCTCTCCAATTCTTCACCTTTTACTAGGTGGGTCACTGCAGGTTTTGAATTTGTGAAGCATGGTCAAACACTGAGAGTCAAGGAAAAGCACATAATACCCAAAGCTGTTGGCAAAGGAGGAAAAGGTACCAAAAAGAGAAAAACAGTAAGCAACTGTAGTCTGCATGTGTGATGGGTTAGTGGGCTCGCCTGGCTTCAAGGGCCACAAATATAAAACCCTTTGTAGTTGCAAAGGACACATTTGATGAGGTCACATTTTAAAGGAACATCGGAAAGGTTTTCAAAGAGAAGGAAAAGACATAAAACTAAACGTTAAATCAGAAGATCAGTTAGCATCTCTGAGGAGGTTGAATACTCAAAGTGAATTCAACTTTGCAAAAACTTTCTGAAGACAAAATGGTGGACTGTTTTCCTTTTTGCTAAGTTCTGAGCAAGAAGGAGATGAAGGAAGGCAATCTGCTGGTAACAGATGGCACACACAATGCTAACAGACGACAAAAAGCAAACAAGACTAATCAACTAACTCCTATTTAGTTTTCATCTTCTCCAACCAGGCAAATGATCTCCAAAGTAGCAAAAGGAGAGCAAACATGGTTAGGAAGAAATTGAAAACCAAGATAGGCAAGGAGGTAGTGTGAAAATATAGAGCCGTTTTAATCCTCCAGTCTCAGAAAAATTACATCTCAGGGAGTGAAAGAGCTAGAGATTTGATTATAAAACCACCACTGTCTTTGAGAACACCTAAAAATGGAAAAAATTGGAAGTGGAAGAAAAGCAATTTTTTTCTTCCAATTACCGACATTTGTTTTCTCTTTATTAAGATAATCCATGTTGGAAGTTGGAAATTTAGAACATACACAATGGTCATAGGAAGCAGAAATTACCTATAATTTCACTTATAATTATACATTTTTGTCATATATTCCTTCTGAAATTTCATATGCATTTTTACATAGTTGTGATAACATAAACTACACAATTATTCACAGGCTTTCTTGACTTCAGCATTAAATCATAAATATTCTTTAATGCAATGATAACTCTTCAAAAAACATCTCTTAATTACTGTATATCATATATATCATGGTATCACATACATATGATGTAATATGTAATTATTAAATTATATTAATTTTATGTGGTTACTAAACAATATGTAAATTAGCGCTCTTCAATGATATTTGTTTCTAATTTCAGACTGTTGTAAAGTGTGATGAACATCATTACATATAAATATGTTACTTTTTTAGGGGCGTCTGGGTGGCTCAGTGGGTTAAAGCCTCTGCCTTAGGCTCAGGTCATGATCTCAGGGTCCTGGGATCGAGCCCTGCATCAGGCTCTCTGCTCAGCGGGAAGCCTGCTTCCCCCTCTCTCTCTGCCTGCCTCTCTGTCTACTTATGATCTCTCTCTCTGTCAAATAAATAAATAAAACCTTTAAAAAAATGTTACTTTTTTAGATTTTTGCCTTGGCATTCATTCCTTTACTATAACTGGGAGTAAAATGACTATGTAACATGTCTCTCTGTGCATTATTTAACTGCTTTCCAGAGTTTGAGAAACCTATGTGAGAATATCTTCCCATGGTATCCTAAAAAAATTGATTTTCACAATTCCATAAGATTTTGCAACTTAAAGGTAAAAACAATATCTTGTTATTTTGGTTTGCATTTTTCGAATCTCAGTGAAGAAGAGTTTTGATACTTTTATTAACCATTTATATTTCCTCATCATTAATTATCTTTCTGTATTAATCACCATTTTTTGATAAATGTCTCTATATGAGGCTAGAAATTTTTATCCTGTTTTAGGGTAAAAAAAAGGTTATCAGTGCAATAAAATCTAATCCTCGTTATTTTTTATTTGGATATTTTATCTGATATAAATAACTGAATATCTTTTTTTTATTTCTGATTTTCTGGTATATCCTTGGTCTGTGTTCCTGTAGACATCTTGTTCTAAGCAACATAGAGAACATTTTCTTAACCTTTATATTTATAATCATTATAAAATGATTGCATTATACCTTTTAATTTGTTTTATGCCTTCTAGTTCGATATGCTTGCAATACACTTCAGTTGGTTTTTATTTTTATTTTAGCAAAAGTATATTTTTTGTTTTATTTCATAGTAGTGTAGGAAGTTATTTATTGTTCTTAATTTTACTAGTGATAACACTTCTCATATAGTTTTAAAACTGTATTTTTCTATTTCTCAAGAGCAAAAAGAAATGATGACTTTGAGTCATTTCTTTGCTAAAGGAATTTATCACTCCTAGTTATTCCTTTCCTACCAACTTCTTAGTTTTGTTTATTTTTATTTTTCTGAATGAGTTATGAAACTGCTTATTAGCATATATTGTTCTACTATATAAAACATCACTTACAATAGTTTTGTATTTTGCATTCAGTTGAATAATCATACTACCATAGCTATTTATACTTCATCCAATTAGGTTGCTTACACTCCAACAACCAGTCTTTTTATGTTACGACATTACTATTCTTAAGGTTTTCAAGTGACTGAGGAATGTCTCTTTCTGAAAGAATACATAAGTCTCATGTTTAATGGGGCTTTTAATACCTGAGAAAATTCTTCTGTTGTCTTTATGTTTGAATGACATCTTAGATGAGTATTTGAATCTTGTATCCTTACCACTTAACTTCAAAAAAATTCAATACCACATTTTTCTCCAGCTTGAGTTATTCACTTATGTATATCTCCAATTGCAAGGAAAGGAAAATAAGGAATATATTTTCGGAGTTCTTAAACACAGCTATTCTTTTGTTTTCAAACTAGATTGACTATAGTACTACACATAGAATTCTTAAATTACATTTTTTCTTCTAAAAATTCTACAGGCATTGTTGTTTGTAATTTAGTACCGCACCATAAAATTCTAAGACTAGGGGTGCCTGGGTGGCTCAGTTGTTAGGCATCTGCCTTTGGCTCAGATCATGATCCCAGGGTCCTGGGATCAAGCCCCACATCGGGCTCCCTGCTTGGAGGGAAGCCTGCTTCTCCTTCTCCGCCTGCTTGTGTTCCCTCTCTGGTTGTCTTTCTCTGTCAAATAAATAAAATCTTTAATAAAGAAAAAAAAATGTCTAAGACTAATATAATTTTTGTCCCTTTTTTTGTAGTTTTTAATTTCCTTGACAATACACTTGCAGGATTTATCAATGTAAAATTATGGGTCTCTTACTGTTCATTTAACCTGGAACATATGTGATCACATTTAATCTATAGACTCAAGTCAATTTTCACTCATGAAAATGTTCCTTCTGAAATCTTTGATAGTCTTTCATCCAATTTCTTTATTTATCATAATAAGCATACTTTTTAGTCTCTATTCTCTTCCTTCCATATCGTTTTTAACTTTCTAATATGTCTAGGTCCTTTTATTTAACACACAAGGAGAGCTTCTTTAGTTTATTAATGTCAGTCCAATGTTCTCAATTTCATTCCTGCTCTTTAGTCTTTCCAGTATGCATTCTAATTTTTCTCTTTAGGTAGTTCCCTTCTATAACCTACTACTTTATTCCATCTTTTTCTCTCTGTATAGCCCTGTAATGGATGTGATAATCTCTCCAAATAATTTGTTTAAGCCAGTCATAATTGTTTTATTTCACATTTCAGTAATTGCCTACGGAAAATTCATATAATTTATTTCAGATCAATGTGAAGAGAAGCTGACCAGGAGCTTCTGCACAATACTTTTCTCTCCTAAGAAAGAGACTTAGGAAGATTCATCTCTTATTATCATGTGCACATTGTTATGCATAGATGTGACACATGGAACTGCTGCAGCCGTCTTGTGACTTGAGGTAAACCAAACTGAAAACAAGCAAGCAAGCAAAAAACAACACAATTAGGTTGAAAGAATGAAAAGGCCCTGATGACGACTTGACCTCTGTAATGACCCTATGTGAGAATCCACTCTGCCCTCATATTCTAGTTATGTAAGAAATAATGTATTTATAAATAATCCAGTTAAGAAAAGGGCAGAAGATATGAATAGATTTTTTTCCAAAGAAGACAACTGGATGACTAGCACACATATGAAAAGATGCTCAACATCACTCATCATCAGGGAAATACAAACCCAAACTACAATGAGATCACCTCACACCTGTCAGAATGGCTAAACTTAACAACACAGGAAGTAACAATTGATGTTGAGGATGCAGAGAAAGGGGAACCCTCTTCCACTGTTGGTGAGAATGCCAACTGGTGCAGCTACTCTGGAAAACAGTATGGAGGTCCCTCAAAAAGTTAAAAATAGAGCTACCCTATAATCCAGCAATTGTACTACCAGGTATTTACCACAAGAATACAAAAATACTGATTCAAAGGGGCACATGCACCCTGATGTTTATAGCAGCATTATCAACAATAGCCAAATTACTTTTTAAAAAATATTTTTATTTATTTATTTTACAGAGTGAGGGAGGGAGAGAGAGAGAGATACAGAGAGAGAGAGAGAGAATAGGGGGAGTAGAGAGAGTAGAGGAAGAGGGAGAAGCAGATTCCCTGCTGATCAGGACCTGAGCCAAAGGCAGATAGTTAACTGACTGAGCCACCCAAGCACCCCCAAATTACTTTAAGAGCCCAATATCCACTGATAGATGAGTGACTAAAGAAGAGGTGGTGTATATATACTATGGAATATTACTGAGCCATCAAAAAGTATGAAATCTTGCCATTTGCAACGATGTAGTCGGAACTAGAGTGTATTATGCTGAGCAAAATAAGTTGGTCAGAGAAGGATAGATACCATATGGTTTCATTCATATTTAAGAAACAAAACAGATGAACATAGGGGAAGGAAAAAAAGAAAGAGAGAAGAGGCAAACCATAAAAGAGACTCTTAACTATAGAGAATGAACTGAGAGTTGCTGGAGGGGAAATGGGCAGGAGAAGGAGGTGGATTAAATGGGTGGTGGGTATTAAGGAGGGCACTTGTGATGAACACTGGGTGTTATATGTAAGTGACGACTCACTAAATTCGACACTAAATTCGACTTACTAAATTCGACTCACTAAATATTCGAAACTAATATTACACTATATGCTAACTAGAATTTAAATAGAAACTTGAAACAAAAAAAAGGAAAAAAGAAAAGAATGTGTTTATTGTGCAAGCCGTCCCATATCAGAATTGTTACTTGCAGCCAAAAACATACTAATACTAGTTTCTGTTTCTACTTTGTAGTGGTCATGTTATTAGACTTTTACTAGGAGAGTAAGGCGAATATTCTCAAGCACTTCCCACTTATTCTTATAAAAAATTATTTCAGAAGTTTGTTCTTTCTCTGAATCTTCAGGATAGTTCTTTGACTTTATATTGAAACACTTTTCCATAAACGCTATGTCATGCTATTTAATACTACCTGGTTTATTCATTTTTGATACTTCTATGCTGACACTTTATTTTACAGAGTACAGAGTACATATACTACTCCTATCTAGATACTCAGCCTATTGCATACTGGTGAGTTCTTGATTTTAGATCTAGACCTGCAGCAATGTGTTCAGTAGGAATATTGTGGATGGATGGATGGATGGATAGATGGAGAGAGAGAGAGAGAGAGAGAGAGAGAGAGAGAGAGAATCTTTATTGAAGTTTTTGGGCATCAGGGTTTAGTTGGCTGCCAGATTTTCTGGTCAACATAATCCTTAAGCCACAAGGTTAGGAGCAGACCCTAGGGATGCAGCTGTTTATGCAGTGCTGGTGCAGTAAATGGACTATATCTACACTAGAATGTGTATTCCAAGTCATTGAAAATTCCCTTCACACAACACCATATGGCCTTTTCTTATTTTTAGTGTCCTGAGCCATTGCAATTTTGGTCCCTTAATTGATCTTTATCAAGATCTCTCACATAAGTATTTAGGTGAGAGTTGTAAGAGGATATACCAGACACCAGGATCTGACTTCTGCATTAACTATAATTCCTCTATTATAAAAGGTGAACACAAAGACCAGTAACCTTGGAAGTATTTCTCTTAGACATTATATATATATAAATTTTTCTCTTAGACATTATATTACCCAATAAAAATATTAAACGGATTCTAGGAGTAACTTCAAACAGAAGAATGGGCCCTAAAGCATGAGCATGTATTATTCTTGTTTATGCCATACTGAATTAGTCTCATGTCCTTCATGGTGAAGCTGACACTACTGATAGTTATGACAGGATGTCATTCATGTCCTCTAATGTCTTCCTGGGAGCCCTGAGATGTGTGGGGAGCCATGGCTTAGGAAGAGCGTGAGAGGAATGGGGGTGATGATTACAGATGATGATTATAGATGTCCCATCCTTACATACATGCACATTTCAACTACAGCAGCTCCACTTTTTTTATGTTCTATATATTATTCCACATAAGATTGTAATTTTTAAAAATATAATTATGTTTCTTTAAAAAAAACCCAGCAATCAGAAAACCTTCTTACTGATGAAGTATTTTCCTACAGGAAGAGATTTAGTAAAGTCGCTCATGATATTTCTGAGACTATGAAAATAAAGTGTGAATTGGACAAGAGGATAGTCAGCCAGGTCATAGCTAGCTAGACAGAAACAACTACCATTTATCCTGGTCTTCTCTAGGGAAATGGCAATGAGATCCTGACCAGTTCAATATTTTGGTTACTAAATTGAAAGCAGATATAAATTATATGCTATTTAAATTAGCAGATAATTAAAAACTGAATTAACCAGATAACAGGTTGAGTAACAATCAACATTTAAAATTATTTCAACAGACGAAAAGTAATAAGATTAAATTAGAGATATATTAGAGATCCATCCTTGAGCCTTAAAAAATAATTCACTCAATTGGAAGAATAGATGGAGTATAACTTAAGTGGTTCATGTGAAAAAATTGACATTTGTTTATGAACAGAAGGCTCAACATGAGCCAACAACTATTCTTAAAAAAATGAAATTTAACTGTATTATGTGTAGAACTTACAACATTCCCACTGGCCTCGATAGTGGCCAGTCAATATCTGGAAAGCATATTTGATTTGGGTTGGGTCAAATAAAGTTCTATCATGCAAGGTAAAGAAAAATGCTGAGTTCAGCTGTGTAACATGGGGAAGGGTTGGAGGGGTTGAGGATGTTGGGACTGGAGATAAGAAGACAAACGACAATATCAAAGTGTCTCCAAACATCTAAAGGCCTGCCACATGAAGTAATTTTTCTCTATGTTTTAAAAGAATAAAACTAGGTTCAGTAGGCAGAGATTACAGAGGCAAAGATTTGGTTCATTACATGAAAGAAAACTGTAATTAGAACCATACTGAAAGGATTGGTCAGCCTCACAAATCAGACTTAAAAGTAAATCTTCAAGCAGAGGCATTAGGTAAAAGATTAAATCATAAATACCAGCAGCATTTCTTTTAGAACTTAAGCCTCTGTAATTCCATATCCAATAGAAGAGCAAGAGGATCTTAGCTCTATAGCAGGTCACCCCGAAGGGAGCATGGGAGGCCTCCATGATTCTTGACTAAGGGTGTGGGATGGCTGCAAGGGAGAATAGACTCATGGTTGTTTTTATCACCTTATTTCTTCTAACTGAAAATAAAGCATTCTAAAGTATATGACTTTAGAGGAAAAATAAACACTTGATTAATGTTTTCTGAGTTTATAAATTATTTAGGATCCCACTTGTTTTTCCATTTTTGTTTTACCGAAAGATGATACATCAACTCTACTAGACATTTTTAAGAGTAAGAAGTGTTCTCTTTATCTCTGACACACTATTTTTCATGCTATCTGACTATTTTTGTCCTCTGTATTCATATTTTTATGTTTGCCATGATCAGGTACAGACATTTTGCTTTCACGTGTAGCATTAAAATCATTACCATTTTCCCTTATCTTATAGGATTCATAATACGTTTCAATAACTGATGAATATTCTCTTTCCACATATTTCATAATTTGCTGATCTTAGAGGGTTGCTATTATATATAATATTAAAATAAACAGCTTGATGAATCCTAAGTTTTTCTTGGTTATTATAAATGGTTACACTTCCAGAAAAAAAAAAAATTAGGATCAATTTGTAAAGTTCAGAAAAGGTCCCATTGTTATTTTGACTGAAATTGTATTGAATTTATATGGTAATTTGGGATAGATAATATCTTTACAATATTGGATCTATTAAGGAACAACATATTTGGCTTTAATTAAGATCTTTCTTTAATGTCTTCTTGCATAGTTTTACAATTTTGTTCATATAGGTCATAAATATTTAAGCTTATAATTATAGTTCTGATGCTATTGAAAAATCTAGTGGTTTCTTTGCAGAAGTACAAACATAAAAGTCTTTGTGATCCAAGACAATAAAATAAATGATCCTATCTTCCTTTAATCTTTTAGGGGAGAAATTATGGTAATACATTTCCTACTATTGAGCTGACTTCGCAATCCTGAAATAAAAATCATAGTTTATTACATTGTATTATTAATTTTAATTCATTCCTAACATGTATTTTTAACATTTTATTTAAAATTTTACCTCCACATTCATAGGTGAGGTTGCTCTGAAGTTTTCTGCCTTGTTTTAGTATCAACGTTGGGCTACTCTTTTTTCTTCCAAACTTTTCTGATTATGACCAAGTTTTCTTTTACCTTTTTGGTTACCTTGAGTGATAGGGCAGTTCTATCTTATTTTTATAGCATTATATATTGCATCTTAAATTTATAAAAATATATTTAAAATATTTTCTCTTAGTTGCAAACCAATCATATGCATAGCCTCTTACCATCTTATATGGCAGGAGCTCCAACAAGCTCATTTCCCCCATTCTCCCACATTTTGCTAAATTCATATGGAATTCTAACTCCCCATTGGTTATAATTTTACTGTCTATTCTCCTTCCCATATTTCAGGAGCTCCTTCTTAACAATCATTTTAATTTTCATAACCATAGTATCAGCAACTGCTGAAAACTTCAATTTGAAGTTTTACTGAATACTTCTCTAGCCAGGGCTTTCTATATTCAAGGTCTTTCCCCTTGAATTCATTTTTTTTGTTTTACTGAAGCATTATCTTAAATAATTTTTTTCTAGTACCACTTAACTGGCATATTGATTTTATTTTGTTGTCATAGTTTGGTATAGAATTATATAATCAAATCCTTTTATTAAGTTGTAAACACTGTTCCATAATCCTTTAACACCCAACTTAACACTTAACAATTCATTTGTAAGGATCTTCTTTTCTCCTAGATTTTCTTTGCATTTTGGAATCCAAAAATTTTACCAAGATTTATCAAAATTTTGTTTTTCTCCTCATTCACAATATTATCTTAAAATGTTTGAAGGGCTCTTTAGAGTGAAGAAAGACCTGAATTTCTTCAGTTTAGGAAGATTTTCTTCTAATTAACTATTTTTTAATTCCATTTTCTTTTTGAACTTCTGTTAAGCTGTTATCAGATGTTTTAGATCTGTCCTCTGTCTCTTTTCTCATGATTTAATCATTTTTATTATTGCACTTGTACTCAATACATTAGCTTCCAGATTAACAGTTTAGCTGTCAGTCATGTCCTTTTTGCAATTCAAATTTTTTATTGACTTCTTTAAATGATAATATGCTTTTAATTTCCCCAAAGTTTTTTTATTCTTCAATTCTTTTTTCTTTTTCAAACAACCTACTATTGCTCTATGGATGTGGTATTTCCACAAAAAACACTCTAAGAATATTAAATAGATTTATTTGAAGAATTTATTTTGTTTCCTGCAGTAACTGTTTCTACAGAGATTAGATCTTTTGTTTGTTCACACTACTGCCTTCTTTTCCTTCAAGTGATTTTTGGTTATCCCTTCATTTTACTTAGGAAGGTCTGGAATTAATGGGTTTGATAGCTTATGTTTCCTCAGCACTTGTGAAAAACCACTCATCTCCTTTCAGTGAATATGATTCAAAATTGCATGAGCCATATGGTGGGAGGGAGATGGAACATACAGACAGACGAGCTTCCTTTCATGCCCATGATGCTTTCTTGACATGAATTCTAGAAGCCAAGAGTTACTAGTCCTGCTTATTTCTCCAGCCCTAATGCCCTGGCTGGAAATCCACTCTTGCAAACTCTATTTAGAGGTCTATACTTGGTAGATATAATCTGGAGGCAGAAACTAATCTAGGCATTCTGGAAAATATGAGTGGTTAACTAGAAATCTTTCAGTGATTTACTTGCCAGTTTTCCTGTGCTTAACATCAGGCTGTGCTTACTTTATTCTTAGAGTTTCTCAGTGTTCTTTTAGGGAAAGCAACACTCATTTTTCAGTGGTCTTTCAACCACGATAGCACCATCCCTCCCCATGTCAATCCTGACAGGTCTGTTCTTCGTTTTTCATTTTCTGTTTCTGATCTATTGAGGCATCCTTCCCAGTTCTTCAGGATTAACTATGGGTTTCTTTATGTCACTTCAATGAGATTTGAGAACAGCTTAGAGTTAAAAGTATGTACCCAGTCCCTCACCTTGAACTTGAAGTCTCCATTACATTTTATCTGCATTCTGAGGATTTTGTCAATTATCCCAGCAAAAATTACTTTCTATTCCCTTTGGAATGCTACCACAATTTTTACATAACTCTATTCTTATTCTATCACATTGAATTGTAATTATGCACTTGTTTTTCCTCCTAAATTGACAATGAAATTTATGAGGATAGTAACAATCTTATTCATGTTTGCATTCCCAGGGCCTAATGCAGTGTAGACTGAGAACATAATGGTTATTTCACAAACAGAAGAAGAAGTGCATAGTCTAATAGAAGTGCTAGCACGGTATGCCAAGATATTGGTCTTGGAAGTCTTATATGAGTGATTTTTTAGATTTTTTAGAATTTTTAGAACTATAGAGAGTGAAATACAAACTTCATAAACCTGCCTATGTCATGATACCTTATGATTTTAAATATTTATGAAACACACAAGTGTCAGCTACAGTTACCCAGACTTTTTAGAAGGAAGGATGATTGCCTGAAGCCCTTTCCTATTGATGCCTTGAGGGAAGATGAGTGTCCCTCCAAAGATGTCTGTACGTTTCTAGGGAGTACATTTTCCATGGATACCTCTGACCTTAGTTAGCTCTTGCTTCTATAGAATTATTTTAAGAGGTGTCTGGCTGTCTCTTGTGTGTTATGATTTTCTTCACTGTATCAATACGAACAGTGCTTGATCTTGGTCATTACTTAAATATGTACACAAGGCCAAGAACTGAAAATTGAATGCTATATTTTCCTGCTCTGAACTCCTTTCATTTGTCCTATTATAACTGGAAATTTTTTATTAGCTAAATTACCCCAAGGAGCACATAGGCTTCTGTGGAATTGTTGTTCCCCTCACCTTTCACCCTCATTTTGTCTCTGTAGCCCATTCCATCACTCCCAGACTGCTTCTAATGCAAATTCTCCTCATTCTAATATCCATCTTTCTTTGGCCCCATCTTTTCAACTCAGTCCCAGGAACACTTCTGAATATCTACAAACCATCCAACTGTTCACATGACAGAGCTCTATTAGTAGCTCCATCAGCAATGACCTTCAGATTTTATTTAAGGATCCATCTTCCTTAAAAGGAAGTTGTGCTTTTAAATAATGAAGTTTTTATGTTTCCATTAAATATAAAAATGACTTAGCATACTTATCTGCTTATTTCCAAAATAATAGAATCTTTATCCAGAACAGAAGCCCTTAAAATCATTCATTCACACACCACAATTGTTGACAGTTCACATTGGCTACACGACAGAAACAGACTAAGAAATGTTAAAAATAATCCATACATAAGAAAACTAGCTATTTTAGAATATTCGTGTTTCATCTTTCCACAAGCTAATCCAACTGCAAATGCCATACATTCAAATAATTGCTGAGGAAAATATCAAGATCATCGTTATGTTTTTAGTTGACAATGATAACTCCTAGATGCCAATCCACAGAGAAAGAATGAGATAGCTATTTTATAATTTATATTTTACAATTTAGAATGTAACATGCTTAGGTTTGTGCTTATCTGTACAGTAGTACTAATCGCTATAAAACAGAGAATTCGTCAGTGGTATTTTCTGCTTAATTAAAAAAAATTAATAAAGATCAATTCCTTTACATGGTTCTGTGAAACATTACCTGTGTGTGATTTGTAATAAAATATAAATATATAAATAAATATAAATATTTTCTGAATTCCTTTACAATGAACACTGCTGCAAAAGGGATGCTTGTCTCTGTCCAGGAGCCACTTGCTTCCTCTAGAGAAAATCCCAAATGCTATGCTACTTCACTGCATCACAGAAGGAGGAGGAAAGTTCAGCTAACTTGTGCTTAAAGGTCTTCCATTTTTCCATCAAGCAGCAATTACTCTTTTTTTTTTTTAAGAAATGCTACTATCTTTGTTTTTACTGGTTCTAAAGGTAGTATTTGCTTCTTGTTAAATCTGCAAATAGTATAGAAGTAGATAAAATGAAAATCATATCTACTTCTAACTTTATTTTATGTAGTCTGAGTGTTATTATAATTTATTAATTTGGGAGGATAAATACATAGTTAACATACATACATAAAATACAGTTCTGACCTCAATAGGAAAATGTTGGTTTACATCTTATTAGAAAGGGTTTGATTAAGAGTAATGTGTTATTCTTTTTTCTTTTTTTAGGAAATGGTTAATTAGTCTTTTATTACCTGTGAGAAGGGCAATTACTTCTTTCTTCTTCCATCCTCATAAAGCCCTCCAGAAAATTCTAAGACCTAGTGAAAGAATGATAACAGGAGTACCAAAACTATTATGTTATCTATAATACTGTCTTTGAGTTTGATATTTTCTTTGCATTGGTAAACCGAATTTCCACTCATATATCCAATATTATGGATGTAATTTCAATATTATATGTATTATAATATCTCTTTCTATTATATTTTGTTGCCCTATAACACATTATATTGAAATTTGACAATTTTTTCCATTCATAAAATTTCTTATAGAATCTAAAGAAAGGTTTTCTTAAGTCATTATCAATTAATTAATTGTTACTGATCAATTTTAAAGATTTATTTGTCAACATTTCGGAAAAAGTTCTGCTCTATTTCCCCTAATAAAGTTTATAAGTAAATCCATTCCAACCATTTCCACTCAAAAGTTTTTTCAGATGACAAATTAAATTTTAGGATTTAGAAAATAAAACATTATTTATTGTAATCTCCACTCAATTATATTTGCAGCAAATTCATGTCAGGTGAGTAAAAAATGAATAAATCTGTTTATATTCATTGCACAGCAGCAAAAATGTGTACACTTGTTATACAAGTAGGAAAGTAGCTAATTAGTGGGATGGATTTTGGGGGAAATTTATTTAATCAATCAGCTATTATGAATAGGCAATTAAAATACACAACTTTGGTTCACAATATGCACAAAATTAAATATGCAACAGGAATACAAATCCATTTTATGAAAGCAAACAGAATTTGGTGTGACAAAGATATATCAAGTGTAACTAGCTTTTCTAATGAAGATTATGTTATAAGACTTTAGTGAACTAATAAGAGAATAATTCAAATTTATCTCCTTAACAGAGATATCAAAATACATCATACAATCTATTATTTAGTATCATCAAGGAAAAACAAAGCTATATAAATATGGGGCTATATATAAAACAGTCTGCTAAAAGTTGCACATTCTTTTTATGTTATTTTCAATTGATTTGTGTGAAAAACAGCACACCTCTTTTAAAGAACCCATAACTATATCATGTGTGGTGACCCTTTTAGGATTCCGATGTCAGAAAACAGTACTAACACCAATAAATAGTGATTCATCTATTGTGATGATAATAACCTGATTCTTTCACTTCGTTTTCTAGATATCTAGGCAAAGAGCTCCAAACAAGACAATCAATGCATCTTTAAATAGAAAGATGAGCAACAAATCACATTGAAAATTTCTGGAAGAATATCGAATTGTGAGGAAACAAACCGTTTAACTAAGCTGAATGTGACCAAGTTACAAACCTTTGATGCAATCTTTTTATAGAGACACACCAATATTTGATTAGACTCATGTTAAATTAGGAAACAAATGAGGGCCTTCCAGAGAACAACCAGCCTGTCAGATGATAAAATATCCAGTGTAGGAAATAGCCCTGACCTACATAAGTAAGAAAAGCTCTTTTGCCCAAATTCAAAGTCATGTTCTACCCTTTTATAATATGAAAGCATAAATAGAATTTGGGGAGGAGGATACTGCTGCATATTAAAACAGTATATATATTTTTTTCTCTTAAAAAGATCTCAGGATATTTTTGAAACCTCCAGTTGCATGCTTCCATTTTAGGTCCTCAGGCAGTGGCAACATACCCTTTAAATCACCTGGGGGAACTGTACTCACTTATTTCATTTTGATGGAAAAACTCAAATTCTTCTACTTGCCTTCATTGACAAGTCTTTCCAAATCCCCTCCCTGCCCTGAGCAATACAGCTCTCCTTAAAGTCATAGCATGAGTAGATCATTTTCTAATTAATCATTTATCAGAGGCATCATTCATCAGAGGATGAATTCGTTAAGGGATAAAGGAGGGAGGGTTTTAGCCACTACAGATATTGCAAGAGTGAATGCGAGTTTACATGTCAAGTTAATAAGACCTATTGGAGAGATAGTCAGAATAAGGACGGTTACACCACAGAATGTTTGTAATCACCAAAGTGGGGTGAGTCAAGTGCAGAATTTTATCTAATGAAGCAGAAAGCCCAACTGAGAATAAGCTGCTCTTGTTACCCTCCCAAGATACAACATGGGGATCCTTATCCATTATGATGGCAGCATATCTGTGATATTATAATGAGGAAAAAAAACATAGGCAAATAGAATAAACAAGTAATACAAGGCAGAATAGCACTTGGCCCAAAAACTTGATGAAAGATCTTGGGAAATGTGTAGTAGGAGTTTGTGCCATAAAGAATGACAGCATGAAGGCTAAGAATTTGATGTCTATATAAAAAGGTTACTATAAGTGTTCAGTTCTGAGTGCTACTGACATCTTGTTTTTTTTTCACTGTGTTCAGGTCAGTATAGGAGAAGAAAAATGCAACATCTGGCCTATTTTACTTCTCGGCTTAGGTGTCCAGGAATTCATGGCTGGGGTAAACAAAAGCTCATTACTTTCTCTGGCTCTCCGGGTAAGTTGGCCTGGGATGGTACTAGCCTTTAAACAGCCTTCAGTGTTGCTCAGAAGGGTTGGATCCACCCATAGGGTTGATCAAAGATATAATCAACAGAAAATAATTTAGGAATTTATTCTCCCTCCACCCAAATTCAATAGTGAAATCTTTGCTTAGATTATGAAGTTTGGTTTGGATATCACCCAGACCTTTTTGAAGCAGAACTCTGATCAGAGAGCCCTGCAGAGTTATTTGGCACCTATGAGAGAGAGACTCAGGGTATTCTATGTAAAAGAGTATCATTATTTCCCATGTCACTGGCTTCCTATTTCTTGTCAAATAAAATTTATTTACTTTATCCCAGTAGATTTAATTAAACACTAAATTACCTTTCAACATCATCTCTCTCACCTTTGATCTTGAAACTTTTTGTTCACAGATCTAAAAGAATGTTGTGAAACCATGGTTCTTCTCAAAGACTTTTAAGTTGGTATTGAAAAATATTATAAGTTTAAATAGTTATAAAAATGTAATTCTAAGTATTTATGTCTTTAATAAACATTATAATAATGTTTCTATTATACAGTATAATTATTATATTACTTTATATGTATCCAGTGAAATCTAAATAATGTAGTAACATGATAACCACCAAAACCTATTTAAAAGGCACTTAAACATGATCTTCTTTAACAGTCAGAATTTTTGCATCACTCACTTTTGTGCTTGAACTCATATTTCCATACTTCTTCCTCAGAATTTTATTCTAATGTAGTTTTCTACTTGAAAGCCTTTTATTGATCATTTCATTCTATGTCTTTGCAACAACTATCCATCTATCTAGATACATAGTTCTTTCTGTGACCAAAAGGGACTAAGCATTAAATACTAAAGTTACAATTTTCAGTGAAACACAAAATACTGATTTCCATGTCATGTACATTCCTCTTCCTCAAATATGTAATAATCTTTTGGAAGTAATGTTTCATGTGCTCCCTTTCCTTGAAATCATCCAAAAATTGCCCCATGGATGTCTACAGACACACAGAGACCTGTAATCACTCACCAAACTCTCAAGACTGAGATTGGTGAACATGCTGAAGGCACTCTGAAGAGATTGGTTTTTACCAGCATGCCTTTTACAAATCTTGATTATTCTAATACCAACCTAGACAGATATATTGAGCACTGTCATGAGTTTGTTGCCTGGATGAAAAAAAGATGCCACAAACTTCACTACTTCCTACTGCCAGGACTGATCCTCAGAAGAAATGCAGTACTTAACAATACTTAGGGGATGGAAGAAGCTGGCTTGTTCAACAAAATGTACCATCATCAATTCTGCTAGCCAATTCTATAATATTTATGAATTATTCTCATCTTGACCCAGGCCATGATATCCTGTTTCTAATGCCACACTTTGCCTTAACCTTAATACATAGAAGACAGAAAGATAGGGAGCCCTACCACAGACAATGAATTGATGGCAGAAGGCTTTGCAGACCCCACTATTTTAAACATTTGTTTTGTTTTCTCTTTGTCAACTCACAGCATTTCATCCAGGGTAATCTTACCAGAGTAAGATTCAGGATGGGTGAGAGCTGAACTTTCTTTGTTAAAACAGAATAAAGGAGATTGATAAAGGCTATGCAAGAAAGGAAACATAGCCCATTTTCAGACAGATCAGTGTGGGGAAAGACATGTAGAGGTTGGGTGTCTGGGAATGATTCTACTGAAACTGTCTGTGCCCCTGACCGCTTAGAAAGCCATTGCCTACCCCAGGAACACATGAACCTCAGTTTGAAGGTCCTGATGTAATCTGTATTTGAGTGTATTTGAGTATATGTGCTGTGTTACAATTTAATCAAATTAGCAGGTTGCAATAACATCCATTTATTATCTCACAGTTTCTGTGGATCAGGAGTCTGGGAAGGGCTTAACTGGGCCCTCTGCTCAGAGTCTCACAGATTGCAACTGAAGTGTTAGCCAGAGACGAAGCCCAGCTGAGACTCAGGGTCCTCCTCCAAGCTCACAAGGCTGTTGGTAGAATTTATTTATCTGCAGTTGTAGAGCTCATGATGGCTTGCTTCTTCAAGGTCAACAGAAAGCTTCTGTACTGCTTTGAGTTTTTGACTGCGAAGCCCTCTTCAAATATCTCATCTGATTAGGTCAGACCCACCTAGCAGAGGCTCCCTTTTGACTTTTAACTCAAAGTCAACTAATTAGGGACTTTAATTACATCTACAAAAGTCCCTTCATCTTTTTCATATGACCTAATGACTTAATTTAACCCAAGCACAGAATGTAACCTATAATATTTACAGACTCCATCCATACTGAAGGCAGAGGATAATAGGGAGCATAAAGTCAGGGAGCAGGAATCTTAGTGGTCATCTTAGAATTCTGCCACCACACAGAACCAAACAGAACTTTCTAAATATCAAAATTTGCTGACACTCTCTATTGCTATTCATTTACAAATAAGTTCTATACATATTCTCTTTAACTAAATTCCCCTTTTTCTATCTGACCCTGCTTTCAAGGTTTGCTTCCAACTCCTTTCCACAGCCTTCTATCTGTATTTTCCCTATGGTAGTCTTGTTATTTGTGTAAATGTTTTATTCCCTTCATAGATCAGTAACTCCTTGAATCATGTATGATTTATCTTTACATCATCGATAGGACCAATGTGGGGCCTTGATATAAAAGGCACTGAAATATTTGATTAACAATTAAATGGATAAATTAAAATTTGCTAATGTCTAAACTTGAGGATGTTTCTAGCTCTGACTTCTCAGCTTTCCTCCATTCTTAAATTCAGCTATGTCCATCACTAGGTCATAAATATGTAAAGAACAGGGCCAATGAATGACTTTTCTGTCTTTCCTAATACATTTCAAACAGAAATCATAGATCTCATTCTTACATGTGTTTACACGTATTTGAAACTGAGTGCCCTTAAGAGAGGAATAAATGAAACAAGATGAAACCAGAGAGGTAGATAAACCATAAGAGACTCTTAAGCATAGGAAACAAACTGAGGGTTGCTGGAAGGGAAGGGGGTGGGGTGATGAGGTAACTGGATGATGGACATTGGCGAGGGTGTGTCCTAATGAGCACCGGGTATTATGTAAGACTGTTGAACCATAGACCTGTACCTCTGAAACAAATAATACATTATATATTAATTAATTGAATTTATATTAAAAAAAAAAAAAAGAAAATGTAAATCTTTGCCTTAAAAAAAAAACCCCAAAAAACTGAGTGCCCTTACCATACTGACATAGGCTGACTGATAGTAATCAAGCATGCGCCTGGTGTGGTTTATGGTAGTGTATTTTTTACTGTTTCCATTTATTTTGTTGGTGGGGAAAATTAGTACTGTTAAAGTTTCTGAGGAAAAAGTGAGATATGTTGGGGATTCCAGGTTTCTCATGTTTAGCAATTATCTTCCTACCACCAGATTCCTTAGGAAAATTTGTATAGAAGACCTGCTTCTGCAAAATATCACTCTTCATGTGGCATGGCCACAAACTCTTCTGTGAAAACCCCAGCTCTGGTGAGATGGACCAAATCGCTTGCAAGCTACAGCGAAAATATTTGGCCTTTAGTCTAAAACCTAGAGAAAACCAAAAACAAATGAACAAAAAACACAGTATCTTGTCAGATTTATGACAGATTTACATCCTAATATTGACCCTCATGATCTTGCCACTCAGATGGCCAGAGGGAATCCCTGGAGGCGGTGGGGGAAGCATCGAAGGAAAGAAAGTGTCTTTCTCCTGGGCTGAGAGCAACATTAAACTAACTCACACACTATTAAGCCTTCCTATTGCAGACCACTCTCCTCCTTCGGTAGTCACCCAGGACCCATCTACTATACAAAAGAGGAAGCCAACCACCAGATCAAGTCATTCTAATATGAAGAACCCCTAGGAGAGCAAGTCATGCAAATACACATATTTTGAAACTGTCAGGGGAGGGGGAAACCTACTTACCCAGAATTTAAGGATTAATACTATACTCAAACTTGTGCATAGAGGTCTTTGCCTTCTCAGGTGGAGAGAAGGTTTGGGGGACAACTCTGGGAGGACTCCTACATGCCAAGGGACCTGAAATGATGAGAAATCTTTCCTTCTCCTTTATGGATCATGTTTCATTAACTGCTTACTGGTTTGGGTGACTGGCTCCCTTCATTTCCTCTTTTCCTAACTATTTATCAGATATACATGAAAAGAATGAATAAGCTTGACATTAAAACAAAACAAAACAAAATCTAAACTAAAATCCTTTAAGTTAAACAGGCCACTCTCTGCAACAGAGGAAGTTGCATAATGAGGAAAACTCCTTTGGGGCGTGAGGAGGGGAGAAAAAGCATACATGCAGGATTTAATTGCCAGAGTCTAATTAGTTTTTGACTAGTGCTATAAAACTTAGAGAGAAGCAAAGACAAATATTTCAGCTAATTTCCCTATGTACTGTGAATAAAAGAATGGAAATGATTCTCAAAATTGAATGTTATGAAGTTATTTGCAAAGTATATTAAGTCAGTTCTTCTATGTAATGAAGTGTCCTTTACAGTTTAAGAGACTTTCCAGGAGCTGACATTTCTCTCACAAAGAACATGGCTCTTGTGGCTTCATTATGACTTCTTGAAACAATCTGAACTTTAGACCTTTTCATCTGCCAGCTGAGGACACATCTACACACTAACTGGTGTTTAATAGCAGTGTAGGGCACCGAGGCTCAGTTATTTCAATTGTCATGTCCTAAATCTCTGGTTGGGCAACAACATGTTGAAAGCCTCCTTGATAATGCCTAATTTCTTTTCCACACCCCCCCACACCATTGCATTCACTGAGAGAGTTGCACATTGCGCTGATTTTTTTTTTTTTTTAATTGGATGATGTGGTGGAAAGTCACTGAGAAATGAATGTCATTACAAAACAATTCTAGGCATCACTTCCTTTCCTTTGATCAGTTTGATTCCCTTCACTGGAGGCCCAATAACTCCCCCCAAAGTGGTCTCCTGTGCACTATTACCTTGAGCCAATCTAGATGATGCTACATTAGGGAGGTAAGAAAGAGCAAATATCAAGCCAGAAATTACTATGTATAAGTTTGCAAATGAGTCAAGAATGTTCCCTTTGCCACCTTCACTTAGAAGGGAAATGTGGTGATTTTATTTTGAGTTATAGAGATTCTGTTGCTCCTACCTTTAGCTTGGTGGCTGGTAAATCTATCCAACATATGATTTCAGTTTATTTAAGAGTTACTTTTTAATAGATCTTTATAGCTCTTATATTTATTGGTAGGATTTATCCCCTATATGTTTGTACTGCAAAAGAACATATTTTCTTTTCTAATTCAAAAGATATCCGTGGTGTATTCTATTCTAGAATGATATGCTTGCTTTATAATGAAAGTGTTTTCTTTCATTATGTATTTATGCACTTATAATTTGTTGACACCATCTTTTTTCCAATGCACAATTCGTTATTTCTATCGGGAGAAGAAAACATAAGATAAAAGAAACTATTTCCTGCACGTTCCTTGAAGTGAAAATAATTCCTAGCACAGTCCCTGAGAAATAGCAAAAATTATTTGTTAAATTAGTGAATGAATTAGTGAAATAGCAATATTTATAAGAATATATGTGACTATATACAAAATTTTACAAAGTGAATTCACTATGCTTAGGAATAAAGTACATTAAGTAGCTCTTGATAGCAACTGACCCAAGATTTGGCCTTCATATATTTCACAATATCAGATGCAATTTAGAGGCAACCATGTGCTATTTTTCATAAATATTCCAAGAAAATAGAAAGTTGAGAAGAGAAAATATGACATAGTTTCCAAAAGTGGAAATGGAAAACATCCTGGCATTTACCTCCTAATATATTTATAATATCATTTTTATAATTTCATGTCTATGGTTGTTGTAGGCAAGCATAAAAATTTTCATCAATTCTAAGATGATTAAATGAAAACACTGCATGTTGACATCGTTCATTCATGCAAAAATACTTGTTTAAATTTTATTAAATTGATTAAACTATATTGAAGCAAATTATATTAAACTGTCTTCGATCTTGAGTGTCTATGACTGATTCTGGGGTTCCATAATTTTTACCCCCCAAAATAGGTTCTATCATTAAACAATGAACTTCTTAAGGTCTAGGAATGCATTTTATTTATCTTGCTATTTTCTTCACCTTGCACCTAAATTTTTATGGAATAAAAAACAGTGAAATGTTCATCGATTTCTAAGAATCAACAACCAAAGCTCCAGGCTTCCTATATACATATAAAATTAGAAAACTTGTCTAATAGATTACAAATGTGAAATCTGCATTTACTAGGTTATTCAAGGATGCATGAGAATTATGGCCAACATTTAATTGCTTGGGGCATTAATAGAAAATGGGGAGAGTGCTGGCCTAGGAGTGAAGTCTTTGGCCTTCATATGATCTTAACCACTTGACTTCTTTGGACCTTTATTTCCTCAAGTGGAGAATGACAGACTCAACCAGATCCATAGTCGTTAATATTTTTAATTCACGATAGCTTTGTTCAAACAAAAATCTTCCTTATAACTTACAAGATGCTGCTTTTGAAATTGGGTGAGGGTTCCCCTCCCCAGCTGGTAACACCCTCATTTACCCATCTGTCTTTCATCTACCTAACTTCCTTCATTAGCATCTCTGGGGTTGGAGAAAGTTCAAGAAACTCTCATGCACCAAATACTAGCCTACCTTGCTGATCACTAAAATATTTTAGTTCTAAAATTGTAATTTTAGGCTTTGGTCCTAATGTTAACCTAAGATATATCTCCATAAATATGAGATGGAATATAGCCAATTACACAATGTGGCTATTATCCATACTGTTGTTTTCTAAACTAAACCTATTTTGCTCATGATGAGTGGAATAATGAAGGAGTATACAGTAATAGAGAAAAGGGATAAAAATTAGATCTCTGTTTTTAATTCTAGTGATCAGAGAGTAATGATTGACTATGTTCTCACTTTTACCTTTTAAAGGGTAGCTAAAACTGGTCAAGCCAAGCCACCATTATTTGTTGTAATCGTCAGTGGAGCCTGAAGTCCTCACCAAGAGAATTACAGCCTTAGAAATAAATAATCTTTAGAAATAATAAATAATAGATAAATTGACTAAGATAAAATGAAATATAAATAATAAAATGATAAAATAAAGCCTTATAAAGAAATAAGTAAAAACTGTGCAATCATGGCCAGGTCCAAGGTTGCAGCAAGAAAGAAGGTTAGAAAGATCATGTAATTTTTTAAGACCAAAGTTGAAATCTAAGAGTAAATAATGAAGTCAAACTTCAGGGTCACAGAGACAAGAATAAAATAAAAAAAAGTCAGAAATTAAAGAATTAGAAGTTTCCGAGTTATTCCAAGTCAGAATCTGGCAAGTGTGAGTTATAGGCAGGCTGTGCATGTGAATGAATCTGGCGTAAAGAACCAGGAATGGAGGGAACAGTTTGATTTTTTTCCTGTGGCTAAAATGATTATCAGGGGATTCCATATGTCTTAATTTCCCCCTTTCTCTCTTATCACTGATAATTAAGAATTAATGCTAATTAAATATGCCAGTTTATAGTTGAACAAAAACAATGACATCCATCATTTAAACAGGGCTCACTAGTAGAGAAGGGAACCATAAAAGATGGCTTCATTTTTCTATCAAGGGTCTTAAGAAGTAGAAATACACACAGTTCTCTTAAAGTTCTGTCTCTATGACTCAGAGACTAGAAGAACTCAGTTTTGACCCTGGGTTATAAAATCTCAAATCTCGATGGACCCTGAACTTTTGCACTAGATTCAAACCTGACCTTTCCCTCTTTGCTAATAACTACTTCCCAGAATGCACACAGGGCTTCACCACACTCAACACCCCTTATCTTCACAGAAATTTAACCAGCTCTGTCAAAAATGCATCTTTTAGACTCAATCACATATTTCCCCCTCTCAAGGAACAATCATATATTAGAGATTCAAAAGAAATAAAAGTAGATTGCACAAAATATAGCTCAGTTCCCCAGAAGGGAAATGGTAAATGCTGATGTTTCAGCAGCCCACATTACTACTCTGCAAAAGCTTTTAATCTCTTCAAGTCCTGATTTTCCTGGTTGAAAGATGGAAAATCAAGATTAAAGTGGTAAAATCACAGCTTCAGTCAGTGGAGATTTCTGGCTTAATTTGGTCTCAGGCTAGCCTGGTAACCCTCTCCCCAGTTCTCTCGAGGCACACACCCACACTCAGACACTTTGTGACGGTGTCCAAATGCAGACACCAACAGATAACCACTATGAATGTTCCTTCCAATAATAAGGCCACTGTCAATTGTAGGGGGAAGAAAATGAGTAACTAGATAGATAGATAGATAGATAGATAGATTTTTTTTTCTTTTCTCTGTTTCATAAAACATAGCACTCCTGCATACCTAAAAGAAGGTGGGAAAATACCTATTGCTCTCTTCCTAGATCAGAGAATCCCTAATTAGTGATTCTCAATTCTGCTTACACCTTAAAAGCCCCTGGAGATGCCCTGAGGTAGGGAGAATTCTAAAGATGCCTCCCGCGGCCCTTCAGGATTCCCATGGTTATCTGATCAAACACTAATCTAAATATGGCTGTGAAAGACTTTGTAGATGGAATTAAGGCTAGTCACTAGTCAAATAATTTTAAAATAGAAAGATCCTGGATTACCGAGGTGTGCCAGGGAAATTACATGGGACCTGAGAAGCACACAAGGAAGGCAGAAAAATCAGGAGACAGAAGAATCAGAGACATACTACAGAAGAGAAGGCAGGAGAGATAGGGCAGAAGTGGAGATCACAGAGATCTGAAGCATTGGAAGGACTCAGCCCATCATTACTCACTTTGAAGACGAGGAGCCCAGGAGTCAGGGAATGCAGGAGGCCCCTAGAAGTTGTGTATGAACCCCAGGCACAGCTGATAAAGAAACAGAGACCTCAGTTCCACCGCAGCACAGAAAGGAATTCTGCCAACAAGCGAGTCCAGAAGCTATGTCCCCTAGAGCCTCCAGAAAGGAACACCACCCTGCCTGCAACTTCATGTGAGCCTTGAGAAACTGCAGTGGAGAAACTGGTTGAGCTCACTAAACTTCCGACCTACAAAACTCTGAAATAATAAATGAATGTTACTATAAGCCGTTAAGTTTGTGGTAACCTGTTCCAGCAGCAATGTAACACTGGTACATGGCTCCACTCTAAAATCAATCAATATCTGGGGGATAAGGCAAGGCATCAAGATTTTTCAAAAGTTTCTAAATCAGTGCTACTCAAACTCTAATGTACATAGGAATTTAATGCATCTTGTTAAAATACAGATTCTGATTAGTAGGTCTGGGTGAGACCTGAGTTCAGAGAATTCCCAAGTGTGGGGCAACTGGGTGACTCAGTCAGTTAAGCATCTGCCTTTGGCTCAGGTCATGATCCCAAGGTCCTGGGATTGAGCCCTGCTCATCAGAGGAGTCTGCTTTCCCTCTATCTCTGTCCCTGCTCCCCGCACACGTCCTCCCACCCCCACATGTGCTCTCTCACCTCTCTCTCAAATAAAATCTTAAAAAAAACAAAAACAAAAAACCACAACAAAGCCCCAGGTGAATGTTAATGTTCCTGGTCAGGAGACCACACTGGGAGAAGGAAGGCTCTGAATGATTCTATTTTCACCAGTCTTCTCTATATTTTGTGGATATCACATTTATAAGTGCCACAGTACTATTATTTCAGCAACTGCACTGTTCTACATAATGTCAAGACTGAAATTTGGTGGCTTGGAGGTAGTTTTACAGAAGGTGAAGGCAGAGGGGGCAGAGTACACCTTGATGGGTGTGGACCAACAAGGAAACCACAGCAGGTAGGATTTTTAAAAACTGAACTTTGGCAGGGTACAAGTAGAGATTCTAATGTTTCAGTCCTTACTTGGTTCATAATGCCACAGAAAGGGGCAGTGGGAGTAGTGGAGAATCTCACACTTACAGGGCAACAATTGACGACAAACTAGGTTCTACTGATAACCAGCTGAAGACCTGAGAAGTGGATTCAACCAGTAGGCAGTTTACAAATATGAAGAGCCAACAGAAAATCCAGATAACTTACTTTAGCAAACTGTGAATTTGAATACATGTTTCCTCATTTTCTGAAAAAGAAAAATGTGGCGGGGGTATGACAATATACTAACAAAAGGGAAAAAGGAAGCATCATGGAAATTGAGTAAAAGAACATATCTCTGAAGATAATCTACTACAGGAATCTGGAGAAAATTTAAGAATAATATTTTGCATCCTTCCTGAGATATAAGTAGACATAACATCTATTTTAAAAAGAATAGAACAAAAAAATAAAAAAATAAAAATAAAAAAATAAAAAGAATAGAACAAATAAGGAAAAAAACATGAAAGAAAACATAGTAGAGTAACTTTTGAGGGCAATAATGGAACACAAAGGATGTTTCTGGAGCCTGATGATGTTCTGAATCTTGAACTTGGAGCTGGTTACACAGTTGTTTGTACAACATAAAAATCCATCAGGGTGCATTTTTTGATACATATACTGTTCTGTACATATATTTGAGTACACTAACAGAATTTAAAGGGACAGAAATGACTAATGAATCAGCAGGGAAGAAAGGCAATAGAATACATGAAAGAAGGCTCAGGGTGGGAATGAACTAAAACTGCAAAAACATAAATATAACCAGAAATGAAACACTGAATAGCAAAAATGACACTTGAAAGCTAAGTTCTGTAGAATAATTAATTTGCATAGCTCTCAGAATGCAAAAGCAAATGAAAAGTTTATGAAAATTTTTAGAGGAAAGATGACAATTTATAATAGAAAATAAAGATGCAACTGAGAATCATAGTTTCCCCAGGGGAAAAAAAATGTTAAAAAATTGAGACATAAGTAGAAAGGATAGTCTAGAGCTGAAAATACATTTGCTTTTGCTGTTTTAAGAAAGCTACCTTAGTTTTAGTTCATGCAGACTTTATGAAAATATCAGTCAAACAAGATACATCTAAGTACATAAACTTAAATACAATCATAAAATTTAAATTCATGTAAGCATTTAAGAGAAAAAAATGTAATCCCATGACGACAGAAATGTTTGTCTATTTAATTCCCCACCGTGTCCCCAGTGACAAGATAAAAACCTGGCCCATACTAGTTGCTCAACGAATCTTTGTTGAATAAATGGATCAAAAAAGAGAAAAATATATTTTCCAAACTGTTTATCATAAAAAAGGAAGAAAATTTCATATTTGTCTTCAGCAAAATAAACGTGGAAGAAAATAAAATGATATGTACTCACATTTCAGGGGGAAAAACAAAGAATTTCATATGCAGTTAAGTTTATCTTCATATATGAAGACAATAGAGACACATTCAGATATAGAAAGACTCAGAAACAGATCACTTACCAGTCATTGTTAAAGAAAAATTCTTTGATGGAGTATTCCAACTTACTGAAAAATGATCAACAGAAGAATCTAAGATTATGGGTATATTTAAAAAGGCAGTGATGAGTAATCAAACATGTTAAATATAGAACTAGATCTAACGAAAACTTTAATATATAGTGATAAATATCAAGGAATTGCTTAAAATAAAAGATACTTAACGTGAGAGTCATGTTTTACCAATAATTACCTGAGTTCAGTTATACAAACAGACACTAAAAAGTGAAACAAGGGAATCATGGTAGAGAAATGAGAGAGAGTAAGAAAATTAAAGTAGAATAAACTCCCTATTTTAATTATGTAATATTTTAAAATGTATCATTTTATCCTTGAGTTTAATTGTTATAAAAATATAGAATATTTGTAATGCCCAAAGGTGACTTCTATCAGAATTATAACACATTGTAGTCAAAATCACAGAAGAAAGTAAAAGCAAACAAAATATAAGTCATATATAAAAAGAAAACAATAGAGAAAATTGATAGCATTTGAAAAGATGAACAAATTAAGATTGGTATATTAGATATAATAATAATTGTGATTACGCTGAGCCACCCGCAGATAAAACAGAACTCTTCATCCTAGACAAAAGTAAAACCAAACTATCTACCTATTAACAAAACAATGCTTAAGAATTAATGTCAGAAAAGAGAGGAAAGGATAAGATATTCATCAACAAAACAGACAAGAAGAAAATGGAGAGGGGAAATACTAATTCATAAAACATACAATTCAAGGCAAAAAATATTAAATTTGAAAACTGTTATTGATAAAAAGAAGTAACCATGACTATTTTAGAAGCAAATATAATAGCAAATTTTATAATTTAGAAATTCAAGTATATGTCGACAAGAAACAACTGTACCACACATTAAGTTAAAAATAAAGATAAATTTCAGTTAACTGTAGACAATACAAATTAAAATAAAACTGGCCCAGTTTCATGGCCCATGAAAAATATATAAGTCCTTGTTACCTGATTCCTAAAGCAAACCTCCCATTTCTGGCTGATGGATTGCCTGGAAACGAGTTACTACTGTCACACGAGGCTTTGATATTCTATTACCTAGAACCTTCTCCAGTGCATATAAGCTGAAAGCAAGGCTAATTTGCTACTCCGCTTTTAATCACTGGATACTCATTCTAGTTTTGGCCTACCATTTATAGCTATGGAGTATTCTTTGTCAAGGGTCAATTAGGCTTTTTCTTCCCTAGTTGCCCATGCACTGAACTTCCTATATGTCTCAGGCCTGAGTTTGCCTCTATGCCGGTCAAGATACAAGAGGCTGGAGTTGTAGATTGATCAAAAGCAGATTTTGAAAGATAGGAAGAGCCAGCACAAAGGTAAACATAAAGAGGTGCAATGGTCCCAGAAAGTATGATTAAGATGACTCTAGAATTGCCAAAGATACATTTATAACAATAAACTTACTTCACATTGGATAAGCCACAGCCCTGCCCATAAACAACTTCCAGAAAGGGAACGAAAACACTTAACCTTATCACTTAAAGTTTATAAAGTATTCTTGTGTGCATGATCTCACCTTTCATAATAGTCCAATCAGGTAGGTCAAAAGCTATTGCTATTCCCATCTGACGAGAAAAACTGGAGGCTCATGATGGCTGACTTCTGATCACAGCTAAGGCCGAATTAGGAACTAGACCCAGGTCTTCTGAATTCAAATGCAGCACCCTTTTGATTCTTTTGAAAAAACAAACAAACAAAAAAACATTTTTTGCTACTATCTTAGGTTCTCCAGCGATGACTCTGTGCATCAGACTGACAAAAGATAGATTAATAAGGGAAAAACAAACAGAAGATTATTAACATGTGGTTCTCACATATACATGGGAACACTTAGTGAGAAGCAAATTACAGGGGCGGTTAGAATATGGGCTTATGTAGCATCTGAACAAAAGAACACATTTTTATTTATTTATTTATTTTTATTTTTTAAAGATTTTATTCATTTATTTGACAGAGAGAGAGAGATCACAAGTAGGCAGAGAGGCAGGCAGAGAGAGAGGGGGAAGCAGGCTCCCTGCTGAACAGAGAGCCCGATGCCGGGCTCGATCCCAGGACCCTGAGATCATGACCTGAGCCGAAGGCAGAGGCTTTAACCCACTGAGCCACCCAGGCGCCCCAAGAACACATTTTTAGAGAAGTGAGGAAACTAAGGAAAAGGACTTTGAGCTTCTAGGGGTGGCAAATTGTAGGAGAACAAATATACTGGAAAAGGAATGGCAGATGAAGGCTAGTTTTAGTAAGGTTCATTATGGAGATTCCTCACAGTGTCTTTGGGCTAATGAGGGCCTTAGAGTTGTCTTTGGTGATTAGCTTCTGTCCTTTCAGAGGGAAATGGAGGCACCTTTGCTAATGTATGTCCTGCTTTTTAGGCAAATAGAGGGAGGGCAGAGAGCTTTTCCTGTATCTGCTTCTTCTCAATTATTTTTGTCTTATTAACATCCTTACACCAGGCTGGCCTATTTGGGGGCATATTTGGGCATACTCTGCTACCCTTCACTTTCTTTTTTTTTTTTTTTTTTTTACCCTTCACTTTCATGCTGCCTCTTAAAAAGTAAGTCAGGTATGCTGGTTGCCTGCTTAGTTCCTCCTTGGCTTGCATTCCTGGGAATTGACATTTGGAGAGAATTTGGTGGGTCGACTGCAGACTATTGCTATAGCCCTAATAGGTCACAGACTCTTAGCTTTGTGACAGCTCAAGTCAACCACAGGCACAATGCCATGAAATAATTCCTTCAATCTCTTAGAATAAAGAGCATTGCCCTGAACTTTGGGGACCACAAGGGATCCCACAGAGATTCGGTTCAGCTTAGGATCAGTCTGCTAGCCTCTGGAGTGGCAGAACAAATAGTTATTCCTGCCTCTGCTTCGAAGGCTGGGAAGACTAGCTCTGCCTGGTCTCTTGTCTGCTAGTGTGACAGCAAAATTAACTTCGGGTTCCATTTCTGTCTCACCCCCTTGCCCTCAGTGTGTCAGCAGGAGCCTGGTCATGTGAAGACTGATATTCAGTACGCATTTGGATTCTGAGGAATTCTTAACTTTCTTCAAATTAGGAACATTATTAGAAATTTTAAATAATTATATGTATTGGTGACTGAGCCACCCAGTGAGTGGGCAGTATTTAAGAACATGGAAATGACAGATCTCTTGGATACCTGATTCCCAATTAAGATCAGTCAATTCTCTTCAGCACTGACTCATTTGTAAATATAACCAGAAGTGAAAACTGTTTAATTAGGAGTTTGAAGTTGTAGAAAAGAGGGAAAAACTTGAAAGAGATGAGCTCCAGCCAGGATTTTGAACCTAAACCAGTGAACTCATGATGCCAAAGCACCTGGGAGAATAATTAACTGCCTTTAATCTTTCTTTTCAGGTTGTTGATACCTTAATGTACCTTAAAGAGAGAAGGTTTTTTGTTTTGTTTTGTTTTGTTTTTGTTTCCTCTTCTAGAGCTCTTTAAAATAATAGCTTTTATTTAAAGGGCCAGAGAACCTTTTGAAAGAGATATCATTGTATTCTTTATTTTTAATTCCTAAGTAAAACAAATGGCCTAATTAATAAACCTTTTAGATCAAGGTCAATTTATATGACCTATTTATAAGCTATTTATAAGCATGGTGGAACTAATAAAATTTACTATAAAATATGTGTTTCCAAACTACAATGTTAATTATCTGTAAAAAGAAACATTGATTATTGGATGTGATTCTTCCTCTCATGTATTCAAAGTAAACGTACACATAACTGACAAAAGAATATGGTCTGGTAGGAGAAGGTGGACAGATAGAACAATCCTGCTTTTCTATTAAAGGCAAGCTTCCACTGAAAAGGAGAAGGGATTATTCCAGACTTCCTGTGCCGAGTATATGCAGTTGACAAGTATACAGAGTCAAAATAATTTTGTAAATGTTCTTTTCCTTTTGTTCTCCGTGACTGGACTTAGGTCCAGGTGAGTGAGAGGCTCTGCTCTGAAGCCACCACCTTAGGGAGCTCTGCAAAGTACAACACATGCATAGCAACCTTTAACCCCTCCTGGCACTAACACTGCTCTGGTCCCAGGGAAGTGCTTCTCTCCCTCTCTTCCCCATGGTCTCAAGACAGAAAGCTATCAGGCCTGCATTCCAGGAATAATTACTGTGCTGCAGATGCAGGGGACAGACGTGGCTTCAGAGCACCAGACAGAGTCCCTGGTGGCAGGACTCAGGTAGAAGGGAAGACAAATCCATCCCTCCCCTTGGAAGGCATGCATGCCAGAGGCTCTTGTGTGATGAAGAATCAGTTTCAGTTAGTGACAAATGTCCATTTTTTAGCCCCTCTTTGTGTTCCAAATCATGTTTCTGAAATTACTGATGAATCACCATCATATTTGCAACAGGCACCTGGTGGTTGAAAAGCCACTAATCCTGCAATATTAGACAATTTATTATTTATTCTAAATTTGTTATTCTTTTTTTTCTTTTTTTAAAGATTTTATTTATTTATTTGACAGAGAGAGAGACATCACAAGTAGGCAAAGAGGCAGGCAGAGAGAGAGGGGGAAGCAGGCTCTCTGATGAGCAGAGAGCCCAATGCAGGGCTCGAT
This sequence comes from Potos flavus, assembly GCA_028534135.1. Classification (NCBI taxonomy): domain Eukaryota; kingdom Metazoa; phylum Chordata; class Mammalia; order Carnivora; family Procyonidae; genus Potos; species Potos flavus. The sequence goes on along the minus strand of CM052898.1, from coordinate 114,326,930 downwards.
CCCAGGACCCTGAGATCATGACCTGAGCCGAAGGCAGAGGCTTTAACCCACTGAGCCACCCAGGCGCCCCCTCTAAATTTGTTATTCTAAATTTGTGTATATATGCACATATTGATGGAAATACTGATTCTTTAAACTGGCAAGTAGGATTGTTAATAGTTGTATTTTTATGAAAGTTTTTTAAAAGATGAAATGTTATCATTTGTTAAATTTTACAATTCAAGTGTTAAAACAGTTTTGACTTAAAATTCTAATATATATTAAATATGATTTATATTTTGGCTCTAATTTTAATAGATTTCAAATATTTTATTGAAAAGAATTATTATGAGAACATTAACAATCCTTTAAAATTTTCAATTTCTTGCATTTGTTTTAATTTATATTTTGAAGAAAATTCATTCATATTCTATATACTTCGAATGAAATTGTATTATTCTTTTCAAATCCTTCAGACCAATGTGAATAATACACTAAATCATAGTTGAAACAGAAAATATCTTGGAGGTAAGAAAATAATCCTGTAAAGGAAAAATTTAGACTCCTAAAGAAATGATCTGCTTAACTTCTTAAGAACAGAAACAATAAAAATTAAAAGATCTCTTGAAAACATGAACCACATATTTCAATAGGACATTACGAAATAATGATGCACTCTATGATGACTAACATAATAAAAAAATAAAATAAATAAATAAAAATAAAAAATACTTTTAACCAAAAAATTATGGATCAAAACAATGACAATGAGCAAGGAAATTGTTCTCATCAAATACAAAATTTGAAGGGATTGGTTTCTTCTATAAATGAGGATTTTAACTGATGATCAAAACAGTGAGAATAAAAAAAGAAGGATTACTCATATAAAATTCCCAACTCAGAAGCAACAATGCAACTCTGGCCTGCCCAATAAAATAAATTACATTCATGGAGTCGGAAAATTAAATAAAAATACAAAACTTTGAAGTTCTACTATGTTTCTTAGAAAATTATTCTGGAAAATTATCTTCATGTCCTTCTGACAGTGGAACATTTTCTAGAAAAACACAATTTGAGTCAAATCATTCATTATGATTTTCTGCTGGAGGAGTATTGCAGAAAATTTTGTTGGACATCATGAATAATTCAAATGGACAAAGAGATTATAAAAATTGACCTTTCTAAGTTTAAAGACAAAGTATTAAAAAAAAAAAGACAAAGTATTTTGCTATTATTCTTATATGTTTCCCAACCAATCTTCCAAGATCAGTTTTGACCAAAATATGCTTGTGACTGAAACATTCACTTAACGTGTGAATGTTAAGTTCACGTGAATGTTAAGTAACGCGTATGCGCACACACACACACATACACACACACACCCCTAAACATAAAACATTTGCTCTCACAAAAATAAACACGCAATTTTTAGAACTGAAACTATCTGAATAAATAACGAACAATAGGTAGTTTTAAATAAAAACAAGTAGGTGCGTGGTAAGTGCTGTGAAATGTGTAAGCCTGAGGATCCACAGACATGTACCCTGGGGCAAATAATACATTATGTGTTAATTAAAAAATTAAAAAAAAAACAAGTAGGTGCTAATATAGAACACTGGGATGATGTTTTGTGGCACATTTATGGCCTTTTTATGACAATATGACATAAAACAGAGGAACATTTCTAAATTTTGTAGTTTTTTTTTTTAATTAAGATTTCATTTATTTGTCAAAGAGAGAGAACACAAGCAGGGGGAGTGGCAGGCAGAGGGAAAAGCAGGCTTCCCCCTGAGCAGGGACCCTGACTTGGGGCTGGATCCCAGGACCCTGGATCATGACCTGAGCCGAAGGCAGATGCTTAACGACTGAGCCACTCAGACACCCTGTAGGAGGTATTTTAAATGGTGATACTATAATGGACAAACAGGTAAAACCATTTTTTAAATATTGTAATAAAAGTCACTACTTAGGATTGACTACTTAAATACTATTAATTAAGAAATGATAATGCCTATTAATGGAATTGGCTGTTTTCTTTCTTTCCTAGGACTGGCTTTATGAATTATGGAAGTTAAGATATATGCCTGTAAGACATATCATACAGTAACAAGCCTGGACACCTGGGTGACTCAGTCGGTTAAGCATCTGCCTTCAGCTCAGGTCATGATCCCAGGGTCCTGGGATTGAATCCCTCACTGAGCTCGTTGCTCAGCAGGGAGTCTGTTTCTCCCTCTGCCTGCTGCTCCCCTTGCTTGTGTTCTCACTCTCTGACAAATAAATAAATAAAATCTTTAAAAAAAGGAAAATAACAAGCCATTATTCATAGTTTAATTATATAGTTATTTATTATAACTATAAAATGTATTTTATTTCATGGAGTTAGAAATCAGTATATAGGACTTTACAGTATATTTATCATACCTGGGGGGGGGGTGAAACCCAGAATATTCAGTTCTCTATTTAAAAAGATACCTTGTCAATTCACAGTAAATTTGTAAAAATAACCTTTGAACATATAAATATTCAGCTTCATTCCTGAGAAGTGAAGAATGCAAATTAAAACTATACTAAGATGTCATCTCTCACCTGTCAAATTGGTAAAAACTGAAAAGAAGAACAATATTCTTTTGCAAGGCTACAGAGACATAGGCACTTTTATAAATTGCTGGTGGGAAAACTGGCACAACTATTACGGGATAAAAATTAGCAATATCTAAAGTAACTACACATGCATTTACATTTTGACCCAGTGATCCTGCTTCCTGGAATTTTTGCTAAAGATACACCTCCAATAATATGAAAATGCATATACACAAGATCATCAATTGTCATTGAAAAATTTTGGAAACAACCTGAATCCCATCCATAAGATAGTTGTTGAACAGACTATGGTACATCCACACAGTAAACATTATTATTTAAAAAGGGTGAGGAAGATATTTATGAACTAATATGGATTGATTTTCAGAATATTGTTAAGCACAGCATTGTGTCAGGCATTTAATTAATAATGTTTGTGGTAGGTTAAAGCTTTTTAAAAATGTATAATTTGTTGTGATTACTTTTCACATGCTTGGTAAATATTCTTTTTTAAAACTTATTTTGTCTTTATGACAGGTTAATAAAACATGTATTGGCTTTTATTTGATTTTTCTGATAGGTTTTCCACCAAAACTACCCTAAAGCATTTTTCTAAAGCAGCAGTTCCCAACTTGGCTGAGTATCACGTCAGCCGTGGTCCTTTAAGAAAATAGAGATTTCCTAAAAAAAAAAAAAAAAAAGAAGAAGTAAAGAAAAGAGAAATAGAGATTTCTTGGCCACATGTAAGTCTGGGTACTGTCCAGAAATCTCTTTTCCAAAGCCCTGTGGCTGATTCTGAGCATCACCCAAGTTTAGAAACCTCTGCTGAGAGTATGTATGCAAAATAGGAAAAGAATAAATTCTTTTTTCTGTGGTTTTTGTTTAGAAGCTTGTGGAATTATCGATCATTTCATAATCAGGGTTTAACTATTTGGCCAAAAGTGTCTCATCCCGAAATTGGGGGATTTTAAGGAAAACTAACAGTAGTGAAGAATTCTGCTTGTCTCACGCAGAAGTTTAGTGGGGTGATGCCTGCACTTGAAGCCAGTCCACAGAGATGGATTCCTGATCCTAATACATCCATGGCTTGTGAGTCAGCAAGGCTGTTAATGTCAGTATCTGGTTTCTCTTCTGTAAAATGTGTACAGTTTGGTCTTTTTCACATAGCACTGGGAATCAATGAAGACACACAGATAAAATATTCTTAGAACCTAGTAAGTATTCTAGTTCTGAACATAATTCTCATTCTATATTTAAAGCCAAATTGTGTCTCTATTCATTATAGCTTTTTAAAAGTTTAATTCTATATTTAGATTACACTATTTTCATATATTTACATGTATGTATTTATCTATCTACTTATCTACCTACCTACCTATCATCTTTTCCATCCATCCATCCCTCCCATAATATTCCCTGTAAATTAAAACAAAGCATGAGGGGTGCCTGGGTGGCTCAGTGGGTTAAAGCCTCTGCCTTCAGTTCAGGTCATGATCTCTAGGTCCTGGGATCGAGCCCGGCATTGGGCTCTCTGCTCAGCAGGGAGCCTGCTTCCCCCTCTCTCTCTGCCTGCCTCTCTGCCTACTTGTGATCTCTCTCTGTCAAATAAATAAATAAAATAAAATAAAAAATAAAAATAAATAAAACAAAGCATGAACTTAGGTTACTTGGGAATACTGTTTGCCTTTATTAATGCCAGTGTCCGCATCAGGTGACTCACAGAGGATTCAAGGCGGAGTCATAGACTAACCACCTAAGGCAATATGGAAATAACTCTCCTGAGGATGAACAGGAGCTCCACACTTCTTTGAAAGGCAGATGAATAATTATGTTCCATATGATCTAATATAAACATTTACATCTGTTAAACATATATCTTTCATAAATCCTGGCAGAATCAAATACAATTCACAAACAGTTATATTATTATATAATTGCCTTATTTTCTGATGCATACTGTGTGCTATTATTTCAGAAAACATACAAGTAAAATCATATTTATCTTAGATAAATACATCCTGTATATTTTCAATAAAGTGATAGAAGTCACCATAATAATTTTAAAACCACATATGGTTGAGAAAAATGCCAAAGGGGGAAAATTAATTTTGATTTTGATGGTATGTTTCCTGAGCTGGAACAGAATCCTGATTTGCTGGTGGAATTCACACCTCTTCATTACTGCTATTAGCAATTCTCTATCTACTTCTGGAGTCTATAAAACCTTAGTGTATCAGGGAGATGCCAAATTCATATATAATTCCTGATGCTGTGTTATGAAAGTGATTTATGAATAAGCAACATATAGGCCTCCATGATAAAGTGTGGAGTCCAAATCAATTCACAGAAGGCGGTTCTCAATTTTTTATTTTCTTTCTATTTTCTTATTTTAAATATCTTCAAAGTAAAATCATGACTATTATAATTCTGAAGCACATTTCAAGTTGGGAACATCATGTTAATTTACTTATCATGCAATCATATTCTGAATTCTGGTTTTTGGACAGGTGGCTTTCACATTTTTTGATTGAGAACTACAAGAAAGATAGTTTATGTCCTGATATAGTACACAGACCACCCTCCACAGCAACAAACACACATATGGGGTGAGACCTTGCAGAAGCCTAACTTCACCCTTGATAAAGTTAAAATGATCAAGAATTTTTCAAATGGAAAACTAGACTTAGAGTACGTGTTTATAGATATGGACATTGAGGGCAGAGAAAGGCACTTTTCCAGAAGAGACAAAAAAATAGAAGTAAACGTGCAGGTCTAATGCTGGTTCTCCTACTTCTTTGTAGTCATATTCCAGGTCTTCTCTTATTTGGAAAAAAAAAAAAAAAAAAGGCTACTGTCTTAGTCCTTTCGGACTGTTACAACAAAATGCCAGGTGGTTTACAAACAACAGAAATTTACTTCCCAGAGTTCTGGAGGCTAGGAGTCCAAAATCATGGTGCTGGAGGATTTGGTGTCTGGTGAGCATCAACTTCCTAAACGAAATCTTTTCACCCTAACCTCACATAGGGAGGGGGTAACAGAGCTCTTCAGAGTCTCTTATAAAGGCACTAATCCCATTGGCCTTCCAGAATGACCTTCCAGAATGGCCTTCCAGAAGCCTCACCTTCAAATACTATGACATTGGGGATTAGGACTGAACATATGAATTTTGAGGGGGATGCAACTGTTCAGTCCACAGGATTTATCTTTTTTTTTCCCCCTTTGTATACTGAGTCCTTTACGATGTCCTGATTAGGAATTGGCAGTTTTGTTTTATTGATGAAGAAATAAAGGCTCAGAGATGTTTAATACCTTGACCAATGTCACACAGCTTGTAATTGGTGGAAACTATGTCTATTTGGCTCCAAAATTAACACTACTCTGTTTCTCTGCACAATTTCCTTCCATTCTTCCATAGCACAGTAGAGTTGACCTCATTATTGTCCCTTTAAAAATAAGAAAAGAACCTCAGGGAGATGACTTTATGAAGGTCACACAGAAAGCCTTCCACGTTTTGATTTGATTTTCATCCATAAAATAGAGCTATTTCACCTCTGAGAAATATATTGAAGAAACCAAATAAAATTGAATGTCATAAATATAATGTGAGAAGGAGTAAAATCTTGATTAATAAGAAATTGCCAGGCAGCTATGGCTAATTGAAGGTTAACTAGAGGCTTCTTTTTGCTTTAACTTTTAATGCTAAAAATCCTTTCAAAATAGATGGAGCCACATTCTGGTTCATATAAGTTTAGTGTAATGAACACAATTAAATCTTGCTCTGAGTGATTTTTTTTCAACTTCTGTATATCCTTACAGATTTAGATCATACAGGAAATTAATTTACATTTTTATGGAGAACAGGAAGAAAATTAAATGTGGCTCTTTTGATCAAGTCTATGGTAGGATCTTACATGACCTCTTTTCTTTAAAATAAAATGAAAACACTTCCTGGTCTGGTTGTTTTGTTTTATTTCTTTGAGACTGATTCAAGGAGCTTTGTCTGTAGAAGACTACATAATTGAACAATACTTTATGTCCTTCCCTCTCCAGATGGAATTTTAGGTTGAGGTACTATTACCTTTTTTGTTTTGTTTTGTTTTGTTTATGTAGAGTATTCTCTTATATCCAGGAAAATATGTATTCATGAATTTATGGATTGTTTGGAGAAAATAAAATCTGCAAACTTACTAATTCATTAGAAAGAATTTTAAAGGTTCAGGTTTCCCACAGAAAACCAGTGAAACCCCACACTGAACAGTTGACCTTAATCCCACTTTGCCCAGACTGCCACCCATCAACCTTCCCTTTATGTGCCATCTACCATATTCCCTATTCTCACTGACAGATATTTGTTGGAACAGAGGGATGAATAATTTGAAATGGGAACAAGTCAAAGGCACAATAAAAGGGACACATACAAGGAGTGGCTACTAGGGGGCACCTGGGTGTCTCAGTGGGTTAAAGCCTCTGCTTTCAGCTCAGGTCATGATCTCAGGGTCCTGGGATTGAACCCCGCATCCGGCTCTTTGCTCAGCAGGGAGCCTGCTTCCCCCTCTCTCTGCCTGCCTCTCTGCCTACTTGTGATCTCTCTCTCTGTCAAATAAATAAATAAAATCTTAAAAAAAAGAAAAAGAAGTGGCTACTAGGAGTGCTTTGGGTGACTTTGTTGGCTGATCAAAATCATAGCATTTACATATTAGCGAAATAATATTAGAAATTATTACAGTTGAAATTAATGATTTTTAAAATAGAAGCTAAAATATCTTAGAGACATTTACTCTGTCACAAGACTATAGTTTAAGAATCTAACCATTTATTTATCTTTAAGAATGGCACCCTAGATTTGATTCTTATGGGGGCTTCTCTCTAAACGCTAGATTGGTGGAATGTTAGTTATTCAAGTCTGACTAGGAGTCATCTGAGTCCTACTTCTATAATACTGCATTTGTTGCATTTGTCTTGAGTGAATCTTTCATCCCAGGTATATTCTTAAACCCTAAAAAAGTAAATAAATAAAGCCAAGAATTGGTAGAGTGCATATACTATTTTGTGTATGCTTGCTAATAAATATCTGTATTTGCAGAAGAATTTTATTTTTTTAAAGTTTACTTATTTTCTTTTTTTAATAATCTCTACATCTAACATGGGGCTTGAACTCATGACCCTGAACTAATCCAAGTTAGTTTAGGTCAGTTTATAATAAGTGATATCAAAATAAAGCTTGAATAAGCATTCCTAAGGACACTCAGCCAGTGGATTAACTAGATGTTCAATAAAACCTCTTCTACTTTAGAAACACAGAACTCTTTATATAAGTTTATATTCAGAACATTCCTAGAAAAGGAATCACTAGCCTAGAACATTCTGATGATTAGAAATTACTTTGCCAAGAAAAAATTTGCTCATACCTATATTCTTGGATTGACCATTCTTCTACGGAAGTCGTTTTGCTGTAACAGGCATAACTTAAGTGAGAATACAGAAATTGTGATGAGAACAAAGGCCCAGTATTTCAAATGGAAGTTATAAGTGGATAGACCATCTGATGGAACAGTAATAGAGCACGGCAACAGAAAGAGAAGCTGAGGGGTTGCCCCAGCCAGTGTGAAAAGTGACCTAAAGTTTGGATGCACACAATGTTAGGACAGCCCTCTTTTTCCCTCTGCATGCCCCCCTTAGGCTTATTGCTGCAATTCAGAATTTCTGCTTGCAGGCTGAGCACATTTACCTGAATCTCTCATTATAACATTAAAAAATTGTGGGGGAGATGCCAAGTGATCTAGCAGGGAGATCATAACCAGGTACCTAATTCAAACAGGTTTGGTAGACATAAGATTCTCATTTTCAACATATCGCTTGGAAAAGCCAAATAAGTGTCCTTTGTATCTAGTTGGAAAGAGTTAACAAGTCCATGTAAAACCCAAAATTATATTCTGTGGCAGAAAATCTGGCTCCATGTTTGTGACTGTTATTTATATTATTAAGAGGGCTAAATGTCACTTATATTTATCACCACATTTGTGGAGTTGGATATCAGATATCCAATTCTTCAAAACTGTCATATTTTGTGGTTGGAGACATATTCTACCAACCACTCCTTTCTCTAACACTTGCCAAGGTGATGACAGAGAGAGAAAGTTGCCTAACCTGATGAAATTTCACTACCCCAATTTTTCTACCTCGTCTAAGTGAGTCTGGGTCAGCATCTTTCTTTCCTGCTTTCTTCCATCTGTTCTTTTTCCACACTTGCCTAATTTATAATTTCATTGATACTCTGGCCAGTAACCATATTGTTAAAAAGAGAGGGAAAACATTATATTTTTTAAATTTTTAATAAAATAGATTTAAGTAATTACAAAACTTTTTTTTTCAAAATCCAGAATATGACATATTCTATGGGGCAAACGACCTTCTTTCTTCAACAAATAAATACCAAAAAAGGAGGTGAGATTATTATAGATTGGAAGAAATTTAAGAGACATTACAACAAAATGAAGTGAGTGGCCCTTGCTTTAATCCCGAATGGAACAAGCCTAATATATTAAAGACATTTCTGAGACAATCAGTTGAAATTTAATAACGTAATGACTAGGATACTAAAGAGTTTATGCTGTAGGCTGTTAATGATGTTGATATAACTTTAATTGAACTTGCGGGTGCCTGGGTGGCTCAGTCGGTTAAGCGACTGCCTTTGGCTCCAGGTCATGATCCTGGAGTCCTGGGATCGAGTCCCGCATCAGGCTCCCTGCTCAGTGGGGAGTCTGCTTCTCCCTCTGACCCTCCCCTCTCTCGTGCTCTCTCTCTCTCAAATAAATAAATAAATAAAATCTTTAAAAACTTTAATTGAACTTGCAAGATAGCAAGGTAAATCCTGATCACAGCAGAAGCCCGGGGCAGGGTGGCAAGGAAAATGACTAGTTCCATGGCAGCAACCAATGCTCATTGTGGGAAGCCTAAGGACAATAGAAGGGCACACCTGAGCAGAGCTCCTTCGTGTCTTTTCAAGCCCATTGTCCGTGCAAGGGCATAGAGGTTGCCTCTACACTTACTGAACGCCACCTAGAAGTTGTTCCATAGCTTCTGGCAAAATATTAAAATAGAAGGGGAGCAGAAACTTGAGGAGATAAGCTGAGGAGACTAGGGTAATAGTAAAAACATGGTTTCAAAGGCTTGTTATATACCTTCCACTGTAATGGCATTTGCGGAAAGTTTACTTTTCTTTAAAATGTTGAAAGGTGCAAAGCAGAGTTCCCTCAATCTGGAGAAAAGCCATATAATCTACAAAATGATTATTTTCTTAAGCCCAGCAGAGAGCTGAAGTCACAAGGCAATCCAGTAAACTGAATTTCACACAAGGTCGTGCCTCATCTAAAGGGAACCAGCATGCACAAACGTACTCACCTTTGTCAGAGCACAGAACATATGACAAAGATGATAAAAAGAAATGGGCTGAAGCCTAACAAATTTTTAAAGACCAATGTGGCATCTTAGTTTAGAATAGCTGGTAGAGCCAGACAAAAGAGAAGTTCACACTCTCTCACATCTTTCCCGCAGACCTCCATCAGGTCCCTAGAAAAATCAGAGACAGGACAAGTGACAAGGTAGCATTCTATTCAGTGGCAGAAGCACGAAGGAGGGGACTTGGCAGCTGCTAGTGAGCAAGCTAAATCTGTGCTACTTTTCTGTATGGTTCCCTTTTGCAAAACTGAAGTCTTAATATGCTAAGAAGGGGAAGTAAGCCCTCTCATCCCCAAAGCATGGGTAAAGATGCATTGCTTCTGGTGTAGGAGTAGAAGTAGAACCTGTGTGACTCTGTAAGGGGAGGGGAAGCCTCTCATCCTGAGGACAGAGATCCATTCTTGCTGAGCTAGAGGTAGAAGCAAAACTTCTACTTGAATTTGGTGTTCTACCCTCTTGACAAAAAGAGATCTGCTATTACCAGAGAAAAGGCAGGAAATCTTTCCCTACAACCACCCAGAGTTTGGCTGCCACAGAAAAGAGAATCAGGAATGAAAAGAAAGCCCCATCCCTGAAGTCCAGGCAAACAAATTCTGCTGAAAACTGACCAAAAAACCAAAGCCTGTTCTAGTAGCATGACAATTCTAGCACTAAATGACAAGCACAAACAATGTTCCATTGGACAAGAGCCAGGAGAGAAACCCTCTGTGGCACAGCTCTGCAGGTACTACCGAAATCTGAGAGTAGAATTTGAACCCTGAGAAAAGTCCTCCAGCTCCTCAGGCAAGCCCCAGCAGATAGAAGTCAAACACTGGAAGACCTAAACCCTGTGCTACACCAAAAACAGCTGTTCTAAGAAAAAGCCAAAGCCCAAATCAACCGTTGATATAATGGAATCTACTCCTTACATTAAGAGCTTCACTGACGAGGCAAGTAAAGAGGTGGAGGCTTTACCATTTACTGACATAAATGCCACATACATCAGATTCTATAGTTCTTCTCCACACAATGTCGTTCAAACACTACAAGACACACAATGAAGCAAGGGAAGAAGAAGAAGGAGGAGGAAGAGGAGGAAGAGGAGGAAGAGGAGGAAGAGGAGGAGGAGGAGGGGGAGGTAGGGGAGGAGAAGGAGGAGGAGAAGAAGGAGGAGAAGGGGGGGAGGGGGAGGAGGAGGAGGAGGAGGAGAAGGAGGAGGAGAACGAGGAGAAGAAGGAGAAGAAGAAGAAGGTGGTCCACTGTCTGTAGCTGAGTAACAAAAATAGAGAAATGACCCAGATGTTAGAACAACTGGATGGGTTTTTAAAATAGCAATGATTAATGTGTTAAAGTTTCTAGTGGAAAAGGTGAATTACATATAGGAACAGATGAGAATTATAGTAGAGAGAAATAAATTATTTTTAAAAAGTCAAATATGTGTTAGCAAAAAAGAAAATACTATCAAAGATGAAGATTTCTTATATCGAGCTTATCAGCAGATGGGATACTACTGAAGAAATAACCAGTGATTTAGAAGATAGGTAAATAAAAATTATCCACAATAAAACATAAATATAAAAGAGAGAGAGGGGAAGGAAGGAAGGAAGAAAGGAAGGAAGGAAAGGAGAGAAGGAAGAGAGGAAAAGAGGGAGGAAGGAAGACAGAGAACAATATATCTAAGAGCCATGGAACAATGTCAAGTGGTCTAATATGAATGTAATTGTGGTCCCAAAAGGAGAATATAGGCAGAATGAGGCATAAGACATTTAAAGAGGTAATTTTTGAGAATTTCCCAAAATTCTCAAATGAATGAAGAAAACAAACCACAGAACTAAAAATCTGTGGACACACACACCTATCTAAATCATAGTTACACTGCTTAAAACCAAAGAAAAAGATTTTATCTTAAAGGCAGACAGAAAATAGAAATGCTATACACAAAGAAACAAGGATAAGGATATAGCAAGCCAGAAAGCAATGGAGTGACATCTTTTAAAGTGTTTAAAGAAATAAAAATTGTCAACCCAGTTCTGTATCCCCAACAAAACTATTTTTTTTTCAAAAATTAAGACAAAACCATATTTTTTTCTTTTCATATCAACAATTGTGGAGAGAATTCTTTGGCAGAAGATCTGTGCTAGAAGTATTAAAGGAAGTTCTTCAGGCAAGAAGGTTTGGCACTAGATAAATTTAGATTTGTACAAAGTGAGGAGTACTAAAAATGATAAAAATGAATATAAATATATTTTTCTTATCCACTTTAAAGATAATTTATTGCCTAAAGCAAAAATAGAAATGATATATTATGGATTTTTTTAACATATTAAGAAGTAAAGTTATATCAATTATAATACATGAGATGGAAAAAGGAAATAGAATTATACTGTTGTAAGGTTCTTATACTTACATGGAATAGTGCAATATTACTTAAATGTAGAGCATAAGATAAAGATGTTTATTATAAATCTTAGAGCAATCATTATATACATTATACACACGCACACACACATATACACTTATATACACATACACATATATATATATAATTTATAGGTCTTGTTTTAAGTGAAGGCAAAATGGAATAATAAAACTCAAGCTGAAAGAAGATAGGAAAAAAGGAAAAGGAAAACCAAAGAACAAATGAAACAACAGAAAACAGTATCAAAGTGGTAGATTTAAATCCAATCACACCAATAATTACTCTAAATAAAAATTTCTGGTTAGTATCCAAAATATATAAAGAACTTATAAAACTCAACATCCATAAGATAAATAATTGAATTAGAAAATGGGAAGAAGCTATGAACAGACATTTCTCCAAATAAGACATCTAGATGGCTAATAGACATATGAAAAGGTGCTCAACATCACTCATGATCAGAGAAACACAAATCAAAACTGTAATGAGATACCACCTCACACCTGTCAGAATGGCTAAAATGAACAACACAAGAAATAACACGTGTTGGCGAGGATGTGGAGAAAAAGGAACTCTCGTGCACTGTTGGTGGGAATGCAAACTGGTGCAGCCACTGCAAAAAACAGTGTGAAGGTTCCTCAAAAAGTTAAAAATAGAATTACCTTATGATCCAGCAATTGCACTACTGGGTATTTACCCAAAGAATATAAAAATACTAATTCAAAGGGATATACATGCACCCCTATGTTATAGCAGCATTATTTACAGCAGTCAAGATATGGAAGCAGCCCAAGTGTCTATCGACTGATGAATGGATAAAGAGGAGGTGTTATATATACATAATGGAATATTATTCAGTCAAAAAAATAAAATCTTGCCATTTACAATGACATGAATGGAGCTAGAGAGTATTATGCTAAGCAAAATGAGTCAATCAGAGAAAGACAAATACCATATAATTTCACTCACACATGGAAATTAAATGAAACAAACAAGTAAAGGGGGGAAAAAAAGAGAGATAAAGAAACAGATTTAGTTATAGAGAACAAACTGATGGTTACTAGAGGAGAGGGGGGTGGGGGGATGAGTTAAATAGGGGATGTGCATTAAGGAAAGCACTTGTGATGAGCACCAGGTAATGTATGGAAGGACTGAATCAATATATTGTATACCTGAAACTAACATTACACTGTATGTTAACTAACTGGAATTAAAATAAAAACTTAAAAAAAATTCTGAAAATTAAAATGAAAAAGCAGATATTACCAAGTTGAAATAAAAAAATATTTCTTTCCAACCATATGTTAAAAAAGGTAAAGATAAATTATCTAATATAATTATATATTATGCATTATTTATTACAATATTATATATTACAATATTATATTATATATTTAATATAAATTACATATTATCTTTGTAATATTGCTACCTTAAATGTTTGGTGGAATTTTCCATCGAAACCATCTAGGCCTGGGGCACCTTGGTGGTTCAGTTGCTTAAGCACCCAACTCTTGATTTAAATTCAGGTCATGATCTCAGGGTTTTGGGGTTGAGCCATGTCAGGTTCCATGCTTAGCAGGGAGTCTCTCCTCTTTCTCTCCCTCTGCCCCATCCCCTATTTGCTCCCTCTCTCTCTTTCTCAAATAAACAAATAAATCTTAAAAAAAATAATAATACTGGGGTGCCTGGGTGGCTCAGTCGTTAAGCGTCTGCCTTCGGCTCAGGTCATGATCCCAGGGTCCTGGGATCGAGCCACTCATCGGGCTTCCTGCTCTGCGGGAAGCCTGCTTCTCCCTCTCCCACTCCCCTCTGCTTGTGTTCCCTCTCTCGCCACTGTGTCTCTCTCTGTCAAATAAATAAAATCTTAAAAAATAATACTAATACTAATACTAATACTAAGAAAGAAACCATCTAGGCCTAGAGGCTTCTGGTAAAAAGTGTTTAACTCTGAATTCAATTTCTTTAATACAGATAGAGCTACTTAGGCTACAATTTCTTCTTCTTTTTTTTTTTTCTAAGATTTTATTTATTGATTTGAGTGAGAGAGAGGGGAGAGAGTGTGTGTGGAGGGGTAGAGGTGGTGGGGGGAGGGGCAGAAGGAGAGGGAGAAAGAATCCCAAGCAGATACAGTGCTACGTGCAGAGCCTGACAGGACTCCATCTTACAACCCTGAGATCACTACCCGAGCAGAAACCAACAGTTGGATGCCCAACCGACTGCACCACCAAGGCACCCCGGCTAGAGCTTCTTCTTGAGAAATTTTTGGTAATTTACATTTTTCAAGGAATTTGCCTATTTTAAGTTAGCTATGGAATTTACTGGCATAATTTCGTTCATAATATTCCCTTACTAGCCTATTATTTCCTATAAGATATGTAATGATGTCCCCTTCCTTATTCTTGATATCGATTCTTTTTTCTTTCTTCTTTCACTTTTGGCTTTTCTGTGTTAGTAAGTCTGGTTAAATAGTTTTATAGGGCTGAATATTTAGATAGTATCCTGCTGCCTCTCAAGGTTTTGATTTTAAATGTTCCATAGATTTTATAATATAAGTTCTAAAGAGCTAGAAGCAAAATGGAAAACTTGTGGAATAGCAATTTTATAATAACATAATAATAGAAATAACAGGCATTCCATTTTCAGAGGGGAAAAATCTAAGGGAGATGAGTAAGTATCCTTTACATCATCTGACACTTACCATAACCAGGAATATAATGTTTCACTTGAAGAAATGCATTTTTGTAGTTAAAAAAAAATTTTTGAAAAAAAAGCAGTCTTATGTACTTTGTGGCTCAACATCATGATGTAAAAACAAACAAACAAACAAAGGAATCTACATTTTATCCTAGGTTTTAAAGCCTGTCCACCCAATCAAATAAGATAGTCATGATAAGGCATGTTAATAAAAACCTCCAAGGACTCTACTATGTAATATATATTTCTAATTCTTTTCTTTGGATAACCTAATTTCTTTCTCAGATCTTCCAAATTAAGAAATGACACATCATTGTTATGACACAATGAGGTAAGACTTCAAAGCGCTGAGTGGGTGTCAGGCAGAGAGTACTGCTAACAAAAAAAAAAAAAAATGTAGATTGGAGTCCCACATACCATTTTAAAAAATAGTCATGTCTATTGCTCTCAATCACTTCTTGCTAAAAATGAAATATCACAGGATATAAAGTGTCAGGGAGGCAGTCAAGAGACTTCCTTTAGATTTTTCATTGCATAAAATTAATTGGCTCAATTGAAGTTGGAGGATTATCTAGGGGTTTCTGATAAATGCTCTTTAAAAATCGTGTAGTAGTAGGTTTTGAAGTGAGAGGGAGATCTATTTATTAGTACAAGCTGTTCCGTTGGAGGCATTTGCAATTTGGTCAAACTAATTCTAGAAATAAATGTTCCCATCAGAAGTTGCATGCATTGCCAATAAAGTAAATGTAAGATAAAGCTGGTGCACAGAGGTAAATGTTATCTTTAGGGGAAGTACAATTTGTTTCTTTTTGTTTGTTTGTTTTAATTTTATTTTTATTATTTTTTAAAAGATTTTATTTACTTGGGGTGCCTGGGTGGCTCAGTGGGTTAAAGTCTCTGCCTTCTGCTCAGGTCATGGTCTCAGGGTCCTGGGATCGAGCCCTGCATTGGGCTCTCTGCTTAGCAGGGAGCCTGCTTCCCCTTCTCTCTCTGTCTGCCTCTCTGCCTACTTGTGATCCCTCTCTGTCTGTCAAATAAATAAATAAAATCTTTTAAAAAAATAAATAAAAAATAAAAGATTTTATTTACTTATTTGACACAGATAGCAAGAGCACAAGCAGGGTGAGGGGCAGGCAGAAGGAGAGGGAGAAGCAGACTTCCTGCTGAACAGGAAGCCCCATGTGGGGCTCGATCCCAGGGCCCTAGGATCATGACCTGAGCTGAAGGTAGATGCTTAACCAGTTGAGCCACCTAGGTGCCCCTGTTTGTTTAGGTAAGATCAGAAAAGTAAATCTATTTTTCCTGTTATCGTACAGAGTAAGTATAAGGCTCCTCGTTACAGAGTCTCCATTAAGGTGAAAGGCCCTAAGTGTCATCTAGTTCTTCTTCTTGTAAATCAAGTTTGATAGACGCATGTTCTTTCATAAATCTATGGAACAGAAGAGAGAGCCCAGAAATGGACCCTCAACTCTATGGTCAACTAATCTTCTACAAAGCAGGAAAGAATGTCCAATGGAAAAAAGACAGTCTCTTCAACAAATGGTGTTGAGATAACTGGACACCCACATGCAGAAGAATGAAACTCCACCATTACCACACACAAAAACAGACTCAAAATGGATGAAAGACCTCAATGTGAGACAGGAATCCAGCAAAATCCTTGAGGACAACACAGGCAGCAACCTCTTTGACCTCAGCCGCAGCAACTTCTTCCTAGAAACATCACCAAAGGCAAGGGAAACAAGGGCAAAAATGAACTATTGAGACTTCATCAAGATCAAAAGCTTTTGCACAGCAAAGGAAACAGTCAACAAAACCAAAAGACAACTCACAGAATGGGAGAAGGTATTTGCAAATGACATATCAGATAAAGGGCTAGTATCCAAAATCTATAAAGAACTTATCAAACTCAACACCCAAAGAACAAATAATCTAATCAAGAAATGGTCAGAAGACATGAACAGACGTTTCTGCAAAGAA
>CM052898.1:114269056-114309338 GCA_028534135.1 Potos flavus | reverse complement strand
AGGTATTTGCAAATGACATATCAGATAAAGGGCTAGTATCCAAAATCTATAAAGAACTTATCAAACTCAACACCCAAAGAACAAATAATCTAATCAAGAAATGGTCAGAAGACATGAACAGACGTTTCTGCAAAGAAGACATCCAAATGGCCAACAGACACATGAAAAAGTGCTCAACATCACTCGGCATCAGGGAAATATAAATCAAAACCACAGTGAGATACCATCTCACACCAGTCAGAATGGCTAAAATTAACAAGGAAATGACAGATGTTGGCAAGGATGTGGAGAAAGGGGAAACCTCTTACACTGTTGGTGGGAATGCAAGCTGGTGCAGCCACTCTGGAAAAGAGTATGGAGGTTCCTCAAAAGTTGAAAATAGAGCTACCCTACAACCCAGCAATCACACTACTGGTATTTACCCTAAAGATACAAATGTAGTGATCTAAAGGGGCATGTGCACCTGAATGTTTATAGCAGCAATGTCCACAATAGCCAAACTATGGAAAGAACCTACATGTCCATCAACAGATGAATGGACAAAGAAGATATGGTATATATATACAAGGGAATATTATGCAGCCATCAAAAACCCAAAATCTTGCCATTTGCAACAATGTGAATGGAACTAGAGGGTATTATGCTAAGCGAAATAAATCAATCAGAGAAAGACAATTATCATATGACCTCTCTGATATGAGGAATTTGAGAGGCAGGGTGCGGTGTCGTGGGGAGTAGGGAGGGAAAAAATGAAACAAGATGTGACCAGGAAGGGAGACAAACCATAAGAGACTCTTAATTTCAGGAAACAAACTGAGGGTTGCTGGGGGGTGGGGGTAGAGGGATAGGGGGGCTGGGATATGGACACTGGGGAGGGTATGTGCTATGGTGAGTGCTGTGAATTGTGTAAGACTGATGATTCACAAACCTGTACCCTTGAAGCAAATAATACATTATATGTTGATAAAAAATTAAAAAATAAAAAATAAATTTAAAATAAAGGAAGCATGTCGTTTGTCTCCTACCACTGACAGCCTGTGAAAATTCCATGACAAATGACAAGGCAAGAAAGATTTGGAAGTGTCTTGATGCCACCCTGTCGCCAATGGTTTTGAATATATTATATTACAGTATCTAAAATGTAAATAGTACTTTAGAGTATACTGTCACTGCCACAGCATGACTTGCTTGGGATTCAGTGGTGCTGGGGTCATTGGTCTGAGTCTGCATGTTAGCATGAAAGCTTTTGAGTGAAGTCAGCCAAGTTACCTCCTTGGGGCCTTGGCTATACCTACACAAAATAGAAATGATGTAAAGCATTTTACAAGGAGTTGTTCAATGAATTATCCAAGAAAGCATATGTGAGAACAATCTGTAAATTGTGAAGATATATATAACTTAAAGGATTTTTTATCATTGGGTAAGAGCGGGCACAGGTCATATCTGCTCCAGAGAGCAGGGCCAACAGTGAGTATGAGAGAATCTTTCTTGGTTCTATTTTGGGAAATCTTTTCATCAGTCAAGACAGCTATTTATTTAACTGCTTTAGTCCCGTGTGATTCTTGAAAGTGTTTGACCAAATAATACGAGTCCTTTTAAAGAGCAGGTTTGCTATATTAATGACTTGCTGGGACTTAATAAACTATAATAATCAAATATAACTAATCATTACCATGTTCATATGAGGTTGTAGGTGAGGGTCTAAATAAAGCTTATTCCCTGGACAAAGATAACTGTATATATTGCTTATGGGAACCTCAGTCCACGATAGGAATGGAAAAGGAAGGCTCAGTAACTAAGACTAAAAGCCAGGAAATAATAAGGATTCCATTGTATTTTTTTCCCTAATAGAAATTGGGTATCTGTCACCAAATATTGGTGAATTTTAATATACTTTAAAATTCTTCCCTCAAACTTTTCCTTTTCCTACTTTTCTAAAGTCATTTCTTTCAAATATGGCTATTTTTCAAAATGCTTGTCAATGGATGTCGCTAGGATATAACAGGAAAAAATAAAACCCCACAGCTTTTTGTAACCTCTATCTATAGAAACACAGAGATATATTCTGTCATTTCCCCCAACTGTGGAGAAGTTATGTGTTGAATGTGAATTGTGAATGTGTTCCCACTGAAAGACTTTGTTGTCATGAAACAGTTAACTGACTTGAGAGATGAGCTTTAAACTCCCTCTGAGGGAAGAACAGTGCTGGTACATCAAAAAAGCATTTAGCATTATTGAGGAGCACTGGAAAAGATCCAATGTCATAGTCAGAGTTTGAAACCTGCCCCAAGCAGTACAGATGAGGGTTCAGGAAAAAACAACAACAACAACAACAAAACCAAAATGAGTTCAATTTTGAGCTTTCTGTATGAAAAGATAAGTTACATTTCAGAAGCTTGTGCTGTGCAGTGGCTATGTGTAGGCACTACTCTAGGCACTGGGAACTTGCTGGTGAGTAAGACATGAGTCCCAACCTCAAAGAACTGACAGATGCCCTGGGCAGAGATTTCTAATGCCCTGTGATGTGACAGAGAAACAGGTGACAAATTGCATCTTCAGTTTAACCCAAGCTAACACAACCGAGTGACTGTTAAATGGTGAGTAGATATCGGCGGTATCGGGGAACACTGAAAAAGGAAAAGCATTTAGATTGAGAGTACAGCATAACCCAAGGAAGTTCAGCATCACAGGAACACCAAACATGAGAGGGAAAGACAAGAGACATGGCTTGGATAAATAAGGAAAAGTCTTTACAATGGGAATGTTTTCTTTGTTAAGGAGCAAGGAGCTTGCACTTTATTCTGTGAATATAGTTTCAAAAACTATCTTATTATTCACTTGACCTGGAAAGGTTCTCTTCCTTAATACAGACTCCTACTCTACCCCTTACCCTTTAAATGGTTACTAATTCAGTAGACCCAGGATGGGGTCTGGAATATATCACTGAAAAAGAAAAAAATTCCCACTAAAAAGAAAATGGAAAAACACATTACAGAAGTAAGTCTATCAGCAAACACAACACATGTAATTAAATTTTGCTTTAATAACGTGATTCCATTTTTGATATTTAATATTTTTATAATAAACCAACAAACTCTTAACAAGTAATAGGTAAGAACTTTCTTAACTTAGTAAAGGGCATCTATCAAATATATCGTAAAGAAAATGACTTATTTTGAGACTTTAGAAACTTTCCCTCTAATATCAAGGACAAAACTGGGGCACTCGCTGTCACTATTATGTAACATTTCACTGGAATACTTGACAGCAGGAGGAGGAAAAACAGGAGGAGGAGAAGCAGGAGAAATACAGGAGAAGAGATAAAAGGAGAGAAACAGAAAATATGGATGTTCATGAAAATAAGATTATCAAAAGAAATCTAGAGTAAATAATTAGAATCAGTTAAAATATTTTCCAGTGTTGCTGAATACAAGATAAAAAGAAAAATTGGTATTTATATACATTAGCAATGATCATTTAGGAAATGAACTTTTAAAAAGGATTTGACTTATAAAAGCAAATAGAACTATAAAGTATCTAGAAATAAATCCACCAAAGGTGTAAGACCTTTTGGGAAAGTATTTCTAAACTTTCGAAGGTCATAAAACAGCTTGAATAAATGGAAAATATATAAAATTATTGAATGAGCAAACTTGTTATCATAGTGACATCAATTTCTCCACATTATCTGTTAATTTGATTCTACGAATTACATTATAATTATTTTATTTTTTCCAACTATTGCTTTATTTTATTTATATGCTTAAGCCACATGGAAAAGACATCTAAGCAGTTCTGCCCCATGTCAGGAAAATTTTCCAATCAACACCAATTATGTGGTGATAAATAATTAGAAATGGTGAGATCTCTGGGTCAAGAGTAACAAAAATTTCTCTAGGACATTTTTATGACAAAATCGTTCTAAAATTCAAAGAGAAAAGAATTTTAGAATTCTTTTAGAATTCTTTTAGAATTTTAAAATTCTAAAATTTTAAAAGAATTTTAAAAGAAGTTTTGAAGAAAAAATATGAGGTGTCACCCTACAAAATCATAATATTTTAAAGTTATGATAATTAAAAGTGTTTTACTGGCATAAAAATAGACAAACAGGCTGATGAAATTGAGAGAATTATCTCGAAACAGACCTACACATATCCGAAGTTGGTATAAGACAGACAAATTTAGTTGGGGAAAAGGTGGCTGATTGCTAGAATGACTGAACATGCATATGCCTAAAAGAAACAAAAAAATGAACCTCGACCCCTATTTCATACCTTATATAAAAGTATAGACCTGAATGTAAAAGAAAAAAAAACAATAAAATTTCCATAAGAAAACATAGCAGAAAATCACTGAAGCCTTTAGGTTAAGCAAAGAGGTCTTGGATATAACACCAAAAGCATGGTCCATAAAAATCTTTATCAAAATAAAAAGTATTGCTGTATGAAAGACCTTGTTAAGGCAATGAGAAGACAAGTCACAGAATGAGAAGAAAAAAAAAAAAGGCTGTTTCTACCCAGCGTGGGACTCCGTTAAGGGGAGTTGTTTACTCTGGGGCTTCCTGCTGACTTGGCCAAAACTCCATCAGATGCCTCAAGATTGATAGATCCATCGGAGGCTTTCACTGCCCAGCTAGCTTTCCTTCCTTCTTCCCTTACACAAGTTCCAGATCCATTTCCCAGTCTATATGTTCTCTGCCCACTCCTGCTTCTTTCCCTCTTTCTTCAGAGTCTGACCCTCCAATAAAGCCCTTGTTCTCTTCCTTCTGTCTTACCATCTTCTTTTCAGAGGATATAGACTGACACTGTACTAAATACTAGAAGACAAGGGATCATCACTTAGCGAAAATGTTAGTGACCCAATAATTTTATGCACAATAAATCTGAAGGCTGTAAAAGAGACAGAAACATATTTTATAATGGACAAGAGCTAGAAAAATATAATCCCCATATACATTTTCGTACTAGATTTCTATTGTTCAGTCTATTCAACCTTCCCCTATGCATTCATGCAATAATTAGAGAAATTTAATTCATTTTCAGAAAACACCACAACCACCCCACACCATCACTACAGCATCTTATCAACCGACACATGGCTGAGGGAGTAAGTGACTAAATTAATGAATTAAATGTGCCTGGCACATTTAATACTATTTTTTGGTGTATTATTGAGCATAGTCATGAATATCTTGAAAAAGAAGATTGATAAATGAGGACTATGTATTAAAGTATAATACAAAAGTTAAAAAATAACGAAGCGCAGAAATACACAAATATACAGATATACTGAAGATGGGAGAAAATAATTTTAAGCACATGATATTGGCAAAGCATATAAAGAAATATAATATTCGGTGTGTTAAGATTATGGAAATATAGCCACTTCTATTTTATACACAAAAATGAAGGGAAAAGCTTTACAAAATTTTTTTAGGGCAATTTGGCAATATGAAATAAACTCCTTAATAATGCATATGTTATGTGTTCTAGGAATTCCACTTCTAGTGCTTAATCCTAAAGTGATATTCCTATGATATATACCAAAATTTGGTTTTCAGAATGCTTATCATGACGTTTATAACTGCAAAAAAATATGGAAACTAAGTAAGTTGTTAAAATTAGGGCACTGAAAGAACAAATTGTGATTTGCATATAATGGGATACTCTTTTTTTTATTATTATTATATATGTTCGTCACCATGCAGTACTTCATTAGTTTTTGATGTAGTGTACCGTGATCCATTGTTTGCATATATTGCAATATGTGGTATTAAGGAGGGCACGTATTGCAACGGGATACTCTTTTGACACTTAAAAACGATAATTGTAAAAGTGGCTTTTTTGACAAATAAATCATATATAAAATACTGTTAAGTAAAAAAATTATGAAACATATGTGAGAAATACTAACAGACTCTGAATATTTATTGTAAATAACCTTTATAAACACAATATTCTGTTCAGAAGTTTAAGTAACAAAGCAAATGTCACCAATTAATTAGTGGCAAAGCAGGATTAAACTCAGAGCTACCTGATTCAAAGACTTGCAACTTTTGGCTACACCAAGATATGTAATTTTAAAATCGTTTTAATAAACACATTAATATATTAAAAAATCAAACGGGTCAAAAGAGCTTATATGATGAAGACAACAGTATTCCATTCCATCTCTCCTCCATGCCAGTTCTACATCCCCCAATCAACTTTAAGTTCTTTCTGCTCATATCTCTTTGTACATACTAGCTTGTTAATTATGTGGTTTTTTGGTATTCTGTTAGTTGTGTTTCTGCAAACGTCACATATATTCTTGACTTAAAGTCTATATGAAAATTAGTACTATTACAATTTTCAAAGACCTTAGAATATTACAACTGCTTTTACATCCCCCTCTCTAATTTTTATGCTTTAATCTTGGATAGTATATATACCATACATTATTATATAGTATATATAATGTATATATAATATATAATTAAATATAATAATATAATATATATTATATATTAAATAGGATCTAATATATAAATTATAAATATAATATGTAAGTTATATATAATAAAATGATATATTAATAAATATACAAATTAATTTTAATTATATATGCTATATAATATCATATTATATATAATATATATCACCATAGATTTTATTGTTGATTTTATAAATCAACATTCATATTTACCCATATATTTACTTTTCCTATCGCTCTTGTTTTCTTCCAGAATCTCCACAATTTCTCTGTATGAAGAATTCTCCTTAGTAGTTTCTTTAATATGATTCTGCTGCTGCTGAATTTTATCAATATTTCCTTTTATTCTATTATCTAAATCTTCTTCATTTTCTCTTATTTTTTGAATATTGTCAATGAATTCAGAATGCCAAGGCAGAGGGATTTTTAAGCTCCCTCTCCTCCAAATACCTTGAGGATACCATTCCATTGCCCTTTGACTTTATTTTTTGTGCTCAAGGTCAGCTCTCATTCTTATTGTTCCTTTGAATGTACTGTGTCATTTTCCTTATCTTTATGTGTTTGTTTTTCACTACTATGACTTCACCAGCTTAAGTGTTTTATTCTGGTTTTTTTTTTTTTTTAATTATTCAGGGTTTACAGAATTTGTTGAATCTGTGATTTAATTGTCTTTGCAAGGTTTTAGAAAATTCTCAGCCATTATCTTTTCAAATACTCTTTTTATGCTTTTTTCTTTCTCATCTACTTTTTGGACACTATTTATACATATGTTAGGCTTTTAAAAAACTTCATATGGGGTGCCTGGGTGGCTCAATGGGTTAAAGCCTCTGCCTTCTGCTCAGGTCATGATCTCAGGGTCCTGGGATAGAGCCCCGCATCGGGCTCTCTGCTCAGCAGGGAGCCTGTTTCCTCCCTCTCCCTCTGCCTGCCTCTCTGCCTACTTGTGATCTCTCTCTCTGTCAAATAACAAAATCTTAAAAAAAAAAAAACTTCATATGCACTGTGTCTTATGCCCCATCCTTTGATTTCTCTATGCTCTAGTCTGGATACTTTCTTCAGATGTATACATGATTACTAATTCTATCACTAATTCTCTCTTTTGTTACTTCCATCCTGCTGCTAAACACATCCATTTGATTCTTAATTTCAGTGATGTTTCCCAATTTACAATTTCCCCTTGATTTTTAAAAATAATTTCTTTTTATCTGCCCAAATTCTCCATCTCTTCATTTAATTTCTTTTCATCACATTTATTTACTTATTTTTTATTTTCAGTTTTTATTTTTCTGGGTCTGCTTCAAAGCTCTCCTAGCATCATGATCATTTCATTCTAAGGCTAGTTCTTTTATCTCTTTCTTGGCTTTATCCCTAGTTTTTCTGATGTATATCCTCAAATGCCTTTCTCAGGAAGAGTGAATGAAAAGTAAACTTTATGAATTCTTGCATGTCTAAAAATAACTCTTGCTCTCACTCTTGATCAATAATTCAGTTGAACCTCAAAAAGAGTCTTAAAAAATGTTTTCCACATGAATGGTTTTAATTTTTCACATCCAATGTTGCTAATAGTATGATACCAGTTTGTTTCTTTGTTCTTTTTCATTTGTAGATGAAGTAAGGATATGTGTGGGGGACTACCTGGAGTAGCTGTCCAAAAAGATATAATTAATTAGTGCCATGTTTTCAAGCCCTTAGTCTCTCTCTCCTTTACCCAGGAAGTTTGAGTCCTGACTCCACTGAAGTTCTGTTGTACATATTATGAAATGTTTCTTTGCTTTATGGTACCTTTCAACACATCAATGTGTTTCCAACTGCTTCGTCTTCCAGAAATATGTTTATCTTTCTCCTTTTTCACTCTAACCCTATCTCATGGTTCACTTCATTGTTTAGGGTTTATACTTTTAAAAAAAAGACCTTATTTCTATACACTATCAGAAGAATGAGAAGCGAATAAGTTTGCTGCAGTACTCTCTTGAGTCAGAACTCATGATGCTTTTGAAATAAATGAGCAGGTAAGTGAAGGAATATTTCATTACAGCCACTTATTTATTTTAAGAATCAATTGTAACATCATTGAGACATCTCCATACTTTGCCTTCAGGATTTTTCATTCTGCTACTTATTATGCCACTTTGTTTTTCATGTTTGGATATATAATGAATATAGGTGAAATAAAATGGTTGTAACCTGACACTTTCTTTGCCTACATTTTTTCCATAATTCAGACCAGGAGCTTGTGCTTCCTAAAGAAGCTGGGATAAAAGGCATTGGCCGGAGATTCACCAGCATAATCTTAATATTGTGAATCTCTATAAATTCTTCAATAGAGATGAATTTCAATGCCTTTAATGATTGGCATCACAGAATTGAAAGGACTTCAAAAAACCTCTGTCATCAATCATGCATGGTGGTTCTTTACCTAGACACATGTTAAAGGATTTAACGGGTTCTTATGATGTGTGCACCTTGAAATTTCTGAGTTTGATTTAAAAGAGCTCACTAGGATATAATTAACTCAGAACTTAGAGCCTTGTGCATAATTTAGAGGCAATTACAGTTCAAGGAAATAATAAGACAACTTCTCAAATTCAAACAAAAAACAATCTGGAAAAATAAAATTAATCACTGGCAATTACTGAGTTAAAATATCTAACTTATTACCTGAAATGCTCCCATGTAATCATGCATTCAACTTTAACTGAGCCAGTAATTGTAATCTTAATTAGGAATGTGAAGGCATTAAAAACTCCAAAGATCATAAAACACATGAAGCTACTATATAAAAAAATAACTGCTTCAACTTTCCACCTACAAAGTTTGTAATGTAGTTTAAAGTCCTTAGTTGTGCCTTACAGACCTCAACCTTGTAATGATTTGAAATGGTTCTTAGAATACAATTTTGTATAATTTTGGAAAATAAGTTTAAAAATTAATAGTAGGAGTCCTGTCAGTTCCCTTAAGTATTTGTAACATTTCTTCTGAGGTCTTGTTTGGATATTAATAGTATTTTTTTTTAAGATTTTATTTATTTATTTGACAGAGAGAGAGATCACAAGTAGGCAGAGACGCAGGCAGAGAGAGAAGGGGGAGCAGGCTCCCTGCTGAGGGTCTGATGGGGGGGGGGCTCGATCCCAGGACCCTGAGATCATGACCTGAGCCGAAGGCAGAGGCTTTAACCCATTGACGCGAAGGTAGAGGCTTTAACCCACTGAGCCACCCAGGCGCCCCTATTAATTGTATTTTAAAGCAATCAAAATGCTAACTACGAATTCTTTGCAATGTCTCATTAATAGAATCTGGAGTTAGCCTGTTTTATTTATCACTAGCTTTGAAAATAATAAAAATCACTTCAGACTTTAAATTACATTCCAACTAGCTTCCCCTCCCTGATTAGTCCAAGTAAATGGAAATTTTACTGTACCTAACAATAGTTTTAAAGTTATCTCTCACATAAACATTTATTAAAACTATAAAATGACATTTCTTTCTGTAATCCAACAAGAAGAAAAATTTAGAGTTTCAATAATTTGTGAAGATTTATTCATCAGGAGGAAATGTTTAAGTCATTTTATTTTATTTTTTAAATATTTTTCTATTTATTTGAGAGAGAGAGAGAGAGCGAGCATGTGAGCTGGTGGGGGGGTGCGATAGGGGCAGAGGGAATCCTAAAGCAGACAGCTTGCTGAGTACTGACCTGGACAGGGCTGGATCTCAGGACCCTGACATCATGACCTGAGTCAAAATCAAGAGTCAGGCATTTAAAGGACTGAGCCACTCAGGTGTCCCTGCTTACATCATTTTAAATAAAAATCAGTTCTATGACTGCTCTTAAATTGAAGAAAGCAGCATCCTTGCTTACCTCCTATTTTCCATGTAAGTCTCAGGTTTAGGTGTGTCCAAAATGCTGCCACATTGTTGAACACATTGTTCCTTTCTTTTCTCACTCTACAAGACTCCCTAAATTGAATTTTGGCAGGTTGCTTTTTGATTATCATAAAAAGTAGACATTAAAAACAACTATAAAAATAATTCAGTTGTCTTTCTTATATAAAAAATAGTGCAAACTTGAAAATAAAAGTCATTTTAAAAATATCAGATATTTGGCATATTATAGACATCAGTAGTTGGCTCCAGAATGAAAGCAATGAAATCTTGACACAAAAAATGAGCCTAACTCTTGGTTAAAAGAAAGAAAAAAAAAAAAGACAACAACAAAAATACCCTAAAATGAATCTGTAGAACTCCAAAACTATTACCAAGGAGATTCAAGAAATGCCTAAGTCTAATAAAAGGAAGATCAAATTGTTCCCTTAAGATTAGGATGTAGCCATAGCAATTCAATCTAAGCAATGATCTGAAAAAGAAGAAAAATATAAACAAAAACAAGTAGCCTGTAAAATGTCTAGCAAAAGATACACTTTCACCAAGAGGAAAACTGGGTCAGAACAACCCAGGGGGAGGTAGTCTGTCTATAGGTTATTATATCCAGAGGGAAGATGGCTGTGTCACAGTTTCATAGCTTGACTATCAGCCGACCACTCCCTTTGCTCTGATTCCATGCCTAAAAGATATATTTCCTATAATAATTTGGCTTTTTATATACTTTCCTAGAAAGTCAGTGATGTGCAAACCAAAACATAATTTTTCTAGTACATTGTGTAATTAAATATCTCATTCTAAATCAATAAATTGGTAGTTTTGTTTTTATAGCCATATCTTTTGAGTCTAGGTATGGAAAACCAAGATCACCAAATGAGCTGAATCAGAACACTAACAAAATTTGTGTTTCTTGGGCTGTAAGTCTTAGGATTTGTACTTACATTATCATCTTGTAAAACCCAAATATATGGGGTGCCTGGGTGGCTCAGTTGTTAAGCATCTGCCTTTGGCTCAGGTCATGATCCCAGGGTCCTCAGATTGAGCCTGTAATGGGCTCCCTGCTCAGCAGGGAGCCTGCTTCTCCTCTCTCACTCCCCCTGCTGTGTTCCCTCTCTTGCTGTCTCTCTGTCAAAATAAATAAATAAAATCTTAAAAAAAAAACCCAAATACAGAAATTAGTTGGACTTCTTCTCAATAGATATTTACATTATCCCTTTAATTTTATAAATATGAAATGGTATTCCATGGTGTAAGTATTCACTTTTGTTTTTGTATTACTTATTCTTTGTTTACTCAAGAAATATTTATTGAGAAATTAGACAATTATATCAGGCATCATGCAAAAGCACTGATATGCCAAATAAATTTTGGTGTGATGTGATGGAATGTACATTCTATAACTAGTAGTTCTCATTCACTCCGCATGAACAGTGTGCCAGGCACTGTTTTAAAAACTCTTATGATTATCATTCCATTTAATCTGCATAGCTACTCAGTGAGATATATTTATTCTTATATTTTGCTTTAGTGATGAGAAAACTGAGATGGCTTTAGGTTAAATGACTTCTCACAATCACACAACTGGGATGCAAAATCAGAGGCAGAGTCCATATAGCATATGGACTCCTCTGGTAAGAAAAAGACAAATTAATTACACAAAAAATATGTAAATGTAAATTATAATTTGTTCTATAAAAGAAAATGTATAATGATATTTGAGAAAGGTGTGAAATAAGACCAGATAAGTAGGGAACTAATCATGAAGACTTTTGTGTACCATGTTAGGTGGGAGCCACTTAAGGAGTTTTACCAAAAAAGACGTAGGCTCTTTTAAAAGATCGCTTTGGCTGCAACAGGGAGAAGAGAATCAAAAAGAACATGGGTGGATGTGGAGAGACCATTCAGAAGGAATTTTAAGAAGCCAATGTGAAAAAATCCTGCAGTGGTGGTGGAGATGGGAAAGATGGACCATTTAGCAGCTTAGGTCATACTATCAACAGAACTCATGGAGGGTTAAGAGAGAGGAATATATCAAGGACAAATTGTAAGAATCTGACTTGCCCAGCTGAATGGATGGTAAAGCCATTCCCTGAGACAGAATCATCTTCTAAATTATGCCTGCAAACTCTTATTATACTTTTTTTTTTTTAAGATTTATTTATTTATTTTAGGGAGAGAGAGAGTGCAGGAGTGGAAGGGGGACAGAAGGAGAGGAAGAGAATCCTTAAGCAGACTCCCCGCTGAGTGCAGAGCCCACTGACTGAGCCACCCAGGCACCCTCCCTAATACTAAAGAGCATCAAATCATAGCCAATTGTTCCCTCACTTTCTGATGTGTATTTCCTGTAAGCCTTCTTTATAGTCTCACTGTAGGCCTGTGTTTTTACTTGAAGGATGCAGGGAATGATCTCTCTCAGTCAGAAATACTGTTCCCATTTGTCCCTTCCTGAACCCTGAAACTTCCCCACTGAGTTTTTCTTATTTAAAAAAAAAACAAAACAAAACTTTATTTTTTTAGAGTAGTTTTTGATGCACACTAAAGTTGAAAGTAGAGATTTCCCATATACATCTTGGCCCCACATATGCACAACTTCCCCCATGATCACCATTCTCCACTAGAGTAGTATATTTGTACAACTGATGAACCTACCTTGATAAGCCATTATTGCCCAAGGTCCACAGTTTGCATTAGGATTAACTCTTAGTGTTGTACACTCTATGGTTTTGGACAAGTATGTGATGATGGGTATCCATTATTATAGCATTATACAAAGAATTTTCACCGCCCTAAAAACTCGGTCCTCCACCTATTCATCCTTCCCCTCACTTATGGCAACCACCAGATCTTTTTATCATCTCCGTGGTTTTTGCTTTCTTCAGAATGCCGTAGAGTTGGGAATCATACAGTATGTAGCATTTTTAGATTGGCTTTTTTCACTTAGTAATATGCATTTAAGGCTCTTCCATTTCTTTTTATGCCTTGATCACTCATTTCTTTTTAGTACTGAAGAAGATTCCATTTTCTGGATGTACCACCATTTTTTTTTATTCATTCACCTACTATAGGACATCTTGGTTCCTTCCAAGATTTGGCTGCTATAGATATCCATGTGCAGGTTTTTGTGTGGACATAAATTATCAATTTGGGGTAACCAAGGAGCACAATTGCAGGAACATATGGCAGGAGTATATTTAGTTTTGTAAGAAACCAGCAAACTATCTTCCAAAGTGACTGTGCCACCTACTACATTTTTGACCTTGCCCATAGACCCAATATTTCTTGAGGACTTAATATTTGCCAGATATAACATACTTGAAGCCAGATGATTATTGAAGATTTTATACAAGAGCATCTCCTCCAAGACATCCTGTCTCTTAATCCTATCTCACTGGCAGCCCCTCAGATCTTTCCTTCAACATATTTTATAAGAATTACTTCATTTGTTTTGAATTCTAACTACTTCTTAGTATACCTGCCCCCCTGACCCCATCTTTAAAGATGTGTTATACTATATCTCCATTTTCCTCATGCCAAGCATGGTTTGTTTTGCAAACAGTAGAGTCTGTATTTGTTGGTAAAATTCTATTGAATAGAGATCCATGGTAAACACTCTAATACCTGGGTAAGTATGCAGATTCCTAACGAGAAAACTTCAGTTGGCTGTGAGTTCAAATATATTAGAAATCATTACAAAGAAACTATAATTATAAAAATAATAATTGTAGAATTAAAGATATGCATTGTTCTAAGGGCCAATGCCTCTTGTAATATATGTCTTTTTTGAATGTTCCCAATATTTCTAGATCACTGATTAAGTGGCTCAATTTTGCAGTGACTCAGGGAAGCATTCAACTAATGCAGAAAATCATGCTTCAACAGGGAGAGAAGAACTTAATCTTCATTTCAGACCCATGCCCTACATTTTCCGGCAACAGTAATGACTGTCTTCATGGCAGCTGTTTTCTACAATTTCATCAGTTGATCTTTAGAAGTTCTACAGTTCCTTGGAAATATAAAAACTAAAGTACATTTCCTGAAAACTTCGAAAAATAGGGTGAAACATTAATCAAAACTAAAACAATCATCTGTAAGAGTTGTGTCATGTGCCTGGCACTAGAACTATTACTGGTCACTGAAAGGAAGGATCAATTACATTAGTGATTCGTCATTAGCCTTGAGGAATTCTGCCAGAGTGCTCTCACAGCTGATTGAAGTACAGAGGAGGAAGAATCAGCAGGAGGGCTGTGAAGGACACAGTTTCTGCAGTTTTACATTGTTTAACTATATCCAGATTCTGTTGTGAATGAAGTTGTGGCACTTGGAAAAATCAGCCCATTAATGGACATGAATCCTGAAAGTAAAATGAAGGGGAGAAATGCAGTGGATGTGGTACAAAGAGAATAGAAAACATGATATTTACATAAACACCACCTGCTAATTAATGACCTTGGCCAAATTCCCTAATCTCTTTATACTTTCATTAACGCTTCTGCAAAGTGGGAGTGATAATAATCCTACCTCAGAGTGTTGCTGTGGGGATTAATGTGTTAATACAGGAAAATTGCTTTGGCCACATGGTAACTATCAGTAGGTGCGATTTTTGTTGTGGTGGTGGTTATTTCCGAGATGCCTTCGATTTAATTTAGTTTAATCATCTTTTATAAATTCCAGCACAAGTGGGGTCTACTGGGGGGTGGAGGCCAGAGTGGTTCCTCTACTCTTTGAACTCATCCTCCTCCATGGCTCCTTAGTAAGTTTGAGTTTTTTTGTCTCTGTTTTTTATTTGGTTCTGGGGACACATCTTTCCATTCATTACAAAGCAACACCCTATGAATAAATTCTCTTCCCTTTAACCTCTGTCCTTCCAACCTCTCCCATCTTTTCTCCTCATTTCCTGATATGAGAAACGGTCATTTGGTTCCACCGGGTCCCCATCTGGGTTCCATTCTCTTCCCAGGCAGGGCTGGGAGATAGGAGTGTGGAAGGCAGATGAACATCAATTAGAAGATTTCTTCCACTGTCAAGTTGGGCTTTCCCTTACTGTTCCTAGAAGTATCTCTGTCTCTTCCTCACCATGATTTTGTTGTCCTAGTTTTAGTGTCTACCAGGCCTCAAAAAATGCTGTGAAGAAATGAATGATGCTAAGATATCAAAAAACCCTCCTTTGACAAATCACAAATGATCTTGAAAAATCCAAATCAAATCCTGCCAACTCCTTTTTAAAGCATGCTCATAGTATCTCGTATGTATGTATGTATGTATGTATGTACGTATGTATTTATTTATTTTTTTAAAGGTTTTCTTTTCTTTTTCTTTTCTTTTATTTATTTGACAGAGAGAGAGATCACAAGTAGGCAGAGAGGCAGGCAGAGAGAGAGGGGGAAGCAGGCTCCCTGCTGAGCGGGGCTCGATCCCAGGACTCTGAGATCATGACCTGAGCTGAAGGCAGAGGCTTTCACCCACTGAGCCACCCAGGCACCCCTCATATTTAGAATAGTATCCAAACTCTACACTGTGGCCGACCAGACCCTGCATAGTCTGTCCTCTGCCTCCTGTTCCCACTCATCGCTCACCACTCTCTCCTCCTCTGCACATCACTGGCCTTTCCTCAGTTTCTGCAAAGTTTAATCTCTTTGCTACTTCAAAGCATCTGCCTGAAATTATCTTCCATTACTTCTTTCCCTAATTCTTTTGTCTCCACCAGGTTTCAGCTTGATTGTCACTTTTGTGGCAAGGCCTTTCCTTTCCTGACCTCTCCACCTAAATTACATTTTGTGAATTTTCATAACACCTTGTATTTCCTCTGGAACATTACTCATAATTTATAATTATATATTTTTGGTTTGATTGAGTTCTAAATGTTGCCTTCCTCCAGTAGGCTCTGCATGGACCATGGCTATCTTGCTTACTGCTGTATCCCTATGGATTCAGGAGTGTACTTATCAAAAAAAATGTATCTATGAATTCAGTGTGTGGAGAACATCTAAACGCATAGTGTTCAGAGTTCTATAGTTGTTTCCAGCTGTGGACCTAGGGCTGTTACTTCTATGAGCCTCAGGTTCCTCATCAGTAAAATGGAATCATGTTCCTTAAAGTCTTATGATGAAATCTGATGCTAGATTCACTGGGCAGGTGATTGACAAAAATCACTCAGGGATGATCATCTGGCCTTCCTTCTGCCACCCTTTCCTCCCACAATCTATTTCCATAGCCAGTATGTTAAAGGAGAAGCTGGATCACACTATTCCCCTGCTTGAAACTCTCCAATGTTTCCACATCTCCTCTCAAATTTCTTGGAAACACACAGCACGATGGTCTGCCCCCTCCTCCCACACCTGTTTCCCAATTTCCTCTCTTACTACCCACCCCTCTCTGCCAGCCACCCTGATCCCCTAAATCATCATCAGGCACTCCAGGTATACTTCTGCCTGGAGCCCTCTCTACTTGGAAAGGTGTTTTTTTTTTTTTTTTTTTTTTTTTTTTTAAGGAAAGGACCTCTCTCCTGTGACTATTCTAATTACAACCTCTTCTTGCCCTCAACACTCCACACCCTCTTTAGCCTGCTTTACTTTCTCCATCTCACTTATTCAGCCTTCAGAACATTCTAGCAATTTCTTATCTATTCTGTTTATTTTCTGCCTTGCCCCACTAGAATATAAACTCTATGAAACAGACAGGTTTGCTCATCATATTAATTGCTGTAACCATCACATTTAGAATAGGATCCGCACTATAGTAGGCACTTAATCAATATTTTCATTTAATAAATGTAGCTATTATATTAAGATTATTATTATAACTATATGGAGATAAAATCTATTTTTCTAAGGCACTCTCCTATTTTATCCCTATTGGCATAATAGGAAAAGCTTAATTATTTATTTTTTTTTAAAGTTTTTTTTTTTTTATTTGACAGAGGGAGAGAGATCACAAGCAGGCAGAGAGGCAGGCAGAGAGGGGGGGGGAAGCAGGCTCCCTGCTGAGCAGAGAGCCCAATGCGGGGCTCGATCCCAGGACCCTGAGATCATGACCTGAGCCGAAGACAGAGGCTTTAACCCACTGAGCCACTCAGGTGCCCCAGGCTTAATTATTTCTTATCACAAAACTTTCAAAACAATTTATCCCTTCAGAGAGTTAATTAAGGGCAAATAACTTAGCCAAAAATTGCCTTGCATTGATAGGCAATTTGGGCTCTCTGTCATTCAGTCATTTTTATTTGAAATATCCAGTTTTGCAGAATATTTTTCAGGGGATCCTCTCTAATTTGGCATGCTGGCTTTCCTCACCAATTGCTCTATCTTATCAAAGCTGAACATTTGCATCAAACTACAAAGAGAGAAAGCGTCAGGGCATTTTCAGTCTTCCCTGTCCATGGACTCTATCCTCAGGCTCCATTAGGTGATTACAGGGCCTGTCTCCTTCACCTGTGTGTCTGGTTTACTATGCCTCACTGGATCTTGATTTCCTAGTTTTGCCTTACATAATCTTGCTGCTGCTTGTTCACTCACAGAAATTTAGCTACTTAGCCTGATTTGGGCTTTGACTGGCATCAATATTTGTCTTTTAGATTTATATCTCATCAAGCATTTCCAATGTGGTCTTATTATGCCTTGTTATTATCCCTAGTTTCCTTTTAGGGGTGTCTTGGGCTTGAGATTGGGGGCAGGAGCCCAGAAGGAGCCATAATTGCAATGATGTGGGTGGTGGGAAGATTAGATAGATAGAGCGATTAAGGAATTAATTTCATTAAAACACCTCAAACCTTTCCCTGGCAGGATTGTCACATGAGAAACACAGAAGAAAAAGACCCCTTTAGGATACAAAATTATGGAAGAGAATGAAAGCCAGTGAGAAGTGAAACTTGTTTATTTAATTCGTCCAGGGCAGAGAGACCATGTGTTACTCTACTCTTGTAGCCTGAGCACTTAGCATGGTGTCCAGTTCCTAGCAAGCTTTGAACAAATGCGTCCTGTAGAATATGTTGGTAAAGATGAATACAGGGCAGTAGCACTTACTATAAATCTACAATGGCTTATTGACACTATGTGGTTGCTTTCCATCAGAACTCTATCATGATGTCCATCAACAAATGAATGAATAAAGAAGATGTGAGATACACACACACACACACACACACACACAGTGGAATATTGTGCAGCCATCAAAACCCCCCAAACCTTGCCATTTGCAACGACATGGATGGAACTAGAGGGTATTATGCTAAGCGAAATAAGTCAGAGAAAGGTAAGTATCATATGATCTCACTGATATGAGGAATTTGAGAAACAAGACAGAGAATCATAGGGAAAGGGAGGGAAAAACGAAACAAGATGAAACCAGAGAGGGAGACAAACCATAAGAGACTCTTAATCTCAGGAAACAAACTGACAGTTGCTGGAGGGGAGGGAGGAGAAGGATGGGGTGACTGGATGATGGACACTAGGGAGAGTATGTGCTATGGTAAGCACTATGAATTGTGTAAGACTGATGAATCACAGACCTGTACCCGTGAAACAAATAATACATTATATGTTAATAAAAATTAAAAAAAGAACTCTATAATGACTAAGCAGTTAGTATAATATATATAGATATGTACATATTTCCTGTATAACATATTTAGGGACAACAGTCCCCTGTGTCTCTCCTATGCCTGCCACACTGTCCTCTGTATGACATCACTCCCCTGCTTGAAGCCCTCCATTGACTTCTCCATACCTGCAAGATAAGATGCAAATAGCTTAGTCTAGACCAGAAGGATCTCTGTAGCATATTGGGGAGCAATGTGCTAAGCAGAAGGAAATAGGCTTTGAAATCCCTCTGAGCTGGGCTGTATTACTACTTCATCACTGATGAGCTATGTGATCTTGAGGAAGTCATTTTTCCATGGCTCAATTTCCTCAATCGTGAAATGGAGACATTAAAATGTCCTCACAGTGCACTTGAGAATACTATGATGTTTATCATGCACAGAGTAAATCCTAAACAAATGGTGGCTGTTGTCAGTGATGCTGTTAAGATCAAGCGTGGTAACATTATCTATCATCTCCAATTTTCTCTTCGGGCCTCCCTTTCCACCCGGCCACCTTCGCCATCCTATGTCTCTCCATGTCCTACCTGTGCTCTGTACTCCACTTGTTTTCTGAATCACACTCTAGCTCTGTGCCTCTGCATGGGTCATTATCTCTGTCTGTGTTTCCCCTTTCCACATTCTCTAGGTAGCAAAGTCCAATGCATCTTGGAGACCTGCCTCAAACAACATCTCTTCTGGAGCCCTTTTAGCTTGTACCTCCCTTTATAACAGCATTCAGCTCATCTTTCTGTTACAGGTATAAGGACAATGTGTGGGGTCATTGGAGATGCTTATTTCATCAAAGAGTTAAATAAACTCTGTAAGTGGCAAGAAATATAATAATTAAAAATAAATACTTTCTAGAACTGCAATAAGTTCTGTTGCAATTCAAGAGTATAAAAACCTCTAAGAAAAATAATGAGCAGGCCTGAAATATTTTTATTATTTTTATTGGAATCCCAAAATCAATCTCCTCACTGCAGTTTCTTTTGTGGGTCTATCCAGTGTCCTGGAATCTGATTCATCAATAAATAGTTACTCTACAAATATTATCTTCACGATAATGTTGTATATCCTATTTAGATCCTGAAAAAGTGCTATGCCTGATAAAGCCACATCCTGTCATATCCCACTGACAGATGCTTTTCCCGTAGGAAATGAGGACTATCCACAGCATCTTTCATAGGCACAGATTCTGGGTAATGGTAATGTACCAGCATTTCCATTATTTTGTTTTCATTTTGGTGGCATGATGTCATAATCTAGCATTAATGACACAGTTCAGACTCAACAAACTCTTTTATAAAACCATTACTCACAGATAATTGATAACAATTATGGACAAACATTCTGTTTGGTTGTATGGCATCTGTAGCAGTGGGAGGAACAAAGGCAGAGATATATGGTGCTCCTGCCCGCTGTGCCGGTGGACAGGGGGTCATTCTCAGGAAACCAGCAGAGGCAAGCAGTATTCAGGACAATTGCCCTGTGAAGCACCAAGCATGCAGGAGGATGTGTTAGAGACACTTTCCCCATCAAATAGCATGTTAATAAAGTCTTCTTCTTTCCTCTCTTCTTCCCTCCCTCCCTTCCTTCCTCCCTCCCTCTTCCTTCCTTCCTTCTTACTCTTCCTTCTTTCCTTCCTTTCCTTTTCTTCCTTTCTCCCCTCCTCTTTTCTTCCTTTTTTTTTTTAAACAAAAAAGAAGTATCTAGGGAATTAAAAATTAAACTATCTTTGGGACGCCTGGGTGGCTCAGTTGGTTAAGCGGCTGCCTTCGGCTCAGGTCATGATCCCAGGGTCCTGGGATCGAGTCCCACATCGGGCTCCCTGCTCAGCGGGGAGCCTGCTTCTCCCTCTGCCTCTGCCTGCCTCTCTGCCTACTTGTGATCTCTCTCTCACTCTCTCTCTGACAAATAAATACATTCTTTAAAAAAAAAAAATTAAACTATCTTTAAAATTACTAAAAGCCATTTTCTGATTTCTTATCAATCTGTGGGAGGGGAAGAACATTCCAAGAAGTTTCCATGGAGCGAATTTTTCCTAATGGCCAAGGATTTAGAAACAATTTGAGAGGCTTAAGGAGTATCGGCCAGCAGCTGATTGTGGCCTCCAAGACAGGCATGGGTTTTCCGGATTGTTGGATTTACACAATATAATAAAATGATTCTGAACGCTACTTGTTCCACAGTCCACTGTCACAGGAGGTTTTATGGCCAACCGTGCAGTTGCTTCACATGGCTCACAGCTCATGATGGTATAAACATCTGTTCCTCCTACTGCATTTATTTAAAATGATAGATTTTGAAATACCTGTCTTGTGCTAAAGAACGATATCAGACACACAACATGTGTGAACTTTTAAAATATTCATACAGCCCCATGGAAGAGAAACTGAGGCTGAAGGACCTAGAACCTGGCCAAGATCACAGAGTAAGTGACAGATCTGAGTTTAGAACCCAGGGGTACTGGAATCTAAGCTCCCTATGCCTCTTCTTAGTTTCTTGCTTCCTACGGTGAAGGACGTTTTACCCTATTCTAAAAGGAATTATTTTATTTCATTTTAAAGGGCTCTATTACGTGGTGGTTTGTTGTAGCTGATACCCATTTCTTTTCCCACGGATATTTTTCTGACATCAATTTCAAGGAACTAGAGATTAAGGCCAGAATATAAATCAACTAACTCCACTTCAATGAATAGAATTTTTTAAGATCTATACTCCCTTTTTTATGGCTTTTGTTTATTGAGAAGGCAATGGCTCATTTATTCACAGTTTAGCTTTTGTGTTTTACATTGTGCAATGAGGTGGAATTCTAGGAACTTATCATAAATGTGTTTCCAAGCAAAGAGCCCTCTGTAACAAGTCCAGAACTAACAAATATTTGTGGATGATAATAGCAATGATGTTTTAGTGAGTGAACACCAGGAATGACAGTTATTGAATGCATACATTATTTTTAAATGTCTTGCTATATACTTTTTTAATGTTACAATAATTTTGAGAGCAAGGTATTACTGTTTGTTTTACTCATAAGAAAACTAATTCATCAGTACAATAACTTGTCCAAGATCATCCAGCAAATAAGTGGCAGAAGTAGGCATCAAATCCAACTTGTCTACCTCCAAAAGTTCTCATTCAATAATATTAAATGGCCTATCCAAATAAGAGGGAAAAGTAGTCAATCAGTCAGCAGTGCCTTTAGCTAAAGGAAACAGAAACACATCTACAGTGACCCAAGCAATAGTGACTTGTTTCCATACACCAAGTGTTTGGTTGAGCAGGCCAGCACTAGCATGGTGGCTCAAAGAAGTCATCAGAGAACAAGATTTCAAATCACTTCTAATCCGTTCTTTTAGAATGTGGTCTCAGTTCCATGATTGCAGCTGTGTTGTCCTCTACTGGTCATCAATCCCTCACTGAGGACAAGAAGGAGGGGTGAAAGGTGATGGCAAGAGGCTCATGCTAGCTGAATCTATCCTGTTTTATAGGGAAAATAATAGTTGTCCCAGCAGTGTCACCTGGTGACTTCACTTACTCACCACGATGGTGCTGCATGAGCACTCTTTATGGTAAGGGAACCTAGGGGATGGATGTGCATGCCAAGTGCATACATTGACACCATGAACAAAATTGGAATTGTATTAAAAAGGAAGGACAGATTTGGGGTTGGCTGGGAGCAGTATTTGGCACAAAAAACTGATCCTGGGAAAATGAGAACTAGAGGTCAGTAAAAAATTAATAGAGAAATCTATAAAGCCTAGAAAGTGATGATCCATTATTTCACATAGGAAAATATATTGGACAACTAGATAAAAAGGATCATAAGGGAGCTGTTTATTCAACCACTTAAGTATATTTTCTGTTAACCTCCCTATTGGTCTAATTATTTGAGTACCACAGAGCAATATCCTACTGGTAGCTAGATGGTTCCATTTATACTGCAAGAAAAACACCCACTTAGAACACTCAAATACAGCATAAAGATTCAATTGGAGAAATGGTCTCTTGGTTTTTAGGGTGATTTCAGAAGTAATCTATGGCCCTATCCATACCCAAGTCATCAGTAAACAAATCGACACTGTAGACCCCCGACTTTTTAAGATAGAAATCACTATCATAGTGCTTTGGGAATGAAACATTTGTGCTTCTAATCTTGATTAAAAAATACAAGGAAGGAAGGAAGGATGATAAGAAAAGAAAAGGAAAAGGAAAAGAAGAGAAGAGAAGAGAAAAAAGAGAAGAGAAAGAAAAGGAAAGAAAAGAAAAACAAAACTTTCAGATAAGAGTTTCTTTAATCAACACTTCCTAAACTGGGCCTAGTTACATTGATAACCTGCCGAGCTGTCAAATGAGACATGTCAAACTGCCTATTGAGGAAAATGAGTCCCTTTCTTTTCATCTCCAGCACAGACCTAAAAATTTATTATAATTATTCTTTCTCTGTAAGATGCATGGTTATATGTACATCTATATGCACAAGGGATGTTAGAAAGAGGAGTTGATGAGAGGAAATTAGAATCTCTTCCCACCTCAGGATCAATCTTAACAACATAGAAAGAGCAGGTGTTACAGCATATGTGCTAAAATTGGAAGATTTACACAGCCCTGTGCATGGAGCCCTTGCAAATTCACAAAGCTCGCCATGTTTTTCCAAGATTCCCTTGTGAAATTTTTCTGATCCTGTGCTCCCATAGCAATTGGTGCATCCTTGTATTAACATGTGCCTCCCTGTGTTTAATTATTAGTGTACATATTTGTCTTCTCTGCAAGGCTATGAATTTCCTGAAGACAGAAGCACTATATAGGAAGTTGAACTTGAAAACAATATACAAGGGATGTTCTGAATTCTTGATCGCCAGAACCTTTAAAAACAGTTGTTTGGACAGAGACATGTGTAGAGACAAGAGGCTAAACCAGATGACCCTTTCAAGACTTCCAGATCTAAAAGTCTGTTTTAAAAGGAATTCCCTTAAAGATAAAATCAGAAAGCATCTATTTGGTTATCCAGAATACAAAGTAATTTCATTTTCTCTCTCCTCCTTAATTGGCTCCTTTGCCAAAAGCACATTTAGATTTTGAGTCTCAATAAAGCTACGATGGTAATCATAAAAGATTTAAGAGTATTCATATCTCATTTCATTACTGTAAAACTACTTCCTAAACCCTACCTATCTCTATAGGCTGAAAACAGCTACTACAGGAGCAATATCTGTTCTACTAATCATCACTAATAGCTCTTAATGGGACTGAGAGTATTGAAACACCATCATTGTCATGTAGCTGGGTACACAGAGTAATATTAGAAGGAATGTGTTAAGTTGTACATTTCAGAGACATTTTCTTAAAGACATGAGCGCCAAGGCCAGAGCAGAAGCTCCAACTTCTGAGGGGTGAGAATACAGGGGCTCTAAAATGATGCCCCCGAGAACTTGGAAATGAGGGAACAGGATTGGCTCTGAGAGTTAAACTGGGAGATCGAAGCAGAGGAGAAATATGCAAAGTCGCCTCCAAGGGACAGAATGACTGAGACCTGCAAGGTTTGACGAAGGCCAGATTAACTGTAAGCGTATTTCTAACGAAGAATATTTTACTCACAGAGTTTGTCAGCTGCAGAAGCAGAGAAAACACCAGAACCTGGAGATCCCTAGGGTTATATGGGCATTGCTTCTTAGCCAGTTTCTCCTTAGCTTCCCTTGTAGATTTGGTAAGATGAGAAAGTGTACTTACCATCCTCCAATGGATTAATCACCAATTTGTTGCTCTGGTGTGTTTCACTCTTGTGTACTTTTTTTTTTTTTTAAAGATTTTATTTATCTGAGAGAGAGAGAGAGAGCGCACACAGATGCACAAGGTGGAGGGGGGAGAGAAGAGAGGGGTGGAGGGAGAGGAAGAAGAAGATTCCCCAATGAACAAGGAGTCAGATGATGCAGGGCTCAGTCCCAGAACCCTGGGATCATGACCTGAGCAGAAAGCAGAGGCTTAACTGACTGAGCCACCGAGGTGCCCCACTCTTGTGTACTTTTAAGTCAAAGTGAGTTAGTCTGATCTAACTCTACCTTATTCACTGCAGTATTGCCAGTGCCCAGTATGGTGCCAAACACAGGGATACTCAGTATTTTTTTTTTCAGTTGAATTAATAGTGCTGAGACCTGACAAGGGAGAACCAGTGGGCCTTTGAGTTGGAGATTCTGGAATGCAGGGACCAGAACTGAACGACAGATAATATTAAGATTATCAACAGAATAATTTGGGGAGGAACTTTAACAATCCTATTTTAGTAGATGAAATAAAGTTCTGCCTTCAGAAAAATTGTCTAACCAAAATAGGAGCCATTTAGAGGGAAAGGTGTCTTATAAAACAGAATGAAATGATTTTTTTGTAAAGGAACAGAGTAGCTGTACTTAGTTAAGAAATACGGATTTTGTTCTTCTCCGTAATTATTCTTCTGAGCTTTGATGTCCTTTTACCATCTAAACCACAATTTATTCATCATTAAAATCAAGTATTAGAAATAGATAATCTCTGATATCATTTCTAGGGCCAAAATATCCTTTCTTAGGAAGAAAGACAGAAATGATAGGCTAGACAGATCACAAATCAAGGCTTCCAGCAGCAACTAGTACAAATGGCAACAAGATTTCTAACAATATCACATGAAAAGTTTCGTATCTAAGAACCTTGATGTTGTTCTATCATTTATACTGTACATATTCAATAAGTATTTTAAAAGTATACTTGAGTATATTTATATATATTTATATTTATAGTTAATAAGTATATAAAATATAGATATTATTTGCACAAAGATATTTCTCTGTGTAAAGATAATGTAAATTGCCTGGCTTCTGCAAGCAAAATTATTCTATCTTTAACCTTCTCTGATAATGTCATTGTTCAACTTCTGAATTATTTCTATTTTATATCTCTGGCTGAATACAAATATCCTGGCTTTATTTTAAAGTATGAAGTCTGGAATTGGCCACAATCTTAGGTAAGACTCTACCCATCCAAGTATGGAATTGAGAAATAATGTTTTATTGTTGTTCATATATATTATACTTATATCTGAATACCCAAATATCATACTAGTTAACATTTTGCCGTTCTTTGAAGTGTTCTCTCTTTCAGCCTTCATAGCAGCACTAATGGTACATGTTTTAACCCTGATTATACACTAAATTATAATGTTTATAAGGAAGCATTTTTCCACATTGTTACTAATTCTTCTAATTGTTTAAATGACTTAATAATATTCTATCATGTCAATGCACCATAATTTACTAAACCATTTTTTTCCTCTTTTTGATATTTTGGTTATTTTCTTGTTTTTGCTAGTATAAATAAATAAATAAAAATAGAAATACAAAATATTATCTTGTGTTTTCTCTTTTTGTTCCTGATCAGTCTGCTAGTGGTTTTTTAAATTTCATCTACTCTCAAAAATCGGCTTTGAGTTTATTGATTTTTCTCTATTCTTTTTCTCTATTTCACTGATTTATACCCTGATCTTTATGTTTACTTCTTTTGCTTACTTTATATTTTGCTTACCCTACTTTTTCTGGACTCTTAAAATGGAATTTGAGATTATTTGAGACTTTTTCCACATCTAATATGGTGCTAAATATTTTCCATCTAAGTACTATTTTAGCTATATCCTGCAAATGTTGATGTGTTGTGTATTCATTTTCATTTAGATCAAAATACTTTCTAATTTTTTATTCCTTTTTTTATTCAAGGGGTATACAGAAGTGCATTTTCCAAGCATTTGTTTCCAAGTATTTGTGGATTTTCCAGATATTTTCTTTTATTTTAAGTGTGGTTAGGGAATACACTTTGCATGATATTATTTTTTAATTTATTGAAATTTATTTTCTGACCTAGAATATGCTCTATCATGGCAACTATTTCAAGCACATTTGGAAAGAATATATATATTTTCTGCTCTTGTTCAGTGGAATGTTCTATAGCATGGATTAGGTCAAACTAGTTGATAGTGTTGTGCAAGTCTTCATTTATACTAAGTTGGCTAATAGTGTTATGATTTTCTATTAGTTATATCAATTTTTGTTTAATGGTTACTAAAATCTCTGGCTATAATTGTGGATTTGTATATTTTTCTTGAAGTTCTTTCAGTTTTTTTTTTATGAATTAGCCAACATATAGTACAACAATTAGCCAACATATAGTATAACATTAGTTTCAGATGTAGAGTTCAATAATTTATCAGTTGCATATAACACCTGCTGTTCATCACATCATGTGCCCTCCTTAATGCCCGTTACCCAATTACCCCCACCCACCCACCAGCAACCTCAGTTTGTTTCCTATAGTTAAGAGTCTCTCATGGTTTTTCTCCCTCTCTGATGACTTCCCATTCTATTTTCCCTCCTTTCCCTTACAGTCCTCTTTCCACCTATGAGTGGAACCATATGGTAACTGTCTTTCTCTGATTGACTTATTTTGCTCAGCATAATACCCTCCAGTTCTATCCACATTGATGTAAATAATAAATACTCACCCTTTCTGATGGCTGAGTAGTATTCCATTGTGTATATATATATATATACTACCTCTTCTTTATCCATTCGTTGTCCATGGACATCTTGGTTCTTTCCATGGTTTGGCTATTGTGGGCAGTACTGCTATAAACATTGGGGTGCAAGTGCCCCTTCAGATCAATATATTTGTATCTTTGGGGTAAATGCCCAATAGTGCA
The DNA here is from genome assembly GCA_028534135.1 of Potos flavus. NCBI lineage: Eukaryota > Metazoa > Chordata > Mammalia > Carnivora > Procyonidae > Potos > Potos flavus. Next base: position 114,281,703 of record CM052898.1, on the reverse strand, counting down.
ATTGCTGGGTCATATGGTAGTTCTATTTTTAACTTCTTGAGGAACCTCCATATTTGTTTTCCAGAGTGGCTGTACCAGCTTACATTCCCACCAACAGTGTAAAAGGGTTCCCCTTTCTCTGCATCCTTGCCAACATTTGTTGTTTCCTGTCTTTTTAATTTTGGCCATTCTGACTGATGTGAAGTGGTATCTCATTGTGGTTTTGATTTGTATTTCCTTGATGCCAATTCATGTGGAACATTTTTTCATGTGTCTATTGGCCATTTGTATGTCTTCTTTGGAGAAATGTCTGTCCATGTCTTCTGCCCATTTCTTAACTGGATTATTTGTTTTTTGGTATTGAGTTTGATAAGTTCTTTATAGATCTTGGATATCAGCCCTTTGTCTGATATGTCATTTGCAAATATCTTTTCCCATTCTGTAGGTTGCCTTTTAGTTTTGTTGACTGTTTCCTTTGCTGTGCAGAAGAGGAGAACACAGGTAGCAACCTCTGTGACCTCAGCCACAGAAACTTCTTGCTAGACACGTCTCCAAAGGCAAGGGAAACAAAAGCAAAAATGAAATATTGGGACTTTATCAAGATAAAAAGCTTCTGCACAGCAGTCTTTCAATTTTTGCTTCATGCATCTTGTTGCTTTGTTATCAAGTTTATGGATGTTTAGAATTAAAATAGTACAGCTTTCATAAGTCTGCTAGTAATGACCAGTTTAAGCTGAAAAACTTAGGAAGTGTCTAGCTAAAGCACCAAGAACTAGCCTGGGGGAGAGGGTAAAAAAGGTACTGTGATCCTTCCTTAGAAGTCACTGGGAACAAACAGAATACCTGCCTAGTTCCAGGTATCAGAATACCCCAAGTTCCAGGAATCAGCAATCCAAAGGAATAGGCCCTGAAGAGACCTAAAGGACAGTGAGACTCCCAAAGCCTGCCCTAGTAGGAACTGGGAGGTCTCCCAAGAAGACTGCTATACAGTCTTAGGTCCTAATATGACATACAGGCTTAGGTCCTACAGCCCTGCTCTAGTTCCCTATTTCCTTCTTTGTTTCCTGTCATGACCACTTCCTTCGAATACTGATAACCCCAAACGTTCTGTGGTTCCTTCTTGCTATCTCTTGTGTAAATGTGATATTAAACAAAGAGAGAGAATAAAAGAGAGATTAAATGTGTGACCTAATGCAGAACTTGATTCAATCAATCAAATGTAAAAAATAAATGAATGAGTCACTTAGAGAATTTATAATATTATAATGAATTATTTTTAGTATTTCTAGATGTTCTAACGACATTTTTAAAGAATACATAAAGTTTTATTATTGAAAAATATGATAGCTGGAATCTGCTTCAAAGTAAGTCATAGCATTCGAAGGAGTGAAGTTAGTTGTGATGTAAATAAGATGATATTGGGGGCGCCTGGGTGGCTCAGTGGGTTAAGCCTTTGTCTTCAGCTCAGGTCATGATCTCGGGGTTCTGGGATCGAGCCCCGTGTCGGGCTCCCTGCTCAGGGAGCCTGCTTCCTCCTCTCTCTCTGCCTGCCTCTCTGCCTACTTGTGATCTCTCTGTCAAATAAATAAATAAATAAATAAAATCTTTAAAAAAAAATAAGAGGGGGCGCCTGGGTGGCTCAGTGGGTTGAGCTTCTGCCTTCGGCTCAGGTCACGATCTCAGGGTCCTGGGATCAAGCCCCGCATTGGGCTCTCTGCTCAGCAGGGAGCCTGCTTCCCCCTCTCTCTCTGCCTGCCTCTCTGCCTACTTGTGATCTCTCTCTCTCTCTCTGTCAAATAAATAAAAAAACTTAAAAATAAATAAATAAATAAAAATAAGATAATATTGGTCATGACTGATAATTCTTTAAGCTGAGTGGGATAATTGATACATATTGTGAATATATATATATATATCCATGAATATCCATATATATATATATATATAGTGTTTATATATATGATATGTGTGTGTATATATAAATATAAATATAAATATATAAATATATAAATATATATATATATATATATATATATTAAACATATATGGCCTTAAAATCAGAGTGGGAGGGAGAGAAAGTCCCTGCCCTGAAGGGTCCCATCAGATGATGAATAGTATGTATGGACACACTGCGGTAAATGCCAAGAGAGGGAGAGGAAATTATTGTTCAAAAATGGGGGTAAGGAAGAGGGAGAGAAAAAGAGGGAAAGGATTTCCAAAGAGTAAATCCGAGAGTCATCAATTGCAATGGTCAATATGCCTGAAGTCTCATCGCTCATGGCCTTGAAATCAGAGCGGGACTTCAATATTGGGACAAAGGCCTGCAGGCCAGGAGAGGTAGAGAATGATTTCAGAGGAATGACTCTTTTCCTATGGTTCTATAATAAACCATGAAACATTACTCTATCTCACGTCTACTTTATTTAAAATACAAAAGAGCAAGAAGAATATCTCTCTTCTTTTGTGATTTATTGCAGTAATATTTTTGGTTTCATGGTAATATAATGCTATTTTAGCTTAATGACAGTCTCTTTTTTGTCTTCCAAATACCACAAATACTTTAGCGGAGGGTGACATTTGGTCTTTTGACATTTTGTATTCAGCCACCTAGAAAAAGACACTTTGTACCTTTAAATGTTGCCTTTTGAAGCACTCGGTAGGGAGTGGGGTAGATATCCTATGTTAATATGAAGAATGAACCATCAGATAAATCTTAATTTTAATTTTTGAAATGACATTTTTTATAATTTAAATATATATTTTGTGTTTTATTTTTATTTCTCTGTGGTATTATAAATTCCTTTAGAATGTACTGTAACTCACTTAATCGCTAGTATATTCTAAGCGGCCCTTCTGGGAATTCTTAACAGAAACAGCATGAAGTGGGTGCTAAGAACACTGCAGCTTGCTTTATAATTTACAGTGTAGGTGTAAATCCTTTCTCTTAAGAACAGCACAAAATTGCCATTTAATTCACTTCAGGAACATTTAAATTACGTACACTTATATTTTAAAATAACATTTTGTATTTTGCACAAGTTATACTCAAGTGAACTGTTCACGCAAAGAACTGCACGTGTATAATGCATAATCAGCGTAATGCCACATAATGACAATTGTATAATAAATAAGACAATACTGTTAATTGAGCCCAGAATTGAGCCCAGAATTGAGCCCAGAATTACATCTAGTAAAATATCTCATGGTGTCTCTGGGCCATCTAGTTCAAATTGTCAATATTAACCTCCTCAGCTTTCTTTCAAAAAATGGGTCCATGCTGGCAAAGGCTGAGGAAGTCAGGAGAGAAAGAAAAATGCTTCTGATGACGTACCATTATTTTCAGCTCTTAGAGCAATGCTGATAGAATGCGTGTTTATACAGGGCGTACACAAGTCATGAAGGATAATGAAGAAAAAGCATTTGGGGGAAGCAGAGAAGTGTGGCAAGGGTGACAAGCATATGACAAACATCTGGGAGTCCAGCATGCTAGGAAATACACAGGTGGGAGTTAGTGGAAAAAGCAGAAGCAGGGAAATGTATGAACAGATGTACTTACAGGGGAGAGGCTTGGCCTCAGAGACAAAAAAAATAGTCTAAAGAACACTTCCTCAGTCATTTTTTTTTTCTATGAAGGAATAATAATGGAGCAAATCATATTTAATATTCAGGAAATAAACTGTGACTCTTATGCAATGATCAGGAAGGTTTGAAAATAAAAAAAAACGTATCCAACATAAGCGTAAAACATGGGTACTAATACATAAAAAGTAGAAAATTTGATTTGATTTATTTATTTATCCATTCCAAATATTAATTGTGACCCAACCAATCGTCAGGCATTACACTAAATATTAAGTTTAGAGCAATGACTAACACAAAGTCCCCACTTTTGGGGACCTGATGTTCTAATGAAGCAGAGAAGAGATAATACAGACACACAAATAAATACTCTTAGATAATGATAGTTCAATAAAGATAGAAAACAAGTTTATGTGATGAAGAGTGATTATGGATGTGAATTGGGGCAAACATGCTTGAGATGGAGTGATGAAGGAAGGCCCCTTGAGACGGAGGCAGCATAAGTGCTGAGGATCCAATTACTCACGAGAAGGAGCCAGCCAAGGCAGAGTCCAAGAGGACAGCATTCCAGGCAGAGGAAGGATCTGACACTCAGACAATGAGACTGAAGGGGCCAGCCATTTCCAAGGGATAGAAGAAGGAGAGTGGGTCTGAAATCTCACAACCAAGGTGAGGGGTGAGAAACGACATCAAGGTGTGGACAATGGCCAGATCTTGCATATCCTCCTCCTAGGCCATGGTGAGCTCAGTATGGGATGCTAGGGGAGGGTTTTGAACATGAGAGATACATAATCTGATTTACATTTTAAAAGGATCAAGCTGCTTCAGGAAGACTAGAAGGGGATAAAGGGTGAAAGCAGAAAGAACAGTCATGAGACTGTCACATTAGCTGAGACATGACTTACGTTAAGACAGTAACAGTAAATATGGTAAAAGTGATTGGTTCATTTTATCACTTGAAGGCCCATCTAAGAAAACTTGCTGATAAATTGGTTGTCCCTGTTATTCTCCTGAGAAACTGAGAGAATGATAGAACTTAGTTTACGGTTGAAATCAAGTACTAGTTCATATAGGTATATATGCAGAGTAGGCAATTGGATATTTTAGTCCAAGTTCAGAAAAGACATCAGCGTGGAAGATAAACAGTTATAAGCCAACAACCTGTAGATGATATTTAAAGCCTCGGGATGAGGTGAGCTCATCTAAGGAAATTAAGGTTGACTGAGCCCAGAACTGTATCTGTTGAAATATCTCATAGTGTTTCAGGAAGAAGAACAAGATCGTTATAGAACAGGGCCAGGGACTAAAGCTGTGGCCTAAGCTAATGTTCTGAGGTCAGGAGGAAGAGGAGAAAGCAGGCACAAGAAGGGACAGTGAGGCAGGAGGAAAAGCAGGAGGATGTGACCAGCTCTGTCAAACGCCACTGAGAGGCTGAATACAATGAGGTCAAAGAATGGACGATGGAGGTCTGGTAGGACAGTGGTCAATGCTGCTGACCTTAATGAAAGCTGTCTGCAAGCAGTTCTGGAGAGGCGCAGCTGGTAACCTGGGCTGAAAAGACGGAAATGAGGAGGTAGAAAGAGGAGGGGTAGACAACTGTTTCCAGGACAATAGCTATAAAAGCAGAGAAAAAAAAATAGGTTAGTAGATGGAAGGAGGAAGACATAATGTCAAGGGATGGTTATTTTTTATCTCTTTGCTTTATTGTTCCTTTTAAGATGGTTAACATTAAGGCATGTGCATATGCCAAAGAGAGAAACCCAATAGTGAGGAAAAAATTAATGCTGCAGGAGAGAGAGGAAATAATTGCAGAAGCAAAGACCTTGAGGTACTGAGAAAGGATGACCCTAATTTCCTCAATGATGCACTAAGTATTTGTTTACTGTAAGTCTTAGCTAAGCCATTGAGTAAAGCGATTCTAATTTAATTGTTCTGGGCTGGGTCCTGGGCATCAATATATTTTTTAAAAGCTCCCTGGTTCTAATGTGTAGCCAGGGTTCAGAAACAATAGGGTTTTGTGTTTATCATTTTTTTTAGCTTTTCTTTGTAGTTTTATGACATATGTATATGTCCCCAGCAATTTACTATTTAGTTGTGCATGAACTTTATATAAATGGAATCACACTGTATATATTCTGGGTATCTTGCTTTTGTTTTACATTATATTTATGGGATTCACACACGGGAATGTATGTGGCTCTAGCTCATTCACTTTCACTACTTTATGGTGCCCCAGCATAGGAAAATGTGTAATTTCCCCATTCTCCTGTTTAATGGATGTGTGAAATACTTTTTTTCCATTTTTGACTGTTTCAGCTCACACTACTGTGTGAATATGTAGCTGATTCGCTATTAGAATTGTTTCCTGGGGTGTGGGAATATAAACTGATATAACTAATTTGAAAAATCATATGATATTACATTTTTGATTTTGAAAAATTGTAATTATATTTTATGTTCAATTCTATAATTGCTTATCACAAATTGTTTTTTTTAAATCGTTTTGAAAAGCAAATGGGTTACATTTGGTGGCAGTTCAATTTGATCTTCTGCTTCATTATTTTTTATTATTTTTATAATTAAAAATTCTCCACTATCTAACAGCAGTTCAAAATTCAGCTAAAGTTTTCTTTATTTCACTTATTTTACATTGTATTTTGTAATATACCTGAACATTTTTATTAAATAAGATTAAAAGACAAATTATAAATTGGCAAAAAAACCAAAAAAGTTGATATCCAAAGAACCAATAGGAAGAAAATCTCTTAGGAAAGTGACTTGATACATGAGCAGATAATTTACAAAACCGATATAAGTGCTAACAAACTGCAGGCAATATTCAACCTCACCAATTAAAGAAATAAAATATAAAACTATTATATAATATTGTTCACACTTGTCAATTTTTTAAAATAATAATATGTAAGTTAGTCATTCTTACTGGTGATAGTATTTATTAGCACCAAATTCTTGGAAAACAATTGGGTAACCTACATCAAGAGCTGTGTAAAAAAAAAAACCCAAAAGCTATAATTATACGCCTAGGATTCTATTATAAGGAAATAGTTCAAAATGTGGATGAGAATACATATTCAAGGATGTCCATTGAAATAATATTTATAATAAAAAAATTTTTTAAAAGTTTGAAATAACATAAGTGGTCCCAAATTGGGCAGTCATTAAATTGTTTACTCATATAATGGAATGTTACTAGGTCATTAAAAACATGTTTTCAAAGGATGATGACATGGGAAAATGTTCATAGCTCCCTCCCCCAAAACAAGACAAATATATATAATCTATGATTTCTATTTTATGAAATGTTTCCATGTTTTTCTGCCCCCTGTCCCTTCCTCCCTCCCTGTCTCTCCGTCTCTGTCTCTGTCTCTCTTTTAGAATATATGCCAAAACACTAAGAGTACATGGAAGGAATGGAAAGTAAATTTATTTTTTTATACTTTGTTTTTATATATGTTTAAAATGCTATTGAGATGCTGTTAGAAGTTAGTTGTACAGTTAGGTAGTCAGGGCCAGTGTCCCCAAAAAGAAAATATGGAGTCAGGACAGCTAAAATAAAATAGCATTGACATCCTGTTTTGCAGCTTAGAGAGGACCGTACTGACATTCTGCTTCGCAGCCTTTTGTAGAAATGACTTCTGCAAAACACCCTAAAATAAGACAATTAACCACAAAAGCATTTGTTAATATCACAGGCAAGGGGCAGTTAAGAACTAATCCCCCAGATGTCAGGGAAAAAAAAAAAAAAAAAGACCATCAGCATATGCACATTAACCTAATAGGTAGATGGATATGTGACCAAAGCCCTGATTGGCAAAACTCAGCACACCCTGACTGTTTAAGAAAGTTCTGCAAAAGGGGCGCCTGGGTGGCTCAGTTGGTTAAGCATCTGCCTTTATCTCAGGTCATGATCCCAGGGTCCTGGGATCAAGCCCTGCATCAGGCTCCTTACTCAGTGGCAGCATGCTTCTGCCTCTCCCTCTACTTGCCGCTCCCCCTGCTTGTGCCCTCTTTCTCTCTCTCAAATAAATAAATAAAATCTTAAAAAAAAAAAAAAGAGAGAGAGAAAGTTCTGCAAAAGAGCTCATAAAAACCCCTAAACTCAGAAACTCTAGGGGCAACCCACTTGGGTCCCCTTCCCTCTCCAGGAGCTTTGTGCTCTTGCTCAGTAAATTCTGCTTTGCTGCCCACCACTCTGTCTGGGCTACATTTTCATTCTTCAAAGCGGCGTGACCAAGAACCATAGGCACTAAGGGGACACAAAATCCTGTAACACTGCTTCTCTGTATGCTTGATTTAATTGAATAGAGTGTTTGTCCTTCTAAAATATACTAGGCTAAGTGTAAGTGTAAGTCTAAAATATACTAGGCTAAGTGGAACCATCCTGCTATTCAGTATTAGTCTGTAAACATACATCTCTTTCTGGGCACTCAGATTTGTCGAATCAACCTCTGTCCCTCATTACCTGTTGTATGTGTATATGGTTTTTTAATTTTTTTAAATTTTCGTATATTTTAAACCCTGTATTCACCTGTCCAACAACCACTACAACAGCCATGATGATTGGGTCTATGGGAGCTGATCGACCTGCCTCAGACATTGCCAGGTAGAGAGAAAGAGAAGAACAAGAGAAAATCAACAAAGCCTCAGCCACACTGAGTGTAAGCTTTGAGAAGCCTAGGGCTGTGTATATGAGTGAACTTCAGGGAGGGTGCTGGGCAAATGCTGGCGCCCCAGGAAAACTCTTCTGATTAGTGTTGATTTTGACCAGAGGTTCTCTTTGAGATCTCCTCCTCTCTCCAGTGGATGTTGGACTTCCCTCCCAGGGACGTTGTGGCATTAAATGAGAGTGACTTAAGCAGAATACCTGTATATAGTACATAATAAATGAGTGCTGCTATCATTACTTACATCAAATCCTCATGCAGAGAATTTAAGGCGTGTCTCCTGATTGAGACAGTTTAGACCTTTTAGCTAATACATTATAAATGATGAGGTGAAGTCACAGTGTTGATTTCCCAAACAAGATATATCGATCCTCTCTTGTAATAACATCCTTTTTTGTAATAACTTTGTTTTTTATGCCACATTATCGACACACAGATTTTGTGAGATGAATATTGATGCTGCAGATCCTCTCCATTCTTTAAAGCGTAACCTACCATTTTATTTTAATCTGATGTTTTCAAGGTGTCGGTAAGTGTTGGTGAGATGCTAGCGTTTTTCTTTAGAGACTGGGAAAATTAACCTGTGCTAGGCAATTTGCTTGAGGTTTCTGTAGAAGTATGTGGTTGGAGCTGCAAGTTCTATTCCTCTCTTCACACACAGAAGAGGTCAGCCCCTCTGACGGAACTGGCAAAAGATTGGGCTGGTTCTGGGCTACAGAGGAGGAAATGTTTCTACAGCCAAGAGAAGACATTATTAAGGAGCAAATGTGGGTTAGATTTTCCTAGAGACCTAAGGAAGTAGACAGAACTGGAATGTAGAGCAAAGATTGATGACAGAGATATCTATAGAATACCTTCATCCTAACAGAAGCACAGGCAAGAGTCAGGAGGGATGAACATGCATCTCAACAGAGCCAGCGGGGGCCTGAAGAAGCCAGGCACGGGAAGAAGGCATATACCCTGGATCTCTGTCTAGTGTCCGGTGATGGCACAGCCTCTGTTGGTGGTGTGAAGACCATACATTTACAGACTTCCTTATGTGATCCTTGGGACAATGTCCTTTGCATAGTCTTCCCTAAGGAAAAGAACCCGGTAAGCAAAATCTGTCCTCAGCAACCCGAGCCTTCTTGTCTGTGCCTTTTTGCCCCTACTCTGAGATGCTTCTATCTTGTTTTCCTTCAGGACCACAGTATCAACCCCACCCATGTAAAACATGGGCTCAGGGAAGAGATAGTCATGTCTACCCAGATCTCCATTTTTACCTCCTTCCTGGTAGGAATGTCAAAGGATTCATCGCCCAATTAAAGAGATCAGTAAATAATTTTGGAAAACAGAAGCTCAACAGCTGGTAGGATTTTATTTAAAGCTCAGCACCAAATTTAAAAGTTTATATAAAAACTTGCCCTCTCAGAAGTATCTCTTCCCTCAACCTGTTGGTGGTCAGTGGAAATCTGGCTCCCTTCCAGTTGAAGACAGCAAGCCTCCCATAAAGGAACAGATCATGCCACCATCACTCAGCCTCATCCTAGCATGAAGTATTCTATCACCACTTTAGGGGAGTTATGCCAGAAAAGGATAGAAAGAGAGGTCCAGCACCATGGTTTTTACCTTGGCTGTATATCAAAACTACCTGGGGAAAATTTAAAAAATATATAATTTCCTGACTCTACTTCAGACCTACTAAATCACAATCTTTTATGGTTGGTCCTTAGCACCTTCATTTGTAAAAAGATCCCTGGATAATTTAATGCACATTTAAGTTTTGAAAACTCAGTATGGTGCAAAAGACCTTGAGTAGACCTTGTAGCAACTAGAAAATCACAAGCTTATTGGCCTCTAATTCAACCTAAGCAATGCTATCTTCAGAGTTGGAGAGATGCTACAAGGCCACCTGATGAGCAATGCCAGTTCAAAGAGGTGTTGAGCGTCTTAGCCTGTCTTATCTGGATATCCCACTTCTTCCACAGGCACAAATGAAAGAGGAAAACCACAGATACTAAATTTTATATTTGATTCCAAATCTATAAAGTGCTTGAATAAAAAGAACACTGTGAGAAATAGTAAAAAAATCAAACAAAACAAAATCACCTAAGTATCCATTAGTAGGGAGGGGTTGAGTGAATTGTGGTATTTCCATACAATAGAAAGAATTTAGAGTGATCCTGAATAAATACATTTATAAATCTAAAAAGACGATATAATAGAGATGGAAAAATAAACATTACATATGGCATGACCGATATCTGCTCAAAATTACACATACACACATACATGCGGATATAGATTACAACCAAATCTTAACAAATTACTACAAAATGTTTACTATGGTCATTTCTGAGTAAGGACACTCTGGGGGATTTTTGTTCCTTCTTTTCCACTATTGTCTAACTCTTGTAAGGAACTTGCATTATTTGCTAACTTTAAAACAATGAAAGAAAGGACAACAATGACGGGATGAGCTCATGCTCTCCGAGTTTCTCACCTCAACTACCACAGCAGCTTCTCAAATCTTTCCTTTGATCTTATAACTTTTCAATATAATATTGTCACCATCTTAACACGCAGATCAAGTGGTATTCATCCTCTCCAACTTCAGCAACTTCTCCTTAGCTACCAAACGAGGTCCAGCTCATGTCATTTGCGTTCACTCCTGATCTTCCTTCAAGGCCATTTCTCACTTTAACTGATCTCTTCTGCCATGCCCCTAGAGCTCCAATCCCCTCAGACTCCCTTGGTACTCCCAGCACACACATATTTTCAATGCTGGGTGCCTTTCCTACTTTTTTTCCCTCTTTTTACTTTTTCAATTATATTCACTCTTTAATAGCGGCTCAGAAATTGCCACCTACACCAGGCCTCCCACTGACACCCTCAGAATTAATGGCCCTTTCCTCCACACCTGTACTGTACATCGGTCGAAACTCCATGTGCTACCTATTTTTATTCTTTCTTGTTCATCATTCACAGATTTACTTCCACTGGGGGGGGGGGCGCGCTATAAAGTCTCCTGGAGCAAAGTCATCTCATCTTCCTGTTCACCTTTGCATCTTTCATCATTTCCAGCTCAATATATTGCAGATTACATTCACTCAATAAAAAACACATTAAATAGAAGCCTGAAATGTCAATAACCCAAATAACAATTTCCTTCCTAAAATCTTCAGGTATGGAGAAATTGAATCACCCTTACATTTTGGGTGGTAATATAAAATTGTTCACCCACTCTGGAAAATAGTTGGGCGGTTTCTTATAAACCTAAACATGCAACTACCGTATCATCCAGCACTTACAGTCCCAGCCATTTAATCCCAAGAAATGAAAAGTTAAATTCACACAAAAACTTTGTATAGTTGTTCCCCCCTCATCTGCAAGGGTTATGTTCTAGGATCCCCAGTGGATGCCTGAAACCAAAGATAGTATCAAAACCTATATATAAGATGTGTTTCCTATACATATATACCTGTGATAAAGTTTAATCTATACATTAGGAACAGTTAGATTAACAACAATAACTAATAATAAAATAGAATAATTATAACAGCATGCTGTAACAAAAGTTACATGAGTGTGGTTTCTCAAAATATCTTCTTGCCCAGTACTCACCCTTCTTCTTAGGATGATGTGAGATGATGAAATGCCTCCATAACGAGGTGAAATGAGGTGAATGGCACAGGCACTATTGACCTTTTGACTGTACATTAGAAGGAGGATCATCTGCTTCCAGACTGCTTGACCTTGAGTAACAGAAAAGAGAGAAAGCGAAACCATGGATCAGGGGAGACTGCTCTGTTAACCATATTTTCTAGTTTCCATATCTAATGTTTTTGACTCCTGGAGCCTTGCTGCCAAAGGAAGGACTTCCTTCCTGTGGTTGGTTAGGTTTGTAGATTCCTAGAGGTAGCAAAGCACTCTCTCAGAAGCCTGCTTTTCGTATACAAACAAACCAATCAAAAGCCTAAAACCCCCATTGGCTATAAATCCTGCTCTTAACACTTTCTAACACTTTCAGGCACTATTCCCCTGTGGGGCCAGGCATCAAGTGGCCTCTGCACTCAGGAGCCCACTGAAATTATTCAAATGAGCCACTACTATCCTGGTTCAGTGCTTAAATACCTTACCCATCCCTTCCTGTGAAAACTACAATAAAGGCCTTTCTGTAGTTTCCCAGCTCTTTCTCTCTGCCTGCAGCTGACCTTAGGGTTCTCTTGTGTGACCCTGAAAGCATGGTATGCTTCTCTCCTCTCTGGACCTATGAGTAAGAAGGAGTCTTTTCAATGGCAATGTCTCCTGATCTGTTGGCCTCATCATACCTGAACAAAACAAACCCCAGGTGTGTTTTAATGCAAATCTGTATGTGAATGTTCATAGCAGTTTTATTCATAATAACCCTAAACTGGAAATAAC
>CM052898.1:114243898-114268556 GCA_028534135.1 Potos flavus | reverse complement strand
TGTCAGTGGTGCCTCACCACTGTTGACACTGTCTCTCAGTCTATGGCTTGCCTTTCACACTCAGAATGGCATATTTTGAAGAGTCAAAGTGTTTACATTTGATGAAACTCAATTTGTTCATGTGTCATGGTCAGTTGTTTATTCAACAGTATCTGACCACAAAAACAGCAATTTTGTATGGTTCAGTCTAATTAATATGGTTCAACCATATAAATATGCTCCATGTATTAATTCATTTCATTTTCACAATAAACCATTGGGGGAGACATTCCCATTTTACAGATGATGAAACTGAGGAAAAAGATTACATAACTTCCCTAAGGTCATACAGCTAATTAATGACAGAGTGAGATTCAAACACTGGTGGTGTGGCTCTGAAGTCTGTGCTCAATCATGATGCTGTATCACATGTCCCACCTGGTGCTCAAGTTTCAATTTGTATATCTCTCCCTCTAGTCTATGGGCTCCTTGAAAGGAAAACTGCTTACCTGTCTTTGTAGCACTTGCAGCCAGAATAGTACTTCATACATGGCAGATGTCATTAAATACTTGAGGAATGAATAGAAAAACAAATGGGGAGGTTTCCACCAATGCCACCATCAGGGACTGCTGGTTTGACATTGCTGGGGCAATGGACACGTTCTTTCAGACTTGATTCATTTGCAAAGTGCACCTGCTCGCCTTTGAACATACATCAGGTTTTCTGGACCTCCCCTCTTTCAGGATCCCCCTCTTCAATTAAAGCATTGAATATCATCACATAGATGTTCATGAGTAATATGGTCATTACAAGTGGGGGTCTCTGACTTATATGGCTGAAGAAAATCCTATTGCCAAAGATCCTAGGTGTTAAAAAAACATTATCTCAAGGACAGAAAATGGTGCTTATCAAAGATTACAAAAATTAGATGTGGTTCTACCAATTCTGCTGGAGAGCAATTTCTACTTTATCAAAAAAAATCTGCTATCTACTATTATATCTAGTCATATATATTATATCTACATAATATGTAGATATGATGCAACCCAGCCACAAAGAGATTACTTTGTGGCATTCTTGAAATATTACTATTATTATTTAAAAATTATCAAACAGATTTGGAAGAATCTCACTATCTCTCTTTATAATTGGATACCATTATTTGAAAAAATTAGCCTTATTCACTCTTGGTATTGTTGCATGCTACACTAACACACTCATTTAAGTGAGAAAATTTATGCGAGTTTCTCTAGGCAGTTCAGTGACAATGCTGATGAGTTATGTTATAATTTTTGGTAATTAGCATTCATAAAAACAGGAACATCCTTTACATAGAGTCAAGTTTAAAACTCCTTCTCAGATTTAAAACCTCTAAATAAATCACTTCTAATTTGTGCCCTTATAGTTGAATGCCTATTATGATTTACCAATTCTAACTCATGTCAGCCTTGGTGCAAAAGATATTTTGCAGAAATGTTAGCTTTGCTGTATAAGTTCAATATTGCTGCAAGTGGGGTTTGGTGAAGTCAGATCTGATTGTTGTGCAATAATATAATTTCATTTGTTCTTAGTAGTGCTTGTCAAGGTATTTTACAACTACTTGATCTGATATAAAATAAAGTCCCTATCCTAACTTTCTAATCTATATTCAGCTTTGAGAGAACAATTCCTTTACCACATAGGTACCACATAGGTGAATACAGGTGAATATATATTTCTTATAAGTGAATAACTAGAAGAATCCCTAGGAAATGTTTTATAAAACCTAACTTGTTCTTTTTCATACTATTTGAACCTTTTAAGGAACAGGTGCCTTGGAAATTCTAGATGTTGCTATTATTATTAAAGTCATTTAAATTATTATTTGTAATATATCATATTAATTGCTCTTAATGAGGATAATAAATAATTACAATAAAAAATTAATTGCCCTTCATAGAGTGGGTTGCATTTTGTAATGTTTCTGGATAGGTATGGTTGGAAACACAATTATTTTTTCCTAAAATACAGTACAAAATGTTTTTCTGTTTTAGAGGAATAGAATGGCAGTGTGGGGGAGGGGCAAAGAAAGAGGGAGAGAGAGAGAGAATCTTAAGTAGGCTCTACCCCTAACACAGAGACTGACACAAGGCTTGATCTCATGACCCTGAGATCATGACCCGAACCAAAATCAAGAGTCAGATGCTTAACTGAGTAAGCTACACAGGCGCCCCAAACATCTTTCTGATTAGCACATTAAAATGTACTGCGACCAAATATTGTCTATGCACAATATATCCCCAGCCAAATTTAGGGGTGATATCTTATGGATGTCTCTGCTAAAAGAGAAATGTACAAATACTGTGCTATACTACACTTTCACCCAAAAGTCAGAATGATAATGAAAATGATCAGAGAAATACAAGCTACAGAGACATCTATGGAATTCCAGGATTTCTATATTAAAGAATCTGAGAGACCCTCTAGATGAAGTCTTGACATCTGCTTATTTTTAAATGTACTTATTGGACTCCAGCCCTAGAAATTCTGACCCAATAGACCTGGATGCAGGACCCTAGTCTGTATTTTTGCTTGTTTCAAGCTTTTATTTAAATTCTAGTTAACATAGAGTATAATATTAGTTTCAGGAGTAGAATCTAGAGGTTCATCACTTCCATAAAAAATACCCATTGCTCATCACAACAAATGCCCTCCTTAATCCCCATCACCCATTTAGCCCATCCCCCTATATTTTTGACAGGTACCTCACAAGATCCAAGTGAAGGATTTTCCATACCACTCTGAAAAATGTGACCTGGAAAGACTGAAGTATCAGGCAGGTTGCCAAGATAGAGACTCTGATGTGCAGAGGGAAGCTGAAACCTGGTTATCAGAATCAGATCACAACATCAATGCTCAGCTGGATGTGATGTCCTAAAGTCTAGGTTAAAGCTCCATTTTTATTCATGTCCAAGATCAGATTGGTCTTAAGGAATAGGGTGGGGCTGAAGCTACAGGTGAGAATGCAAATTGTCAGGTTGAAGACAGGAAAAAGCCCAGGCAGGCAGTTCCTACCCCTTGGTGCTTCTCTCACTTCCATCTCCTGGAGACTCTGCAGCCAAGTGGAGTATGGCTCTCCCCTCCCAAATCAGTCCAGATTTAGGTGTGGAGAAGAGCCATTGTCTCTCTTCTTAAACTTGCTGGGATAGGTACCTGATATAGGAAGATTCTCTGAAAAGATGCCAGGTGGAAACCAAGAGGAATGTGGAGGGCAGAACTACCTGGGACTAGGATTATGGGGACACATCAGATAACTCTCTGCATTTATGAGTAAAGTTGACTTCTGCTCTACCAATGTCACACATCTGTGAGTAGAATGACTTCCTGGAATTCACTTAAAGGAAAGAGTATAGCTGCAATAGAAATCAATGATTTCCAGTTTAGTTGACCATCAAGATCTGAGAAGCATTAAGATCCCTTCCCAAAAGATTCTCATTTCAATAAGTCTCAGAGGTTCAGAATCTGTATTTTCAACAGTGTCCCACTTAGTTCTTACATGTACCCTGAATTGGGAACCAAAACACATCAGAAAGTTGACATATGCCTGAATTCATCTTTGTTTTATCAGGAGTTTAGAGCCTGAAGATTCTAATCATTAATTCTATGCCTATTAATTACTAGAGCCAACTGTACACTTTTCCAGGAGTATTGGGAATGTTAGTGTTTTCATGACTTTAGTCATAATTCGAATTGAACTATTTTCATTACAGTCCATTGACAATCATTAAATTAGTATTTTGTGAGTGTATTGCTGCTTTTGTCTCACCCAATGATCTGTAGAAGACAACTATAGTATGACTAAAGTTTTAGCATCGGACAATAGTTTCCAGAAAGGGAATGGACAAGGTCTACTGAGAATACAAAATTAAAGGAAAGAGCCGCTGGCAGCCCGAAGGCCCCGTGAAAGTCTAATCTTTAGCAAGAGGCCAGACTGCAAAGTGTAGGCTTCGTATAATATGTTCCCTTTGGGATAATGAAGGCTTCGTTAGAAGGGGGGAAATGAGTACAGAGTGATATCGTGTAATTATAATAGGCTGTAACTTTCAAGTGAGGAGATAGTGGCAAGGTCGACACCAGTAATGACCACCAGCTTTCTTTAGAACTTTCCCTCAATTAAGAGGGGATAGTAGGGGTGCCTGGGTGGCTCAGTGGGTTAAAGCCTCTGCCTTAGGCTCAGGCCATGATCTCAGGGTCCTGGGATCAAGCCCCGCATCAGAGGGCTTCCCCCTCTCTCTCTGCCTGCCTCTCTGCCTACTTGTGATCTCTCTGTCTGTTAAATAAATAAATAAAATCTTTAAAAAAATAAAATAAAATAAAGAGGGGCTAATAAAGCAGAGGGAGAGAGGCACAGCCAGGAAGCAGACTTTTGTTTTTCTGTCTGAAAGAAAGAAATGCTAGCTGAAAAAGCTATGTTCTTGAGCTAAATATAAGAGCTGAGGACATAATAAATAATATCTCATTTTCGAAAAGCTAGATAGATGTTAAAAGTTCACCTAGCAGAGATTTTAAGCAAAGTAGCATCAAACCACTTCATTTTTGGTTACTTTTAACACAGACTGAAAAGCCCTGTGATTCTTGGAAGAATTATGTAGCAGTTGAGAGAAAAGTGTTATAGAAGACTGTTTTAATTTTTTTTTCTGGAAACTACTAATTACTCACCTCCTCCCTCAACCTGCCAAACCCATCTATATCCATATGGTTACTACAGGCTTTCCCTGATGGTAAAATATTACCTGTCCCCTGGTTACATTTGATCAGTCCTGGGGTGGGCATCTGACCCAAGCTGAATAAATCCTACTTCTCTGAGAATTTGGAATATGTCTCAAAGATTCCTGCTTGTTTTAGCTGCTTGCTTGAAAAGAAGTGATGAATTTCTGAGAAATGAACACAAGAAACCACCTGCCATCACAACTAGAAAACAGAAATCAAGTCTTCAATATGAAAGAAAAAAGAAATAGATGTAAAAAGAGAAGCAGAGAGAAGCAAAAAAATGTCAGTGGCAATATACTTCCCTGTGCTAATTATTCCTCAGGTGGGGACATGCTATTCTACTTAAGGCTAGTCTGGATTAGGCTTTCATTATTGCCATCAAGAGATCTCTAAACAATGTCGAGGAGGAATGACATAGGATTGGCCGAAGGGATCAAAGTCAAATGCCCAGGAATGAGAAAGGACTCTGAAACTACCAGAGAACTGCACTCCAAAACAAAGTCAGATGAGTAGGGCTGACATCAAATGGCAAGTAAAGGTGCTGGCAGAAAGCAAAAAGGAATCATCAGGCTCACGCCACTTATGAGGAGGCAACACTTAAGGAGTTGTGTTAACAGTGGGCGGGCCAGACCGGAAAGGCTTAAAATAGATATGCTTGACTGATGTAGGCAAAGTTCAGCATCCACATCTGAAAATCAACTTCCAACTTCTGACTGGAGCAGAGGAAGAAGAGCTATGTTCACTTTTTAGAAGCTCTTGATGCCAGTAAAATAGAAAGAAGAAACTCCCATATGGGGTTTGGGTGCTATCTTTGCTGTGGTTGATATCTTTTGGTGTATCTATCTCTTTTAGATACTACAAGGTTTTTCTATAGCCATGAGAAGGATATTTGGTTGTACATATGTATTAATCTCTTAATGATCTCCATTTGCTAAGATTGAGTTGAGTCTATCTTTGAACATGGTGATACTTAATCAGAAGGATAATGAAATCATAGGAGTTATTAACCACCTTCTAGGGATGGACCTTGAAAATTCAAGGCAGTTAATGATAACATATGTCTCTGAAGGCATATGACACAGATGGTCCAATTTAACTCTTGTCATATAAATTTTCTGGTACTAAGCATACCAAAATGATTCTATGGATTATGGCAAAGTTTAACACGAACATATATTTAATCTTCACTCCTACAGATTATTGTTATTTTAATCACTATATTGATGTGCTAAGAATACCTAAGGTGATCAGTTATAGTGACAAATCAGTGAAGTTAATAAATTATTTAAACTTAAATAAATGGATCTTCTCTGTTGATGGACTTGAACATCTCTTAGATTTTAAGTACAGGAGGATAAGTGTGATAAAGTGTTAATGAACCAGATCATCCCACAGTGTTAATATTTTGTGCTTGATCTCTAAGTTCACTGCGAAAATATCCTAAGTTGATGATATGCTGTGTAAAGTTATTTTAGGATGAAAGAGTACTGAATTTGGGTAATGAAGAGTAAGGATAAAAATTCTAGTTTTTCAGTCTTAATGAATTCAAGCAGTCAGACTCTCTGAACTTCAATTTTTTTAAAAAATGAGATTAGATTTTCTTTCCTACCACCTTAACAGGGCAGCGGTGAGGAAGCCAAATAACACCGGAGAAAGCTTTTGCAAAAAAGAGAAATAAATACAAATAAAAAGGGGAAAAAAAGAAGACCCATCCCTATTCCCAAAAGGTTTCTACATATCCAGCTAAAAGCCAAGTCTAAAACTACTAGAAAATAAGAGCAGAAACAAACAAACAAACAAAATTGGGAATCCACAAGTGGCTTTAGAGGTAGACAGAAAAGGAAGAGTTTTTGTGATATTACTTTGGATGTGCCAAAATGGCTCCTCTGATTAAAATCAAAATAAGACCTTGTATTCTTACTTAATAATTCCCCAGGTCTCCAAGATGAAATGTATACTCACTTCTTAAACTGTATTGCCAATGTAAGAAATAACCTTTATTAGTCATTTACACCTTAGTTTAAATAAATTAGTGTGTGTTGAGTGCCTACCGTGTGCATGAATGTAACTAAACTAGGTAGAGCTACAAAGAAGAACACAATAGAGTTTTTGCTTTCAAGAAGCTCACAAGTCTAATGGGAGAATCAAATTCATATGCAAAGGTTTGCAATATGTAATGTGATTAACTTTATAACTAAAGAGCAACCTTCACTGAAAGCAAGCAGAAGGGAGGCAGAGCTGGGGAAAGCTTTTCTTAGAACAGGCTTTCAGTTGAAGGTAAGAGAAAAATTGGCATGAGGAAAGTAGATATCCCGGAAAATTCAAAATCCATAAAATGTAGGACAGTCACAGAAAGGGAAAACAAAGCATTTGGAAAAAAAATACATTGTTTTGTCAGTAGTAATATCTGTGGTAAGTTGAGGACAAATTGTGGAATATTTGGGTCATAAGCTATTCACGAGTTCTCTTTTCTAGGTTCCGTTACTGCCCGCTCAGTGACAAAAGAAAATAATGGCAAGAGAAGTTTTCAAAAGGAGAGCGGGGAAACTGTGGGTGACTATTTCTGAAAGCTGAAAATTTCAGTTGGAATGAAGAAAGCCAATAGGAAGTGAGTGCCTAGCTAGCAAGGAAGGGAGAGGAACCTACTCTCTGTAACATGCAGGGGCCGTATGTTCTTTGAGGGATTTCAAATGCCCAGCTCTTCTTTTGCTTGAAATTCTACCAGGCACATATTGTCAGAGCAGGAAAATAATCTTCAAAAATCAAAATCTTATATGCTAATTTCAACACCATTGCTTTATTTTCAAGTAACTATCTTTAAAGAATAACTATTATTTTTCCTGGATTACTTGCCATTAATTTTCACATCAGGTAAAAGTCACTGACATCATCTCTATTTCACAGTTGGTCATAAGGAATCCTGTTCCTACCACAAACCACCTAAGAACTCATGGAACTTCTCTTTAGTGGTCCAAATGCAAGTGTCCCAATTTCTAGTCTTTTATAATAATTTCTTTGCTGAGTTGCCAGATTTTTATACCTCCTTGCTTTTCAATTTCACATATAATTTTTCTTGGATAAAACAGGAAAGCCCTCGAGGATTTTCCTTGTTCTCTACTGCTTCAAGAAAATAGAATTTTAAAATAGCTGTAGTTTGCCCAATGGAGAGAGAGCAAGATGAGTAACTTACAAACAGTTACAGCTCTTCTAAAGATCCTAGCAGTGTACTCATTATTTGCATTCAAGTTTTAAAAAAATTGCAGAGCAAATAGAACTTACATCCATCTGAGGTAAAACATTTCATTATATTTTATTATCCCCAAATCAATTCCTAAAGCAATGTGTGAATTAAAATGTTTTATCCAGCGTTTTCAAGAAACCAATTTAAAATTACACAGCTTATAACAAATTGCCAGAAATATTGCAAGCAGCCATTAATTTACGCCAAACCAATTAAACTCCACATTAATACATGCAGTGATATACATGCACTTGTTCCTAATTTCCTTTTGTAATTAAGCATGAGTACAAGGAATAGCTTCACTTGACAAAGAATTTTAATCCCCTTGTTCAATCTTTCCCTTGTCCTCTCTTGCCCCTACTGCTAAGTGGCAAAGGTCACTTTTTGCAGCACCCCCCTTCTTTTTTCATTTATAAGAGCAATTTCTTTTAAACACTGAAATATACTACATAGTGAGTTTCCAGCTATCCTGAAATTGCCTTATATTTGGGGGACATTCCATCCTTGCATCCAGAAAAAGGAACTCCCAGAAGGTTAATGGAAAATACACATACATGTTCCAGAATTTAACATCAACAGTATGGGGAAAACAAATGCAAAGGGCTCTAGTTTATAGTCAAGATCAGTATGGATTAGTCAGGGTCCTTCAGAGAAACAGAAGCAAAAGATTGGATGATGCCCACCCACATTGGGAGGGCATTCTACTTTACTGAGTTGGCCGCTTCAAATGCTAACCTGAAAGACTCCTACAGACACACCCAGAAATAATGTTTAATCTATATACCTCATGGCCAAACTGACACACAAAATTAACAATCATAAATCCATGCCTTGCCAACTTCATACCCGTATATGCATCTTCTTAAACCATATTTAATCTTTGAATAAAGATAATAACAAGCTCATAATTCCATCTAACATGATACAACTATCCTGTGTACAACCAAAAATTCAATAACCCCTTCCCTGAGAAAGTCCTTGATTAATGTTTACTATTCTCCTTGACATCCTGTCACTTAAACATTATGATTTAAAATTAGCAATGCTTATTAAAGTTTAAAAATTATCAGTACTTAAATGCTATGATATAAAGTTAATATATCTTATGTTACATGATAAGGAAATAAGAGAGGAAAGAAAACAAATATATACATATATATACACAAATAGATACCAAGAACATACACACAAATATGTATATACACACATCAATGTATTCATAGAAAAATGAGGAAATATTCATGAAAATTACAGTCTTCATTTCTGTAACTGGTCATATGGTCATAGCTGCTATTTATAACTATTTTCTTCCACTACTCATTCTGTATTCCCTTTGCCTTCATCAAGCACTTCAACTGATCATGGTTCTTTATCTGGAAGGGTGACCCTAATCCTTATTCCTGGAGTCTGGTCATTAGCAGAACTGCCTGGTTTGGGTTGTTGTAATTTTCCACTGATCTTAATCAAAGGATTGGCTTTACTAAGAGAAGCCTTAAGGGTTATCATATATCCCAGACATACTCTTCCTTACCTCCACTGTGGGGTGGCAGTCCAATCTCCTTTGGGGAGTCAGAATCACTCACCTGAGTCAACATATTAACTCCCTCCAAAATCCAGAGGGTCTCAATAGGCTCTGTGCCTGTTTTGGGGTGGTAAGAAGGTCTGATGACATGACTTACCTCTCATCTTGGAAGGGATATCTCTACATACCCCATACAACTGGACCCTTAGAAATTTGACTGAGATAAAAGGCCCATGACTTTTGGCTAGGTTTATTTCACATCCTCTGACATAAGAATTTAGTCTTACAATAAGTCTAGAGTAGTTGCTACCTCTTCCTCACTAGGCCCAATAAGCATGCTAATATCCATGTAGTGGACCAGTGTGATATATTTTGGAAGGGAAAGCAGATCAAAATCCCTGCATATTAAATTATGGCACAAGGCTGAAGAGTTGATGTACCTCTGAGGTCAGACAGTGAAGGTGTATTGCTGGCTTTACCAACTGAAAGGAAACAGCTTTTGGCAGACTTTATGGACAGAGATGGAGAAAAAGGCATTTGCCAGATCAATTGCTATATACCAAGTATCAGGGAACATGTTAATTTGCTCAAGCAATAAAACCACATCTGGTTAAAGCAGCTGCAACTGGAGTCACCATCTGGTTAATTTTCAATAACCCACTGGTCATTCTCCATAATCTATCTGTCTTCTGCATGGGCCAAATGGGAGAGTTGAAAGGAGATCTGGTGGGAAATCCCACCCCTGCATCCTTCAAGTCCTTAATGGTGGTACTAATCTCTGCAATCCTTCCAGGAATGTGGTATTGCTTTTGATTTACTATTTTGCTAGGGAGAGACAGTTCTAATGGCTTCCCCTTGGCCTTTCCCACCATAGTAGTCCTTATTCTATAGGTCAGGGAACCAAGGTGGGGATTCTGCCAGCTATTTATTATGTCTGTTCCAACTGTGCATTCTGGAACTGGGGAAATATCACAGGATAGGTTCAGGGATCCACTGCACCTACTGTAAGGTGGACCTGAGCTTAAACTCCACTGATACCTGATCTCCAAATCTACTCTGACAGGCCACAGTGATGTTTTGAGTCTCCTGGAATTAGTGTCAGTTCAGAGCCTATGTTCAATAATCCCTATAAGTTCTGATTATTTCCTTTTCCCTAGTATAGGATTACCCTGGTAAAATGTCATAAGTCCCTTTGGGGATGACTAGGAGAAAGATTAGCAGTATACATTTTCAGTAGCATACCAGCGTTCTGTCTCAAGGCGACCCAGCCTCCCCTTCATTCAAGTTCTTCTGGGTATGTAAACTAGCTCAAGCCTGGAACTGATTGAAGGGACATGGATTTCTGTTCTTATGATTCAGGTTACCTGACCTGGAACTTTTCTCTTTGTACAGACCAAGTAAGAATTTAGCAAGCTTTCTATCTATTTCATTTCTAGAGACATCATTATCAATTAGCCAGTGCCATAGGTCTACATGAGTCAGAGTATTCTGATTGTGGCTTTGACTCTGATGTCCATTATAGTAACCATACCTATCTTGCCTTTGATGGTTAAAAGACAGCACTCGGCCCCTTCCACCCTGAGATCCAATTACTGCCACTGCATTTAGGTTTCCCAATTCAGTGACGGCAGTTCCCACTGTGAGGTCTGGTATACAAAGAAGAGCCATCCCAGGGCTTTTCAAGGATGCCAGGGCTCCCCATTCAAATTTATTTCTCACAGTACTGGGGAAAGGTATGTCTTTTGGACCCTTTTAGTTTGGCTAAGTAGGTCTTAAATGATAAATCTACTCTAACGTTCTAATCTCCTTAAGCCTTTGGATCCCTTCCTCCACAAGGTATGTCTGGCACTTCCAACTCATTCATGGTAGGTTATCTTCCAACCTGTGTTTCATCCAACCAACCAAAGAAACTATTAGAGTCCTTTATAATTCCCTGAATTACAACATTAAATGCAGAACCTGTATCAATAAATGCAGCCTGATCCCACTTTATGTTCCTTCCACCATTATCCTACATCTTTACTATCTATTTCCACACACATTCCCCAGATTTCTGTCTGTATAAATTGGAAAACTCAGGTAGTTCTTTTGTAATGTAATACACCTTCTCATTGGTTACACAGTATAAGTTTTGGGGATGGACTCGGACTCAAATCTAGTTACAGGTCTAGAAGTAAAGAGGGGTGGTAGGATGGATGCTGAGGAGAATCAGCATTGTCATGCACAGCAACTACCTCAAGGGAGGCCATTACAGTTTTCTTAGGCAATGTAGGGTTAATCCAGTCAGGTGGAGGTGGAAAAACCCAGTACCACTGGAGGTGGCCAAGCCAGTACCACTGGAGGTGGGAATGCCACTGTGAGGAGTGAGGGGTTGTGGAGGCCAATTCTGCTGGAGGTAGAGAGACTTCTTCCACTGGTAAAGAAGACTCACCAGAATTTAGGGACTCAAAGTCCTCAGATTAAGTACAGTCTTCACTCATGACCTCATCCCAGCTTATGATCCCATTCTTGCGCATTAAATGTCCTCACTTTAACAGTTGACACCCTATGAGACTAAGAATTCAAGTTGCATTATAATTTAGCAAATCTCAGGATGAGGTTCTACATTTGATGTTCAGCAATTTCAGCCTTGTAGCTACAGGTGATAAGGGTCTTTTCAGGACCACGTAGCACTTAGGTCACTTGTGCAGTGCTTGTGCTGGGAATTTAAATCCCTGAGCTCATCCTTTTCTGTTGCTACTTTGCCAATGATAGTAGGAGCAGCTAGTCAATGTCATTGTATTCATTAATTTTCCAAAAATGTTCAAAAGTACCATATATTATGTCACCTAGCTCCTTGCTTCTAATAAATAAATGATTTATGCAGATATTTTGCATATCTCTATAAACAGTTTATACTATGGCCTATCAGTGCTCTCTCCACTCCTAGAAAGAGAGTCATTAGCATCTTTAAACCTAATTAGATTAGAGAAACAATTCCATACTCTTGATACCAAAATTTGTATTAGTCAATGTTCTTCAGAGAAACAAAAGTCATCAGAGATATCTATCCATGTATTTATTATAGACACATATCTATTATCTAATTTCTATCTAATTATCTAATATCTATCTAATATCTCTATCATATATGTATAAGATTTTATCTATCATCTCTATCTATCATCTATCTATCAAAAGAGAAAGAGAGATTTATTATGAGGAGTTGGATCATGCAAATATGGATGCTGAGAAGTCCTATGATCTGCCATTAGCAAGCTGGAAACCCAAGAAATCTGATGGTATAATTCAGTCTGAGTCCAAACACCTGAGAACTAGGAGAGCCTATTCTGTAAATCTCAGTCCAAGGACCAGAGAAGATGAAATGAGATGAGATGAGATGAGATGAGATGAGATGAGATGAGATGAGATGAGATGAGATATCCCAGCTCAAACAGTGAGGCAGGAAAAAGGGATGAAAGAGGATGAATTCCTCTTCCTCCAGTGTTTGCTCTATTCAGGCCCTCATCGGATTAGACAATGCTCACCTACATTGAGAAGGGCAATTCACTTCTGAGTCCATTGATTCATACTAATCTTATCTGGATATGCTCTCAGAAACACAGCCAGAAATTATGTTTAATCTGGGCATCCTGTAGCCAATCAGGATGATGCATAAAACTAACTATCACAAATTAATATACCATTCTGAGTTTTATACTTTCAATTATATATAGAAATTGACCACCAATTCTGGATAATTAATATCCTTCTGAAATCCATTGAAATATAAAAATTACCAATCACAGAAGAGCTATCACATGAATCCTTAATTTTAGTTTTAAAAATATTTTATTTATTTATCAGAGAAAGAGAGCATTAACAGGGGTAAAGGCAGAGGGAGAAGGTAAGTTCCCACTGACCAGGGAGCCTGATACAGGGCTCAATCCCAGGATCCTGGGATCATGACCTGAGCTGGAGATGGACACTTAACAAAATGAGCCGATCAGACACCCCTGAATCCTTAATTTCTAATTCTAAAAACTCTTATTTGGGTCAAAAACAAGAATATTGAAATTCCTATTAGAATCAATCAATTTTAGTAAAATTTCTCATCCTAGGGAAGTCTTAGGTATTTAGTAAAGAAAAGGGAAATAATGATATTGAGCTCCTATACTATGTCCTAGACACTTTAAGTGGATTTTCTTTTTTAAGTTTCACAAAAGAATTTTAACTAATAAGGATAAAAATTTAACTAGTTGGAATGTAAACCTAGCTCTAGTCCCAAGGCTGTGTTCTTTACATATGATAAACCTTCTACCCAATGAAACAAGTCTATTTGGGGAATGTTAGTGTCCATACATATTTAAACATATAATCTCATGTTCTTAAGTACAAATATTCATTCTGCTGTTTTTCCACTTGTCGTTATGGCATAAACATTGATGCCTATAGGCTCTAAAATGCTAAAAAATTAAAAACTTTCTAACATATTTTCTTGCTAGTATAATTTCTTTAAGCATTCCCTAGTAATGGGTATCTAAATTGTTTCTGACTTCTTTTTATCATTGATAAGGCATAAGTAAGGTACTCACTCCCTTAGATTTTTATTTCTATTGAGCTATTTCTTTGAGATATAGTTTCAGTTGTGAATTCATGGTAGTAAAGGATATGAACATCTATATAACTCTTACTACACACTGACCTTTTTTTTCTCAACCAGATGCACTAATTTCAAATGAGATATTGCTACTTTTAAAAGGAGTCACTGTCAACACTCACATTCTACAATGGGGAGAAGAACATCAAGCTTCAGGGATTTATCACTCAAATTGTTGTTGTGAATTGCCCTTGAAAACGATAGTGAAAGACCTCCTCCCCTCCTCTGAATTATATTACATCCCAGAGGACTGAAATGGTCATTAATTTTTAATATTATCTCTTCTCAGGGAAGAGTATAATGAATTTTCCTTAGACATTCTTGTAGGATTGAAATTCTAGAAATTCTGGGAAGATTTCAGGGCATCTACATAGTGAGCTCATAAAAAATGTTAACCAGTTGTTAAGTTCCTGGAGGAGACTATGTAACAGAAATAAGAGTAATTATTAAATTACCTACAACATCAATTCCTACCATAATAACAACTAGCAATATCTGTACAATGCTTTCCTGTTTAGACAGTTTTTCCCCATATGTTTGATCTTGGATGGGCAAGGATAGATTACACTGGGCTGGGGTTTGTGAGATACAAAGAACTGTGTGCCAGGAATAAGATTTGTACCTTTGTCTTTATGAACTTAACAGTTTCATTGGATTAAAAATACATTATCACATTAAAGACTAACTATATCCCAAAGAAGGTAATATTAAATAACAAGCAAAATATATAATATGTCAAAATATAAAAGAAGGAGAGTTCAATTATTCTGGATCTGAGTGATCAAAGTAGTCAATATTGCTGAGGTATGGAAACTCATTTTCAGAAAAGTCATATATGATAAGTGTCAGGATGTTAAGGCTTAGTTATATACTGGCCCTTCTCTAGCCTTCCCATCATCACTTCAGTGCACTTTATCCAGGCCTTTAGGAGTATCCTGAGGAGTTTCCTTTAGGAAGGTCAGTCGAATTCTGGAATCTCACATTTCCCTGGCCATCTCTGGAAGTAGAACCTTTTAGCAACTCAAGAGCAGAGGGCTATGCCAATGATCCTCTACCACTCTGTAGCAAAAGATGTCTCCTACAACAAAACCCTCTATGTTTAAAAACCTTGCCCAAGTCTGAGTGTGAAAAATAGCAAGCTCCAAGAATAGATGGTGAAAGCAGCTATTGATTCAAGTAGACAACTGAGTATAGCCATTCACTCAACAAATATTTAGCACTAACAAGCATCAGGCACTGAGTGCTTATGCACATTACTGAGGTATGAAGGAAAAGGTAGTATTTGATTCAGAATATAAAACAGAAGAGATTCATACAATTTATCCACAGTGAGAACAAAGAAAATTATTCATTCCAACCTCCTTATCATGCAGTCAAGTAACTAAGATCACCAGAAGTGACTTACTCAATAGGTTAGTTTCAAAGCCAGAACATCTATTCTTTGCCAATCCATCTTACCCAAGGGTTCCATGAAGACACTGTCATCACCTTTCCTTATTGACATTTTCAATCCTCTTCTCTGAAAGAAAACATGAAAAATGACTCTCAATGCACAAGTAGTTTTTATCTTTCTTCTTCTTCTTATATTCCAAAATTATAAGTTCCTCACCATCTAATACTTATTCTTCAATGAAATGAACTTGAATAACTGAGTAAACATTTATAATGTTTAATAAACTATTACAATAGTTCAAATAATGGTAAAACCACTAAAGCTATATTGTGCAATAAGAGAGCAACTGGCCACAATCTATATTACATGAAATCATCCAGTTCCTCAGTTCAGTAACCATTTCATGTATTCAGTAGCTACACATAGCCAGTGGCCACCATATCGAACAGCACAAATATAGAACATTTCCATCACTGCAAAAAGTTCTATTGCAAAGTACTACATGAAAACAATGAACCCACTTCCCACTCGGTATTGTACAGAATGAATTAACTTGCAAAATGCATGCTTTAAGACATTCTGCCTTGAGTAATAAGATATTTACATAAGGATATGCAGGAAGGAGATTTTACTGAGAAGCAATACAAGAGAGATACAATCATATTGTGTTCTTCTGCTTCCCTGCTTACAAAACTAAATGCTTAAATGGCATGTTTTGAATGCCTCAGATGCTCATAAGCTTTTCCTCCATATAACCAGAGTTTCAAATCTTTTCCATAAGTCCTATGAAACGGCTTATGTAGAAAAAACACTAATATCCACTATAGTACTCATTCTTTTGCACATATGTTAAATATAAAACAAACAATATGTACTAAAGAAAACATATATGATTGTTTAAGAAGGGAAGTTATTTCTATGTGGGTGTTCAAATGAAGAACCATAAAAGAAAAGAAAATACTTTGACTGCAAATATTAAATTGGGCACATCCTAATTTCAAATTAGAGAATTTTGGAGAAAATCATGGAAGCATAAAAATATTTTTATATAATAATAATCAAAATGGTGAAAACTTAAAAAACCTAAACAGCCTTACATAAAATATTACAAAACAAAATAATCACTTCCATGCAAAATATTTTATAGACATAAAATTTGGGGTGACCAAAACAACTGAAAATGTAGTCTTCTCCCAAGCAGGAACAGTATGATTTCACAAAAGAAAATCAAGAAAATCAAAAGTGTTCATAAACAAACTGTTTGTTTCTGTCTCATTCTCTCTCCTCTCCTGTCTTTGTTGACTGTTTATTGATAGTGGATGTGTACTACTATTATAACAGGAAATGTGTAATATACTTAATAAATAAAATTAAAAAGCACTTTCCCTACCTGGATATTGTTATAGTACAGAGTTCAAATAACAAATGCATGAATGTATGAGCAAATAAATGCATGCAGAAATAAATATAGCTCCCTCTCCAAACACACTTAGAATATAATTATCTTATTCTCATAATTTTGGGACACCTCTAGTAAAAGAAATAGAGTTTACTTTTGAGCTTATTATAACAAGCAAATCTATAAGGAATCAAGCTTTTGATAGTTACTAGCCCCGCTTAATAGTATAAAAGGGCCAATAAAAAGAGCAAGGGGAGTTGAGAAAAGTTGAGAAAAGAAAAGAAAAAAAAAATGGAACTGGGGATATATAGATTTATACCACAGCAATGTGCCTGGACAGTTATAGGACTATTCCCAAAGTCAGAGTTTTAAATGAATTTTCTTTTAAAAAAAACCTTGAAAGATGAACCTTAAATGAATCAATAATGCTAAACATAGCAGTGCACCTTTCTGTTAGTCTGGTTATCAGCCCTTTGGATCTCTATTTTTTTCTCCCAAATATTTACTGTGCAAATTGCAGGCAATAAGTTAATTTTCTAAAGGACACCTTTTAAAACAAACTGAAAAACTGTAAAAATTTTCTCTCCTTTACTTCGAACCTTAATGAGATCAGGTTCACATGATAACTACAAGAAAGAATAGATTAAGGGGGTGGCAAAGGGGGTAAAGTTCTAAACCATTTTGGTGGAGTAAAGATCAATTTCATTTTAATATAATTTTTAATGGTTGTTCAAACTCCTATAATGCACCCACACAAAAGCCTTCAGTTAATGTGTGTGTATTTTGAGCAGTTCCCCTCTTCGACCCTCCAGTTTAATTTCCGTCCTTCAAATGAGATGAATGGAGCGTGAAGCAGGTCATATCTCAATGCTGACACATGGGTTGCAGATAGAACTCACAGCCTGGAGAAGCAGCCAGTTTGGAGATTAAATCAAAGCAGCTCTGAATAGATGGGAGGTCAGCCAGGGCCGGCTTTGACATTTGATAGGACCTCGTGATCTATCAGGCCTTTCTTCATTATTCCAGGTTTCCTTATGACAGGGGCCCTAAAAAACAGATGGGATATGTTACAAAGTGGAGGAGAGGCACTAGATTGTGAACGGAGATAGGTGTCAATACTATCAAAGGGACAACTGTTGTTTGAAGCAGCTAGCAAATCAGAAGGCCCTGCTTTGCTGCAACTGCTGTGCCAAAGTGGGCCTTTCATGATGGGAAATCTGAGCCTTCAGAATGGAGAGATGAGCTTTAACTTGCTTTTTAAAATTTCTGACTTCCTACGCATTACAGGGAAACTTTGAACATTCCGAGTATGTTAAGATTGCCTTTTAGCCAAGCTTCGCCCTGTGAATAAGCTGTGTTTACAGCAAAGCCAAGCTTAGTTGTCGCTCCATTTATTTGTTTGTCTTTGGAAAACACAGACACACAAACACACACACACACAAATAACACCAAAACATGATAACTTTTGGAAGAAAGGAATCAGAGGGTATTAATGAGGAGCACTCACTGGGCAGGGACCAGAGCATGGTTTCAGGAAATCCCAGTCACGCGTCGCCAAGGGGATCATGAAAAATGAATGGCCCCAGAGCACCACTGTGACAGACTGTTTTAGTGAGTGGTAATGGGCCATCTCTAGGATGAAAGGCCATGTATTTATAACTGTGTAGGCTACCGGGTATCACACCATTCATTATGCCTGCCTGATTTAAGGGAGATGCCTTTTACCAGGATGACATGGGAGCAAATTATTTCCAGGAACATCACAGCTCTCTTCCCCCACCCCCAACCCCCATCTACCTATCCATCTTGCCCACCCTCATCCCAGCCATAAAAACACCTGCTCATATTCACACAAGCACAGTCTCTGAATTTTTCCTGTCATCAAGCATTGCATACTCAGGGCTAATTTCTCCAAAACTTCTCACTGCAATTTACTTTGGGATGGGAAAGTTGGAATGTGGGAACCTGACCTAAGGAAGGCTTAGATAAGGAGGAAGAGCACAGATTCACTCTGCTACCCTTCTTCCATGAAATGTTTGACTGGAACCTGAAACCAAGACAACTACTGGGCTGATTTGTAAAGTGAGTTAGATTTTCTCTTGACATGGACTCCGTAATCACCAAAAAAATGCAGTTGAGCCGCCTTTTGTTCCTTGCTATAGTGGTCAGTCACCAGTTAAAGGTTCAAAATTAGTCAACCTCCCTGGACTATTTCTGATGAGAAATTAACCAGTTGCACAAAATTTTAAGTCACTTTCCAGTCTTAATACTTTATGATGTCTTGAAAGTCTATAAGACAGAAATGTAATACGACAAAATATTCCACCAACACATCCAATATTTATCTCAGGGAACTTGATGTAGCTAACTCATGTAATAGCAATGTCCAAAATCGCATTTTAAAAACAACGAGATTTAAATCTAATGGAAGAACCATCATATGGTAAGCGTTTATAATATATGATTTAGGTCCCTTAAGGCATTAAATTAAAAAAAGATAAGCTTTGCATTTCACACTAGTGTACTGAAGAAAAGATACATATAACATACTTAGATTTTAACCAAGTTAATTCAGCTGCAAACTTTATAGAGCTGAAATACATCGGTGGTTAAAATAAGGTTTCTACAACAGTGTATTCATGGTCTGTATCACAGGCTCTTTTGAAGAGTTAGTACAGTCATTCTGATGAAAGTTTCCAGAGAGTATCATAACACAACCGTGAGACCTTTGGATTAGTAGATGTGAGTGTGCGTGTACGTGTGTGTATTTAATCTATGCAAATTGTGCCCTGATTCTGGCCCCCAAGAGCTCAGATGTTTGTGAGAACTTAGAGATTATTTACAGAGAGTTTTTTTTGAATAATTTTATCACTGAAATGTGACACAAATCTTCCAAAATGGTAATTCTCTCTAGAAGCTAATCCTTCAAGAGGTTTTTATGTCTCAGAGAAAGCTCTGTATAATCAAAAGACTCTACAAAATACATGTTGTTTTGAGTCACTCTCTAGAATTCCATTTAACTATTGCCAGATCCAGGAACAGCCACAATTTCCTTGTCTCTTGTGCACATCAGATAAAGAATTCAGAAAGAATTGGCAGTTGGCAGTTGAGTAGCCGAAAGAGGAAGGAAAAAAGCTTTGCTGGTGTTTCCCAATTAATTTTCTTTTCAAGTGAAAGTTTGAAAAGAAAAAATAAGAACACTGGAAATGACCTAAAAACTCTGGTGTGATAAGATAAACTTTGGACTGACCATCACCCTGTGACTGAATGCATCCTCTGAGTATGAGAAAGTTGCCCCCCCCAAAAAAAATAGACTGTATTTTCCAACAATGATGTTTTAAAATTATGCTGAAACTTAAAAGTGAGGGAGAGAAGGGACTTGATTTTGAAAAAAATGAAGTCTGTGGGAAAATTAGTGAGAGGAAAAAGCAAATAAAAATAAATATTTAGTTAAGAACCTTAAGCTAAAATTCCATTTTTAAAAATTGTGTTAATGCCAAACCCTTAAAAAAAGACGTTTTTTTCAAATAGAACAAAGACACTTGTTAATATCAAGAAATCCATTATATTTTATACTTCAATTGTCTTTTTAAAATAATGAACAAGAGTCTATAGCGTTTGTCAGAATGACCTTATATGTGTAAGTTGAGACATCTAGTAGATGTTCTGGTACATACCAGTTTACCATACATGCGAGCTCCCTTTTTCCTTATGAGAAACAAAGAGGTGGTAGTTCTGGTTACAAGCATAGGCAGGAAGTTCTTGTTCTATTCAACCAAACGTCTCTGCAGACCCTGAGACTGCTCCTTCAGGATCGTGTACTTCTGATCCTGGAAATCAGTATGGTTGGCCAGTTCAACTGCCTCCCACATTCTAAACAACATTTCAGAACAACTAAAATTTTCTAAGGGGCAGAGGCTCTAACCTGGTGACAAAATATATTTCATCTTGAGCATTCACCCTTCTCTTCAAAAACATCATGGACTCAGCTTTGGCAAAGGAGTCTGTGTGGATTCCAAACCCCTCTCAGGCTACATCCATGAAGACATAAAAAGGGTTTGCCCTAGTTCTGTTCCATAAGTATTATGCCATGAGGAGAATCTGCTCATTACAATTTATTAACATGCTTGTAAGAAGTACAGGAGATCTTCTTTGCTGGGGTTATTGAGATCTCAGGCCTTGCAGAAAGACTCCTCTGAGCTCAAATTTCAGATCCCCCTCTAACCAATGTGTGACACTGGGTAAGTCTCTTTAAAGTCTCTTTAAGTCTTGTTAAAGGAATAATAATGGTACCAGTACTTTGATATGAGAATTATCTAAAA
Source organism: Potos flavus (assembly GCA_028534135.1). Taxonomy (NCBI): domain Eukaryota; kingdom Metazoa; phylum Chordata; class Mammalia; order Carnivora; family Procyonidae; genus Potos; species Potos flavus. The sequence continues at coordinate 114,247,311 of CM052898.1, read as the reverse complement.
TGATTATATACAAGGCAATTCGCACAGTTCCTGGTACAGATAAACTATGCCAACAAGTTAGCTATTGTTATGTATTGATCCAGCCCATTTTATCTTTGAGTATTCTAACCTGAGAGAAGTCTAAGGACACAAGAGAACATCATACCCTAATGACCTGTTTAATTATCATTTTATAATTAAAGGAATTAATTAGTCAAAAGATCAAGTAAGACAGTGGAGAGGTAGAAGACAAACCTCGAGGTTGGCATTCTTCAAATGGAGACTAAAGGATTCGTTGACAAGATCATCCTATTAAACAGATTGGCATTGCCCCTTTACAAAATGTTACATAATAGCAATTAGAACATTGGAGTGTAGGCTATCCTCTAGAATAGAAATGTATTTTTTACCCATTTCTGCATAACAAATTATCCTGACACTTAGAGGCTGAAAATTACAAAACATTTGTTATCCAACAGTTTTTGTAGATCAGGAATCTAGGAGCAGCTTTCTGGCTAGTTTTAGCTCAAATTCTCTTATGAGCTATCATCAAGGTTTTGGCTGGGGCTGCAGTCATCTCAAGGATTGACTGGGGAGGATCTGCTTCCAAGCTTATTCACATGGCAGTTGGCAAGCCTCAGAAGGTCCACTATCAAGTTCACTCCCATGGAACTGGCCACGGGCTGCCTCATGACATGACAGCTGGCTTTTCCCACATTGAGCCATTCAAAAGACAGTGAGAAAGCCTCACAGATGGAAACCACAACTTTTTATAAACTCATCTCAGAATTGATATCCTATCACTTCTGCTGTATTCTGCTTGTTAGAAGTGAGTCAATAAGCCCAAATAATACTCAGCAGGGAGAGACTACAACAAGAGTGTGCATCCTAGGAGTCAAGGATGCTTGGGGGGCTGCCTTAGAAACTCCCAATAGTCCATCCTCTGGAGCTCAAGGCAAAATATATTTACTGCTCCCAAAGACCTCAAAATTCTCAATATCCACTCAAAGCCCAAAAGCTCAACATCTAAATCAGGTCCAAGTATGGATGAAGTTCCTCAAGTATAATCCCTCAGGCATGACTCCTTAAGTATATTTCCTTACAATCTGTAGTTCTGGGAAGCAGAAGCAAAAGAGGCAAATTATCTATCCTCCATCCTCACCCCCCACAACATGCAATGGTGGAACAGGCATGGGATAACAATTATAGACAGTCATGTTCAAAGACTGAGGTGGGAAATACAGGGGACTGGTCTACTGCAATTCTGAAATTCAGCTAGGCAGATGTTGGAAGGTCCTTGATTAGGCCTCTTATCTGAAATAATTCTTTATATTTTCCCATTGTGCCCTCAGTGCTCCTTGTTCCACCCTCTTAGTTATTTTAACATTTTCACAAAAAGTTGCAAGTGTTAAAATTCTGATGATTCAAAGGTCAATCTCTCCTCATTCTATACCATCTCTGTCCCCCTCAGCCCAAGCTGTGATGTTTCTGCATAATTCTCCTTTGAGAACTTTGTGACTCCCCTCTGAAATTTCTTGGGGTCAAACCCAATACACAAAAGCCACACCCTACCACCTCTTCTGGATAAACCCCTATCTCTGTACCTTGGTTGCTGCTACGATGACTGAGTTATGAGGACCTGAAACTTCCTAGAATTAGTTTGATGGAGAGACCCTCTGTGGCACATTCTTAATCTCTCTAGAGGGCCTTCAATCTGAATCAAGCTCCTCTCAGGCACCACTTTAGACCTTCTGAGATTTGAATAAAATATTTCATGGCCATACTCTGGATTTTATCTTCCTTCGCATAATGTTTTTTTGGCATTGCCCTGGATTTGATCCTTGCTCAAAGTTTGCTTGCTTGCTTTCCTTCCTTCTTTCCTTCCTTCCCTCTTTTCTTTCTCTCTTTCTTTCTTTCTCACTCTCTTTCTTTCTTTCGTTCATTTCCTGGACCACGTGAAGAGTCTGAGATCTTTCAAAAAGTCACATTCTTGCTTTTGTGTTTGTTTGTTTCAAGTCCTTACTGGAGTTTCTCTCTTCTGCATCTTACTTCAAACAGCAAGAAGAAATCAGGTGGTACTTAAACACCTTGGAAATCTCCTCTGCTTGGTTCATTAGGCAAATTTTCTATTTTCTTGATTTCTACAGGCAAGAGTGTTGCTAAATTTCTGCCCTTTACTCCAGTTTCCAATAAGCTATCATTTTCTCATTTTTCTCCCATTCCTTAAAGTTGTCACTGACAGCCACCATATAATTTAAAATTTTCTGAAGAGTACATTCAAGGCACTTGAAGCTTTTACTAATACTCTTCTCAAAATTCTTACAGTGTTTCCAACTTTTGCAAACTGCCTGCATCCACTGGCACTCCCCCATTTTAGGTTTTGTTATGGTAGCACCTCATCTCATTTCCAGATACCAAAATCTGTATCAGTCAGGGGCTAGAATCCATTTAGCATTTAGACATTAGAATGGGTGGGTAGGTAGGTAGGCAGATAAATAGATTTAAAAAAAAAAAAAAAAAAAGGATTCAACCTTATACAATCCTGGGAGATGGTTAATCAGCCTTCCCAAGGCTGTTGTCTTCAATCTGACACTGAAGCTTAAAGTCCAAGGCAACAAGTTGGAAAGGGAAGATTGATGTGAAGTGGGTCAAAGACAAGCTGGAATCACAAGCATGACTTGAGTCTGTGAAACTATAAAATGTGTATGTTCTTATTCCCTCTGACCTTGGTGGTGTGAGTGTCCTGAAGAAGTTGGGGCTCCTGGTCAGGGAGAGGAAACACACACATGGCCCAGGAGTCAGCAATGCTGAAGGAAAAGCCACAAGAGTTGGAGCAGCTGCAGGCCTAGCTGCTGACTGACACCGATGAGGATGAGGTGAGCTGGCAGGTAAGCAACACAGGACTAGCTATGAAAAAGCTGCTGCTTCACTTCCACCCCACAAATTCCATGCAAGAATCGACCTTGTGGCCCACCCTCATAGAAAATGTAGAGCAAAGGGAATTTTAAAGAATGGAGTTCAGCCATGTCAAGTTGACACATTAAAAAGTCACAATATATTCCTTTCATAATGTATATATCTATGTACTTTCTTTAAAAAAAGATTTTATGTATTTATTTGAGAGACAGAGAGACAGAAATAGCGACAGAGAGCATGAGTGGGGAGGAGAGGGAGAAGCAGACTCCCTGCTGAGCAAGGAGCCTGACGTGGGGCTTGATCCCAGTGCCTGGGATCATGACCTGAGCAGAAGGCAGATGCTAATCGACTAAGCCACCCAGGCACCCAATATATCTGTGTACTTTTATTTATTTATTTTTTTTCCCCCAAATACTTTTATTTTATTTTTTCAGTGTTACAAGATTCATTGTTTATGTACCACACCCAGTGTTCCATGCAATACGTGCCCTCCTCAATACCCACCACCAGGCTCGCCC
>CM052898.1:114202269-114243398 GCA_028534135.1 Potos flavus | reverse complement strand
AAGATATGGTCCATATATACAATGGACTATTATGCCTCCATCAGAAAAGATGAATACCCAACTTTTATTTTAACATGGACTGGACTGGAAGAGATTATGTTGAGTGAAATAAGTCAAGCAGAGAAAGTCCATTATCATATGGTCTCACTTATGTGTGGAGCATAAGGAAAAACATGGAGGACATTGTGTGAGGGAAGGGAGGGATGAATTGGAGGAAATCGGAGGGGTGAAGAACCATGAGAGACTGTGAACTCAGAGCAAGGGACTGAGGGTTTTGGGGGGAGGGGGATGGGCGAGCCTGGTGGTGAGTATTGAGGAGGGCATGTATTGCATGGAGCACTGGGTGTGGTACATAAACAATGAATCTTGGAACACTGAAAAAATAAAATAAAAGTATTTGGGGGGAAAAATAAAAAAATAAAAAAAAATAAAACACGATGTGAAGAAGGCAACATTAATGTTAATATCCCCATTTTGCAGATAAGGAAACTGAGGCCTAGAGAAGTTCTCTTATTAGCCTAAGGTCACATAAGTAAAGTGATAGAACCATCACCCAAACTAGAACCCTCTGGCTCCAGGTTTGGTGCTCTTTCTACCACAAGTAAGACAACTAGGCATTGGATTTAATACAGAAATATACAGGATCCTATACAGGATATAAGATTTAAACGGGGAATTCTTTCTTAAGGCTAAAAGTTTCTTTGTACTTTATGTATATATGATTCAATTTTCTAAATGTTATTTATGTGTTGTTAAAATTAATATGAGGATCTATAAATGTTCCTAACACCAGGTACATTGCAGCATTATACACTCAGGGTACTATTATTTAAGTTAGTTAAGATGCTTTAAGGTTATATAAAGAGGTTAATTTTATTTCACTATTATTGCTATTGTATCATTTTAACAAAGGTTAATTTAAGAAAAGAAAGCAATTTCAAAGGCAGTAAGCCACAATAGTATAGAAAAACCTCTGCCAGTTGGCTGTAAAGCTCTGAAAATTAATGAAATCATCACCCCTTAAGATTTTCTCTAGAGCTGCATTGTCAGGAACTTATTCTATCTACATTTAGCTGCTGGCGAACAGTCACTCTTAAATCTAATACAATTTAGTAATACTTTCCATACATATTAGGGTGTGTCTTTTTACTCAGTGAAATGGTAATCTAAACAACTGGTATTTTGTGGCATAAATAAATCAAGATGAGTTGCGGGGGGCGGGGGGTGGGCAGGGGGACGAGAAAGGCAGCTCCATGGAATGAGCTTCTAAATGCTTTCTGTATAGTTTAGCCTGGGATGGAGGAAAATCAGGGTCTTATTTCAGCCCTATATTCACATATTGCAAGTCTCTGAGTATCCAAGTAGGATGATGATAAATGTCACAAAAAACCAGGCAGAAGGAGGCCACATAGATCATCAGTCCTCAGTAGGATCTTGCTGAAGGCCAACTTTTGGTGAATAAAATAGTTATGATCACCATAAGTTTGGGGGCATAAAAATGTGTTAAATTTGCATAAAATTTACATAAACCTACCTAAATGATTCCAGCTGCCACAGAAAAATATATGGGCATCTTCTTACATTATCTTAAACCTCATATACCTTAAAAATGAGAGAAGGGCTTAGGAGAACTGGTTTGCAAGTTCCTCTGAAGAACACCATTGCAAAGTTTGATAATAAAAGCTTGATTAAACAGTTGAGGAAGGGGAATCTGTTTAACTTTAATTCAAATAAATCCATTTTTTAAAATTCTCATGTTGAAAATGAATACCTTTTATGAGTTCAGTATATGGTATGGAATATAATTCAGGGAGACTGGGTCATTTAGAGGAAAACACAAATGGGCTCTGGACTCTAGGCATGACATCGGCTGAGCCATGAGATACAAGGCAAACACTTGAAATTCTTTCATTTTCTATTTTCTCAATTGCAGGACAGAAGATGGGGTGTCTCAAACCTGACCGAACAGATCACCTGAGGGCTTTGATAAATATGACAATCCCAAGACGTACTCTGAGAAATTCTGAGGTGAGATGAGGAAAAAAGCCAGAAATCGTATTTATGATCAGAACCACAGATGATTCCAGCACAGTTGGTCAAAGTTAGGAATTGCTGGACCAGAAGAAATCTACAAGTCCCTGACAACTCTAGAAGTTTACGTCTGCTTAACTTTTTTGATGTTTAAGCATCTTGAAACTCCATAACCTCTGTGGAGATTAAGTACTTGAAGAATTTGAGGTCTTAAAATTAGCACTGGATTGGGATTCAAGGGTGAGAATCCTGAAGTCTTTCACTCCCTAGATGCGTGACATTTGCATTTCATCGTGAGTGTTCTGCGTAGTTATGAAGCAAAGACTAATTCAGTTAGAAGTTCTCTAAAGTTTAAAACTCTGCAAAGCACTTGATATGAATCTAAGTTATATGACTCAGACACACTGGGAAAGTTAGTGAGGAAAACAGTTTTCTTTGTACAACACTTCTTTTTCTTTTTTTTTAAGATTTTCTTTCTTTTTTTTTTTTTTTTGGAGAGTGAGCGAGAGAGTGCACAAGCAGGGGGGTGTGGAGGGAGAGGCAGAGGGAGAAGCAGACTCCCCACCAAGTAGGGAGCCCCACGCAGGGCTTTATCCCAGGTCCCTGGGATCATGACCTGAGCCAAAGGCAGACACTTAACTGACTGAGCCACCCAGATGCCCCTGTAACACCTCCTCTTAAAAGACATTTCACAGAGTACCCCTGAAGCAAATAATACATTATATGTTAATAATAAAAAAAAAAAAGACATTTCACAGAGATAATCTGTTTAATTGACTGGGACCTCATGGATGGATGCTTCAAATATAATTCCAATCTAGTTATAGCCCTTCTCTACTGAAAACTTCACAAAATCTCTCATATTTCTATTTTAAAATAGAAATATGGGACAAAGAAAGAAAAAGAAGTACGTTTAAATGTTTTTGCTCAAAAAGCTAATTATTGTGTTACATCTCTATTCAAGCTTTCGGTCCAACATTACACAAAATATTTTCAATAAAGCATAAATCTGGATTAACTTTCCCTGCTTTGGAGCTTGCAGAAAGAACTGTCTGCAGAATATACAAAACCTGTATAAATCTGTTTGCAGTGGTCCGTATTCTAGAGGCAGTAGAAAAATAGGTTTTCTGATAAGGCATCAGTTTTGCAATGTACACGATGAAATATGTCACTTTCAAGTTGAGTCCATTTTTGAAATTCCAGGCAAAGCCATCATAGCCCCTGTCATGGAAGCTGGATAATTGGGATTCATTGCACGACCTACATTCTCTAAGAGATGATTGACGTCCCTGCAGTTTGTGCTGCGGGAAACTGGCCACATTGTCAAAACCTGGGCAAATATAATCCTCTCAAAAGATTCACTGAAATTCAGTTGAGTAAAGTTATGGAGTGTTATTTTTTTTCATATATTTTTAATACATAGCTTTTAAATTTATGATTAGAAGGAAATGATTTGTCTAGAAAGTTGCACTGACCAATATGTGGTAGCTACTACTAGCTACTAGCTATTGACCCTTGAAATGTTACTAACCCCAACTGAGGTACGCTCTAAGTGTAAATATTCCCCAGACTTCTAAGAGCCAATTTCTGAAAAAAAATAATACAAAATATCTCATTAAAAATTTTTATATTGATCACATGTTGAAGCAGTAATATTTTAAATATATATGGTTAAGATAAATATCAAAGTTAATCTCATTTTTATTTTACTTTTTTAACATGGTTACTAGAAAATTTAATTATATATATATGGCTCATGTTGTATTTCTATTGAACAGCATTGTTCTCAACAGAAGATTGAACAAGTGTGCCTTCTCAAAACAGTTTTATTTATGCTATTGAAGATCACTGTAGCATACATTCATACCTACAGTATGTGAGTTCAAGATAGTAATGTTGCTCCACACCAGTTTATTTGATATGAGACTCATAATGTTGCCTCTAAAATATAAAACTATAATTTCAGAATAATTTTACATCTAAAAGAACTTTGATATATAATGCAGTGCCTTAAAGAGTCTTAGAACTGCTAGATATCCTAAAAGTCATTTGGTTCAATCCCATTTAGATCAATTCTTTTTTAGAGAAGGAAATTAAGAACCAGAGAGCTGAAGTGCTCTCCTTAATATCACTTAGGAGCAAAACCAGAACTGGAACCCAGATCTCTGACTCATAAACCACAATATTTCTATTTTATCAATGCAATTTAAATTTGTGTTTCAAAGTGAGAATGAAATTATTTCTTGCTTTTCCCTCCCATAATTGTCTTATTTTTGCAAAAGCACTTCAATTCACAAGCTGTTTTTTTAATTACCATAATTAAGGTTATATTCATTAAAACAATTAGTTTGGTTAAAGTAATTTAATAATATCTTTGTATTGGTCTCATTCCCCAATATCTATAGTTTGACCTAAAAGGATTTTGTGATACAAAGTAATGAAAGCAGAAAACTTATAAAATCACCAAGAAAGCAATCAGTATGGAAAATATGGTATGTCTTACTAAAAGTAGTAGGAATAGAGGAAAGAAACCAGTGTAATTCAAAGAGAACCTTAAGGCCCTAGAGTAGAGATGGGCCTCCAGGCCCTGGCCAGGCAGGGGGATTTTCTGCTAAGAAACTAAAGATGAGATCCCTGGAGGGATCAAATCAGCTAAAGAGAGGGAAGGAAGACACTGACCAAACTTGTAAGAGATATTAAAACACACACACACACACACGCGCACATACACATTAATTTAATATATTTGACGCAAAGGAAGGGTAAAGGAAAAGTTTTATTTCTTTATTAGATAGGGAGAAAAACTGTCCCTTGCCTGAGGCTCTCAAGATATTGACTTGGGCTCTTTGGCAAGCATTTAATCTCTTCAGGGCTGAGTCCACTGAGGTGCTAAACGGTCACTCTCCTGTACAGTGAAGAATCCAGTCGAACCTTCTACTTTTTTCCCATTGTAAAAAAATTAAAAATAAAATAATTGATATTCCTTTTTGTGGGGGTTAGGAGGGAAGAGGAATGAAAGTAAGCTTTTTAAGGCCATTTAAAAGATAGTCTCACGATTAAAGGAAAATAGTCCTTCTGAATACTGCTTTGACTGAATTGACTAGTTGTTGGGTTTTTTTGGGGGGGGGTCAGACAATTCCTTAAAATAGTGTATAAAATGCCTGCCACAGTACCTGCGTATGCTAGATATCCAGTAAATGTTTGGATCTGATCAAAGAGATTGTTCATGTAAATGTAAGGTTAGGATGATAAACGACCAGAAAGAATCAAGTATTTATAGTCTATTTTTATTTTAATATTCTGATTTTATTCTATTTTGCAATTCCAATTGCAATGTATTTTCACTGTATATAGCCTAGAAAATATAAAAAATATAATATTAAAAGTATAAAATGTGTAACAAAAATCCTTTTCTTCTTTTATTTTCTCCAACTTTTTATTTATCTTACAATGTCTTTTCCGTTTGCATTTGATTTTTTTCTCAAACACTGTTTTATGCTACCTGAGTCTTTCTTTACCTCTATTCTTTTCATTGGGAAATTACTGATTATTAGGTTTTTTTAAAGATTTTATTTATTTGACAGAGAGAGAGAGAGCACAAGCAGGGAGAGAGAAAAGCAGGCTCTCCGCTGAGCAGGGAGCCTGAAGCGAGGCTTGATCCCAGAACCCTGGGATCATGACCTGAGCCAAAGGCAAGCGCTTAGCCAACTGAGCCACCCAAGCATCTCTACTTTACTGAGTTGAGAACACTCACTGAGCAGGACAAGATGAAATGACAGGAATACCAGGGAAGCCTCTTGGCTACCTAGGAAAGACCAGAGGGCTTGGGCATCACCACACATTAACTTTAAAATTCAATGTTATTGGGGCAAATAAGTGGATCAGTTATTCAACGTCCACCTTTGCCTCAGGTCATGATCTCAGGGTCCTGGGATCGAGCCTCACATTGGGCTCTCTGCTCAGAAGGAAGCCTGCTTCTCCCTCTGCTACTCCCCCTGATTGTTCTCTCTCTCTCTTTCTGTCAAATAATTAAAATCTTTGGAAAAAAAAGTTCAGTGTTATCATTGTATTTAGAAGTGATCTGGCTCAGGGGAACCAACTCTCACTAATCAAAGCATTAAAAGTCAGCAAGCCAATTATCAATCTACAAAGAGAAAAAGATCTACCAAGGAGACAAGAAAGTTGACATCAGTTAGTAAGACATTCTTCTCCTATAAGACAATACTCAGAGAAAGCTGATTTATAACCAGTAACTCGCTTCAGGTAGATGATCTTGATGTATGTCATTAAACTACGAAGTCCAGATGCATTTCTCCACGCTCTAGAATTTGCCTGCCAAATCTGCAGGAATTTGTCTGGGGAATCTGCAGGACTAGCATAAACATTCTTTCCCTCTAGGGAAAAGTATGGAGCTATTCTGACAAATCTTACTTCTTGACACTTTATAAAATTATTCCAGGTTAACCATCTCTCTTCTTTCAATACTGTCTTTCAATAAAAATGTATCATAAAACTGGTTAAATTCAGATTACTATATCAGAATCATATTCTAGTTCTGCCTCTCTAATAAGTTTCCTTGATTGGAGTTTCAGGTGCTATCAAGACTTTCCAGTCCTACATTTACAGATGTCTCTTGGTTTAGTCATAGAGAGTGCTAATCAAATATGTTATATATGGATTTGATCAAACTAATGCATTGAAGGTGATGCTATTTCCACCTTTTTGGTGGAAACCTTACTGCTGCATTCTGTACTGATTGCATAAGGACCCACAAACTCTCTTTAGTAATAGAAGTATTGAGCCTCTTTCTAAATAATTTAGGATATGTCTAAACATGTTCTCCATGGGGAATTTTGACCTATGTGACTCAGTCACTTCAGAGAATACCATATCATCTTCTAAAAATTCCAGATCTAGACAATTGGAAAACCTTTGGAAGGGCAAATGCTTCTCAGTTTTAATTCCTTCCCAGTCTTCCAAGGCAAATGGATCTCTTACACTATTTTCTTAAGCCAAGTAAGCATCATTAAGTGGGCCTTTGGCAAAGCTTGAATTTATTAAATGATGTTTCCATTTGAAATTACAAATATAAAGCAATCCTTATGTTTTGTTTTCCTCCACCCTGAGGAAAGATCTATTTACTTCAAATTTGAGTGGAGACTCAGGATTGTGTCTACTTTATGCTATAGAGACATCCCGGCTTAGATGCCCATGTAATTTCTATGGGCAGTTTAGAACAAATTTCTCTAAAACCAAGTCACTACACAATATTAAAAATGTTCAATTCTTTCATTAACTATGGCTTTAGGGAAGAGTACACATTATAATTTTTATAAATATTCCATTTGTTGGATCCCTGAGGATCTCTCTTAGATCTAACAGGTGTTCTCTTTTTCACCTCACAGTCCATAATTTATAATCACTCAGTATGGTTTTTACAGTGCATTACAATTTTAATAAAAGAAAATAATATATAAAAATCCTAACTAAGCTGGAGGCAAAAGAAGAAGAAAAGTTCTGTTACTTCACACTTCCAAACCCCTGATTTGGGGAATACCTTTTTATTTGCTCATGATGGCTGAATTTCCAAGGAAGATTCCAGAAATGGACCTACCACCTCCCATCTTTCATCAAGTTATAAACCAAAAGCAAGTGATGTCCAGAGGCAGGTATGATGGTAGAACTGAGGCTGTGGGAGTTGGTGATAGTATGGCACAGCACAGGGACTCTGCCTGCCTTTGAACTTTCTAGAAGTCCAAAGTAAGTTGTAGTTGGAAACATGACGGAAATTTCAAAAATACATGAAATCAGCCACATACATTGTGAAACATTATCCCTATTAGTCTTGAGTAATTATTTTAAAACAAACAAGTTTTTTATTGACACAGACAAAGAAACAAGAAAAACTACGAGCATATTAGCACAAGGCATCTGATTCTGTCCCCTTACCGCCACCACAAATGTGATTGTTTATATTCATATGTTCCTATCTTTGCATCACTTGGATAGCACAACTCATAATTTTCATCATAATCTTGGGTAATTGGTTGTGAAAATTTCGTCTTGATAACTTTCTTGAAAAATGATGTCAAACCCAACATATTAAAAGACAACAAAAACATATTTTTCTCTCACTCCAACAGCCTCGATCCATTGTTCATTTCTCTCCCACACATATCTGCCCTTCCAGCTCTCATGCTTCTGCACTTTCCCTCAGTAAGTCCAGAATTTCTACAAGAAGTTGGCAAAGATTAGCTATGTCCAGCGTAAGAAACAACCCCACCATGATGAGGGACAGATCCAGGCTATGGCGAGTGATGAATTTATTTGATGCAGCCCCACCCAACTCAATGGACGATCCTGTGATCTCTGGGTGACTTTTTATGCCCTAGTACGTTACCCCCATTAGTGATACTCTCTGACTTAGTCCTTGAATTGGTAGCATGCCTCGGTGGAGACACTGCAGCCCTGTTACAACAGCTCTCCATCTGGTTCTGTATCACGAGTTACAGCAGTTATGTTAAGCAAACTAGCAAGAGCTTTTAAGACCTCAAAAGGTACCCTGGCAGTCCACAAATATCTAGGATACAGAGGCAAAATTTGGAGAAAATACGGGATTTGGAAAGAGGCATAAGAGAAAAGCATTGGCAAAATAATTAAAACAATAACAATTTTGGCCAACATCCAAAAACATAAGTGAAAGAGGGGAGGTATTTTTGACCCCCTCACTAGTATATTAAAATGTGTCATTTCACATACTCACACTGCACGCATGATTTGACTTTCTTTTTCTCAGCCCCAGCAACAGCTAGGAATACTTTGTTGACAGCTTTTACCTCATAAATTTGGCTCCCTGACTCAATTTTTCTTTACAAGAAAAAAAAAGGGGGGGGAGAAAAAAACTTAAAGATCTTCTCTCAAATGAGATTCTCATTCCCTCTAGGTTCTCATTGATTTATAATTGCATCGATATTTCACATTTCTATTAAAACACCATGTTCTAATGCTCAGTCTGGCAGAGGCTTTCCTTTGCATTTGACAGGTTGTCCACCAAATATTCCTATTATGGAGAGAGCTTGGGGTTCTGGGAAAATCAATAGGTATTTAGCTACCAGGGAGCCAGGGAGATGGAGAAGTGTAAAAGGGTGGCCACTAGCGACCGCAGGGATAGGAATGTCTCTAAAGACTGAAATGAGGCCACAAGTCCACAAGTTGTGGAATTTAAGCAGTTATGTAACCATTTTTTGGGGGGTGTTAATCATTCAGTCTCTCTCTTTTTCCCCATATTCCCTTTAGGTGAGCTACTCCCACGAGCGAGGCCCTGTCACTTCTCTGTTAACTGCCACTCCACTGACCCCCGTTTTTGTCTGAAAGGGAATGGCTTTTCAGAGAAACCATTTTTGTTTAAATTTCTAAGTAAGAAATCCTTGGCCTCTGTGATTCACGTTGCTTTGCCATCGTTCAATTATACACTGAGGCAAAGACAGGTCTTTTCAGATACGCTCTGTCAAAAGCCTTCCTCCCCACCATTTGCAGAGGGTGTTCCATTGTAATGATTCTGTTAGCTGCCTTTTCCCTCGTCTCTGCCTGAAAATCAAATCATCTGCTCAAAAGTCAATGAAAGGTCCCAAGCTGCTAAGGCAGCTAAACAAATCTGCTAACAATAATAGCCACACTGAGAAGAAATGTAGAAGAAATTAACTATATTCCTCCGAAAGCATTCTGGGAAACAGCATGCCACACCAAAGCCCAGTTCTAAAATGCGATCTATCGTGGGGTTTGACGGGTCATGCTTTGTGACTAGAGTTGATGGTTCACATGTAAACAGATGGCATTCTCCCCACCAACACTCCACCCCACCGCTCCTGAGAGTGAGATCCTGCAATTAGCTGCTTCAGAGTGGTGGGGACAATTGTCTAACAAGTTTCCATTCATCAGGAAGGCAAGGACCTTAGTTGCACTTGGAAAATGTGTGACCAAAGTTTTCAAGCAGCAAACCTACCATCAAGGAGAAAGAACAGCTCCCTGTGGGAAATAGCCAAACCTAAAATAAAATTGACCAGGCAGAAAGTTATAAATAATATTATTTTAACAGGGTTTTGAGGTACAGCCAAATATTTTGGAATGTTCTCAGTCCAAACAAAGCCAGCATAGTTCTCATTTTTTCCAACCTCATGACTGAAAAAAGAGATAAATGGAAAGGAAAAAAGCCCACAGTTGTGAAACATAAATTTAAAAGAAAAATCAATCTGGGCAGTCATAAAAACCAGGTGGCTGGCAAAAATTGGACTCATTTATGAAGAAATGCATAACATCCTCTAACAGGCAATAATTAAGGTATAGTGAAAAGAGCAAAGAATTTGGAGGCAGAAAGAACTTTGGATCCTAAGTCCATGACTCACAAAATGTGTGCATCTGGGTAAATTTCTTAGTCACTCTGGGCCTCACGATCATCATCTGGAAAATGGAGACCAACAGCACTGATCTCACAGAGTTGTTTACAAGGACTTAAGAAGATCAAGAATGAAAGAACCTGGCCCCGCTCTCAACACATACAGAGATGTCAGCCCTCCACTGTCTTCCCCTGCTTCCCAGGTCCCTCCACCTCCTCACACACAGGCAGATCTGAAGATTTGCCTTGGATAGAGATGTATTAAGCAGTTTGGATTTTGCTTGTTTTTAAGAGTGATCATGTCAGGGGTGCCTGGGTGTCTCAGTTGGTTAAGTGTCTGCCTTCAGCTCAGGTCATGATCCCAGGGTCCTGGGATTGAGCCCCCGTATCCGACTCCCTGCTCAGTGGGGAAACTGCTTCTTGCTCTCCCTGCCTCTCCCCCTGCTTGTGCTCTCTCTCTCTGTGTCAAATAAATAAATAAATAATCTTAAAAAAAAAGAGAGAGAGAGTGAGTGATTATGTCATCCTCAAAATATATAACTGGATTAGAAATCTGGCAAAATGGGGCGCCTGGGTGGCTCAGTGGGTGAAAGCCTCTGCCTTCGGCTCAGGTCATGATCTCAGGGTCCTGGGATTGAGCCCCACATCGGGCTCTCCGCTCAGCGGGGAGCCTGCTTTCCCCTCTCTCTCTGCCTGCCTCTCTGCCTACTTGTGATCTCTCTCTCTGTCAAATAAATAAATAAAATCTTTAAAAAAAAAAAAGAAATCTGGCAAAATGAGTCAGTTACTGATTCTGCAACTAGACAAGTGGTGGCCTCACCTCTCTGGGCTTCCGGTTCTTGTCTTTAAAGTGAGGCCATGAAGTACAGTAATATATAGGGAAACTTCCAATTTGGGCCTTCAAGGACTTGCTGTGATCTATGCCTACTCAAACCAAGAGTTCTGCTTTGTCCTCCCCACTTCTTGATAGGTTATTTCAAAATGAGTTTTGATATAACTAGCATTGGGGTTTTTCTTTTATATGGGGAGGTTGAGATCATAGTGAAGGTAAAGAGAGCGTTGTTTTCAGAAGATGTTCAATACATGTTTGTGGAATGAATACATTACACTAATTAGAATGAAATAGAATGCTGTCCTTAACATAAAACTTGGATCTGATCCCAACGCCTTGCTCCTCCTCACTCAGAGCTCTCCTCCCACGACCCCCATTTCTGTGGAAACATCGCAGAGCACTGCGCCTTGCTACTGTCAGATGAAGTTAAGTTCCAGGTGCTTCTGAACCACGTTTATCCATACTTCGTGAATCCTTTACTATTGTTATGATGCTCAAGAGGTTCCGGGGGAAAAAAATCATCTCTCCCAACTAAATAACAAAACAACTGTAAGCCATCTGTTCCAAATAAATCCGGGGGGGGGGGGGGGACCCGAAACTTATGGGCTCTGGCTTAAATGCCTTGTGTGAAACCCACCACAAAGTGGAGTGGCGCCTCTCTCTCAGACCCAAACGAGCAGCAGCACAGACAGAAATTCCCTCTCTGCCTCTGGCACTTGGACATGGGGCGTGGAAAACACCACTTTCTGACCCTGTGAGGCATCTGTCAGGTGTATGTCAGGTCTATAGAACATGAAACATCCAGATTAATCTATGAATCAAAGCACTTTTATGTGACAAGTTGGGATTTTTTTACTGAGTAGAAAGGAACACCTAAAATTCATGCTTGCCTGTGAAAGAAGAATCCTTCTACTGTTAACATTTTTTTTTTTTTTTTTTTAATTAGGAGAGATGTTCTCTCCACTTCACCCAGCCCTGGACTATTTGTTGGTCAAGGTTGGAATTTAAATGGCTATAAAGAAAACGCAGCATTGGCTGGAACATCCTGCCCTTTGGCTGTAAGCTTCCTGTAGACTTGTGTTGTCGCTGGCAGTGGTCTCACACTTGGCACCTTATAATTTTCCATTTTCATGGATGTATTTCAAATTTCCTTAGGAGTCAGTTCTTCTACTGGGGGGATGCGGCAAATTCAGAAAGGAGCTTTTGCCAAACCGAACACTTTTTAAAAATCATAGTATCTTACCAATGGGATTTCAGACATGTCTGTTTGGCTTTCAAGCTGACACAAAAATATAACCATTGACTAGACTACATCTGATGAGTTGTTGGTTTTAAATAGATTCTCAGCTTCTTGAATATGTTCCAATCATGATTCTCTGCATTTAATCATTCGTTTTCTTTCCTGCTGTCAGAAACTTAAGGAATTTCGTGGGTGTGTACATTCTGGGTGAGTACGTAAAAACAACAAAGTTTGCCCCCGAACTCCTCTGCAATACGAAGATGTCATAAGTTTATAAACAGAAAGAACATTGAAAAAAAAAAAACTGGCTTTCTTTTATGTTTAGAAGTATTTGTTTCCAATAATATCTGAATTCTCTTAAAAAGCACTGAGCAATTTATTCTGCATTTGCTAGATCACTGTTAAAAAGAAAAAATTTTCAGAATCCTATAAATTCAGCTACATTACCTGTCAACCAAATTTCAATAGCTAGGCCACTTGTACTTTAAATTTTACTTAAAGCACTGTCACAGACAAGTACCCATCATATTAATACACCAGAGCTTTGGAGACCCTTCACAATTGGCTAGACAATACTCATTGGCTTAGTTCCCACTACTCTCTAACCTACTGTCTTATTCCATGTGGTCTGAGTGGTGCATAGGTATTTCCACCTCTACACCTTTATCTACATCTGGAACTCTCTACCTACTTCTCTTTCTATGTTTGGCAATGATCTACTTTTTCAAAACATAAGTACAAGTCTTATATATCTTTACATCCTCAATAACTAAACTAGCCCAGCACCTAGAAGATAGTCAACAAATGTACATGGCTGGCAATTAGAATTCTTTCTTTTTACCAATGTGTAACTATGTGGCAGTCCTTTCACATTTTTCTTTCTTTGTTTTCAAAGTTTGAATAGATTATATCTAGTCTGCCATGCATACTATCTCAGAATATGTACTATTGTTTAAGATTGGGCTCTAAATGGCAAGCCAAAAGATTTAGTGAACATTCCAAACTGTCTAATTTCTACCCAGAAGTGGTTAATATACGCAGAATTTGGAATATAACATTGATGGTTTTAGAAACTAAAAATCTATAGCACTCTGAAAGTCATTGTGCTTTTTCACTACATTCCATCAAAGGACATGAACCTGGGCAAGCCACAGACAGAAGCCCTGTATTCAATATTTGACACCAAATCCAGAATTTTCTTGAATACATCACAGGAGTTAAAGTCCCTATAATGAGATGGACAGACTCTGAAGGGGAGGAAGGAAAAACTCAAAACGAATATCAGAAACACCACTCCCAAATAAATGAAACCGAACCACTGAGCAACGAGTCACTCAACCATGAGAACTAAGAGAAAAGGAGATGATACGCTTAATTTTAGAAAATCATTACACATACCTCAAGCTATCTAGGGCAATGCAGCATATTAATATTTTCCATTTAAAATAGGCAAAGTGTAAGTTTTTATATTCACACCTGGGATGATCTGAACATCCCTTTAATGGTTCACTCTATTGTACCATGCTAGGAAATACTTTCCTATAAAGCAATTACTGTCACTTCCCAAATCATACAGGCTTGTTCACCACCATCACTACATCCCAAAAAGAACAACAGCAATTCTACTTTGAATATTATATTGATTTTTTACTATTAAAGGAGTTTAACATTTATCACCTCATTTAATCCTAAAGCACCTATGAGGAAGAGAGAATTGAAGAAAAAAATTGAAAAAAGCCTGAAAGGACCTAGGTATCAAGTTCCAAATCATTGACAAGATTTTATAAAGATAAAGTATTTGCAAGAGTTTGATTCCTAAGCATGGGCATTCCCAGTCAAGTTTCCTTCTCTAACACCTACTTAAGCTTAGGGTTTCTTTCTTCCTGATAATCTGAGACCTCCTGGAAAAGGAAATTAGAAACCAATTTAAAATATCAGTCAATCATTTACTTAAAGGCAAAATAAAAGAAATAAAAAATAAAACATCTTTCCAAAAGCAACAATTAGCTGCCGTGGGGGGAACAAGGCAAGGACCTTAGTCTAGCAAGCAAAGTCATGAATTTTAATAATCCATATCAATTTCCTCAAGAAAGTAATGAGGACAAAAATGTTGTGATAAAATATTTGGAAGAAATTGGTAAAACATAGTTAAATATCTCTTTTTTTTAAAGGCCTCAATATAGCAATCAGTAATGTGAATTTGCAAGAAAGAACATAATATGCAACTTTTTCAATTAAATTATTTGACTGTGGAACCCTTCTTCCATTCTTTCTTTTCCCCTATGGAGCATCTTAAGAGATGGACACACCTTTCTTCCTGGACACAATTTTAAGGGAAAATGCTCTATCCACGTCTCTGCAACTTAGCAATCCACTATATAAAACCTGAGGAATACAATCAAGCGGTTGAATGTTTTCAAATCCATATGATTGTAGCGTTAGAGACATCTACATTTGTATTACTGCCTTTTCATGTATGTTAATTGCATAACAAATCATAGGAGTATATTTGTGGAAACATTAAGGGCGAGCATTATCCTTAAGCTTAGTGATTTGTAATCATTTCATGTTGTTTTGATTTCTGTTATTTAATATAACCTGTGGAGTTTGAAGAAGAAAAAAGAATTTCTGTTTAGGCTTGACCATGTGAGAAGTCAAGTTTCTAAATATGATCAGCCCTGTGAATAAAGAATAAGACAGTATTGCATATTGTGGGAAGTGATACTATTACAGGAAGTGATAAGAGCTTATTGAGCACCTGCATGAAGGAGTTTATATTTTAAGACCCTTCTTAGATATAGGAGTTCATTTAGTGCCAACAAAGACCCTAAAAACTAGATACTATTATTTTCTCCTTTTCCAAATAAAGAAATATAGAAAAGTTAAGTAATTTGTCCAAAGTCACCCAACTCATAAACTGGTGCAGAACTTGAGCTTGTACAGTCATTTCTCGAGTTTGTGCATCTAACCATCACATTTAACTACCTTGCAAGCATTAGCGAGAGAAATGCAATCTTTTTGGAATTTCTATTCATGCTACTTAAAAACAGATATAATAACTCAAGTATGCAAATCTTTTCCATAACTGCAGATTGAAAGAAATGCATTTGTTCTCACCTCGGAAATAGAAAAATAGTCCAACACTAAAGTTCACATGACTTTTCTCCTTATATTTAAATCGGCACCTTTGACATCTAGCCCTGGTTCGACTGTGACAAATCACACAGGAGATGCTAGTAGGAGGTATGATTTTGATTTTCATAATAGATTTAATAGAAATGAAAACAGTTTAAGGAAAAGACATGTTGCTGGGGTTTCTCCCTTTGTTCAGCACTATAGATCTATCCTAAAGGAAAGCTTTCATGGGCATATTAATAGGTGGCTTAAAAATCACAAAACTACAAACTAAAAAAGGAAAACAAACCTTGGGGAAAAAAACTGACAGTTAACCTAAAAATGATTGGCTTCTAAGATGTATCTTTTAATCATTTCTGAGAAGGGAACTTGAAATGAGGAACATTTATTAGTGAATTATATTTAGCTTTGAACTGATCCCTAATGGCTTTCAGAAAAGTCCTGGTTTAACCTTGGGATATATTTCATTATTGCGTCTATGGACAGAGATCTCTCTCAGTGCAGTTTTAAAAGAGATGTGCTCTATTTAATTAGACCAATCTCTCATATATTTTTAATTTCAAATTTTGGTGACTCTTTATGAAGTCTTAGCAGTAAGAATACTAAGGGTATATAATCCAAGTTTAATAATACTCCACACTTACAAGTTCTTTCCCAAATAAATGCAAAGACATTATCTAATATTATTCTTCTTCACAATATCCTTGAAATCTAGGCAAGTGACAGGTCTTATTCTCCATATTTTATAGGAGAAAGATCTGAGTCAGAACAAAATGAAATGACTTAGTTAAGGTCAGTCTGATGGTTTATGTTGATATCCTATATAGCAGGGTTTTTTCTTTAAACTCTATTTCTTCAAGTGACAAATGAAAAGATAAATCTGAAAATATTTTGTGTGGTTCTTGTCTCTTAATTTAACAATGATTTATTTATGTGTCCACCTACGTGTTTGCTTATGCTCCTCTGCCTTCAATAAAGAAATTGAGGATGTTATTGCAACAATAATGCTTCTTCTGCAGTCACATAATGAGGTTATAAAAATACTAAGTGCTGTCATTTCTCCCAAGGAAATTATTTGCATTGCGTTGTTTACTTCAACCATGATGGCAAACCCTGATGCTTGTGTATTAGGTCTAAAAAATAGCTAGAATTGATCTAAAGAAAATTTCTTTGGCACCTTTATTTGTTTTAGAGTGCCCTTAATAATCTGGTAGAACTGGGGTGCCTGGGTGGCTCAGTGGGTGAAAGCCTCTGCCTTCAGCTCAGGTCATGGTCTCAGGGTACTAAGATAGAGCCCTACCTCGGGCTCTCTGCTCAGAAGGGAGCTTGCTTTTCCCTCTCTCTCTGCCTGCCTCTCTGCCTACTTGTGATCTCTCTCTCTCTCTGTCAAATAAATAAATAAAAATCTTTTTAAAAAATAAATAATCTGGTAGAACTGTCAGTCACCCCAGTAGAGGAAACTCAAACTACTCCTGGTGTTTTAAGCAGGAAGTTATCCAATTCAGGAAATTTGGTGTTTATAAAATTATTGGAGGGGTAGAAAAATAAATTATAGGCTAAGCCTCCAGAACTTACCCCCAGAACAACACAAAACTTACCTACCAGGGGATCTCTGACCCCACCACTGCAACTATTGAGTCAGAGAGCACACTGCAGAATACTAATTCAGAGACCAAGAAGCTGGAATCAGAAACCCATTGAAGCTTCTGCTGCTGCTTCATAGCTGGCTCTCGTAACCAAGAAGCTGGGAAAAGTCCCCTGGAATGTTCTTGCAGAGGAACATGTTGTCCTTAAGACCCTGTTTGCCAGGAAGCACACACACAAAGGGTTTTGTCTCATTTTTACTGTCCAAGTTTTGTGTGCCCATCCACCTATTTAGCAATACCCAACTCTCAGGCTAATCTCTAACATATTATATTGAAGCCTGGGAAATTTTTAAACATTATGTTGTACCAAGAAGCACAGCAAAAGGAGGATGGGATGAGACTGAACCAGATCCTATGTCATATCTACCAAATGTGAATTAAAAGTTTTAGCTATGGTTCACTTTAAATTACTTTTCATCCATTCTAAGGCACCACCGGTTGCATGATATTCCACTCTTTCAGTTAGTTATAAAAAAGAAAAAAACTGTCTGTTACATCATGAAACAACACTAAGATGCTTGCAATTGTAAGATGCAGCCAATTTCAAACATATTATCAGGTAAAAGAGATGTGCATGTTAGAATCAACGAACTAGGGTCTACAAGTCATGATAGACTATAATGGTTAGACCTTGTTCTGGTGGTATGCATGGATATACAGAGCAGTTTACTGTGTTTGGAGAAATGATGAAAGGTTCAAATAAATTAACATTTCCATTTTAAGTGACATGGGCATGTGTAGAGAGAAAAGAACCAAAGGAAAATAGGATGGTAAAAGACTGGAAGAGATCATTTATAACTCACCAATACATGGACAATTTACCAAATTACAGGAACAAAAGCTATTTATACCTCTCTAGGTCAAAAATAGATTAAACTACAAATTTCCCTATTAAGGAGTTCTGACCTTGTTGAGAAATGGAAAAAGATATTTTGTGAGTGATATTAAAATATATTAAATCAAGGCACCCAGAATAACTACATTCTGTCAACCTCAACCAAGCACAATTGCTATAGAAAGGGTCATTCTTCTTTCTGGGTAGAGCTCCCAGATGAGTGTAGAGAGCAGCAGAGAGATAGGAATCTGTACACAATCAGTCAGTATGAGGAAACAGAAGGTAAATGGTCTAAGATTGGAGCTTGAGCTAGACGTTTGTTGAGTACCTACTATGTGCCAGGCACTGTTCCAGGTGCTGTTAGCAGAAGGAGGGAGGGGATCAAAAGCTATCAACTTCCAGTTATAAAATAAGTAAGCCCTGGGGATATAATGTACAGCATGGGACTAATTATACTGTGTTGCATATTTTCAAGCTGCTAAAAGAGTGGATCGTAAGTTCTCATAAGAAGAAAAAAATTGTAACAATTGTAGCTGTGTGATGGATGGCAACTTGACTTATTATGGTGATCGTTTTCAATATATACAAATATCAAATCATTGTGCTGCAATCTGAAACTAATGTTATAAATCAGTGATACCTCAATAAAAATGTTTTTAAAAGTTTAGAAAGAAAAGAAAAAAGAAGGAATCAAGGTCACATAAGATAAGTAGTATTCAGGGACCAGAGTTTTCAGCACAAGGCATGTTAGCTGGTCCTGACACAATTATTTCAGTGAAGTCTCCATTATCCCATTTTCGTCTTAAATTGTCAAGTGGGCCTGCTAACCTGAGGTCAGAACTTGAAAAGCTGTCCCCTGAGCTGCTGAGAGGTCTGGGCACGTTCAGCCATCACCAGCAGCATCCATAGTAACAACCTGTTCCTGGGCACCAGCACCAAAATGTCTAGAAAATAGAAGTTGGCCTGTGATATTTATGGTGCATAATATATTTTGCTGTCAGCTCAAAGATTGCAGATGTCATTTGCCAACAACTTGCTTATTTGATTTATGGAATAATTAATTGTATGTAAGATAAGCTGTGCACTAAAAACTGGCAGCTATAATTAATTGATCCTCATAGCAAAGAGATCTTTATGCAATTGTGAATGCAAGTTCAGAGACCACAAAACCAGTGTCTCTCAAATTGCTTTACTCTTTCTCAATATCTCATTCTCTAGGTGTGAGCCAAGGGCTGTAACCCTTTATATTCATTTGGTGCTTTGTAATTTACAAAGAGATTTCCAACGGGTGCTATTTTGTTGGGTCAACACAAACCCCCCCCCCCCCCACAATGAATACAGAAAACGCATTGTTACTTGTGTTGAGGGCAGAGAAAAACAAACCCGAGAGCTGAAGAGACTTGCCCAGTGCCACGCAGTATGTGAAGGAAACCCAAGCACGGTGACTCCCAAGTCACCGTGGGTAATGCCACATGGTGTGGGATGTTAGGAAAAGCACTGGCTTCAAATCCAGCTTCTGCCATGCATGGCCTGTACAAACGAATCTCTCAACCTCCAGGGGACTGTTCCCTCACATATAAAAGGGACAGGAGAATTTCCAACACAAGCTTCTGGTGGAGGATTAGATGAAATGAAATAAAGCATGGGATACTGCTTCTCTCTCGGTGTGTGGCACACAGGAGGCACCTACAACTTTAGCCTCTGGCTGCTTCACATACTCCGGTCTCTGTGCCCCACTCGACCCTCCATTCTTTTCTATTTCCTCAGCTGCCTGACTTAGCCAGGTGTTCAGTTCATCAAAGGCTCCCCATAATTCTGCCATGTCAAGGGATGATCAGACAGCCTTAAAGGATCCTTTTCAATACTTTAGTAAAACCTTTGTGAAATAAAACCACTCCAAAGGAGACTGTGCTTCAAATAAAACAAATAAAACAATAAACAATATATATATTGTTATTATATATATATATGTTATTGTTAATATATATATTATATATATATATATATATTTGAGTTCATATTTTTTTTAGATAACAAATGTACCAGTCTAGACAAAGCCACTTGCATGGGACACAGAACCTTGACCAGTATCAGTGCAGTAGCTATAGATATTTTCATGTTTGTCTTCAAGGAACCTAGAGTCAAAACGGAAGGGCTTACCAAGAGAGAGGACACATAGAATAACAAATATTAATCCTTAGTTATCTTTTTTGTTAACTAAATGTGAGAGCGTATCTTCTTCACCTGTCAACCACAACTCACTGCTGAGAATTACAATTTTATTTCCTTACAAATGAGGCAACTCTTCTAATTATAATGATACCTTGGGTTCAAAACACCAATGGTGCTTTTCTTATTAATTAGTGGTAGACTCACCCAATCAAACAGCAACAGTTCTTTCCCTGACAACATTTCTGACTGCAAGTTGCAGGATTTTTGCTAAAATAAAATCTCCGTGGGGTGCCTGGGTGGCTCAGTCAGTAAATCGTCTGCCTTCCACCCAGGTTATGAACCCCATGTCAGGCTCCCTGCTCAGTGGGGAGTCTGCTACTTCCTCTCCCTGTGCCCCTCCCCCTACTCATGCTCTCTCTCTTTTTCAAATAAATAAAACCTTTAAGAAAAATAAAATAATAAAGTAAAATAAAATCTGTGTTCTAACTGTATGCATCTCTCCTGGCTCAAATATTTCCTACCCAAATCTTGCTGAAGTGTGTGTGTGTGTGTATACCCACACATATGCATACGTGGGTCATGGAGAATGAGAAACATGGTGAACACCTTGAAGAATTTACTGTAGAAACCTAACATGGAGTACAGTTCATGAAATGGGTCAAATAGCCCCTGATTTATTGCTCTCTCTAGTACATTTTCATCACCATCAATAATAGTTCTTGGAGCACAGTCTCCAAGTATGTGATTTCCTCTCCAGTCTGTGGACTGTAACTGCAGACTCAGCTACAGAAAAATTTTCCAAAATATTTTTAAGGTACCTTCAGATCATATACTGAAGAAGTTAGTCTATATTTCATCAGAGACCCACACACACCAATTTTCCTGATCATGCCTCAATGGAGCATGGTCTGTGCTGATCAATTTAATCAAAAGTAATACCTAAAATGAATGGATCAGAATGGTTCTGCCACTGAGCTCAGCAATATCTGCCATATAAGACAATAGGAAAAAAATTGCCTGAACAGTGAGTTGTTTGTAGTCTGTTGCCCTGTGTAAACATGTTGAATCTCTTCTCCCAGAATGGTTTACACACACACACACACACACACACACACACACACACTGATTTCTTTTGAATTGGCAGAAAAGGGGTAGTTCAAAAGAGAAATGGCACGGGGGGGGGGGCACATAAAATATGCAAATATGTGAGCTACTTTTAGGCAATGAGAATGGATCTTATTTTAACAAACACATAATCCGCACCTCCCCTGTTAATGGTCCTGCATGAGGGAATGTTTATAGAAAGATTACAAAGGCTAACAAATAGTCCTCGCAGAGCTCACTGCCTAGCCAGGGAGGCAGAAAGTGTGCTATGACAGTGCGGTGGCGTGAGAGCTGAGGGAGGAACCACAGGAGGCTATGGATACATGTTGGAGGGCAACGCGGTATCTCTGAAGAGGTGATGGGGAGCCTGAGACTAAATGGTTGACTGGGAACAGCCTGGGAGCAAGGGGAGAGGGAAAGAACATTTGGGAGAGGACATAAAAGCCAGACAGAGCACACAGGTGGAGGGCACACCACACAGTCCTGCCAGATGATGTGCGGATGCTGGGTCAGCAAGAGGGGAAGTGGCCAGCGCGAAGACAGCGTCAGATCCTCACAGACTTTGTACGGCTTGTTCAGGAGAAAGCTCGGAAGGATTTCAACAGATGACATGATTCAGTTTACTTTTGACGCATCTGTGGCAGCAGCATGGAGGGCAAACCGAGGAAGGGAAGGGGGAGGTGGGGTTGCCTCCAGAGGCCGAGGTAGTCATTATTACCATTCAAGGGCTTGAATCAAGGCAGTCGGAGGAGTGCTGGCGAGGACGAGGGAATAGAGTATAAAAGCATATGTAGGCTCTTCTACTGGTATTTAAAAAGTGAAACCACCTTATAAATTCAATCTTGGTATAGGGAGAATGCTTCATTCTCTCCTGATCTCATTTGGCAGCTTAAAACGTGGTGTATGCATGAGGAACTTTTAGTTTTTGTGGTGATTCAGTACTCAGTTTGTTTTGGGTTTTATCACAATGAAATCAATAACAAAAGCTGGAAAGAGACTCTATGACTTGGGATAACTTCAAGGAACCCCCTGAGATCTTTCATTATTTTCTACAGAAGATAGTAGCAATGGCATTTTCAGTTGTTAATATTACACATCCAAACCACCTAATGTTTATGAGGACTATCTTTAAAAGTAGCAAAACCAGTGGTGACGATGTTGGCTGTCAAGGGGAAGCTTCCATGAGCCATGCCACCCAACCAGTGACGTGTTCTGAATGAAGCACAGGCAGTTATGGGGGTGTAGTTACAGAGTAGCAGCCTGCAAAGGAATAACAAAATACTCTGTCCAACATCAAACACTTATTTGCTATTTTATGCCTAAAAGTTGCTCTTTGGATCCAACTCAAAAATGTGTCACAAAAGACAGATTGTTTTTCCGGCTTACTCTTTTTGTCCAGATGTCACTAAATGTTCAAATGTTCATAGTTTTACTGTGTATAGAACAGAAGCTGTTCAGGCTTTCTCTCTCTCTCTCTTTCTCTCGGTATTCCCAGATTATTTTTTATTCCATATTCTTTTTTTTTTAAAGATTTTATTTATTTGAGAGAGATCAAGAGAGCATGAGGCGGGGGTGGGGGGGTGGGGAGGGACGAGGGAGAGGAAGAAGCAGACAGGATTATGACCTGAGCCCAAGGCAGACATTTAACGGACTGAGCCACCAGGCACCCTTATTTTATATACTGCCAGGTATAGCTGGAACACATTTTTTTTTCTTCTTAAATATATAATCACATATTTTTAAATTTTCTCTGCACAAAGTTTTGTGGCATAGTAAATGGATTATAACTGTTTGCTATGCAGAAATGTTAATGATTATTTTCTTCCTTACAAAAAACTACTTGCATCTAAATGATGTTATTTTTGCCCACCTCAGAATAAGCATAATAAATTTAATCCTGCTTATCTTTCATGTTGAACAAAAGTCCTACCTATATTCTTGTGAGTATGTGAGTGTGTATACGGGTGTGGGAAGGTGATGGCTGGTGCAATGGAAAAATAGAGTTTAGAGATCAAAATTATAAGGATAAAAGCCCTCTACATGGGTAGGTAATTCCTGTGCCTCTCCATCAGGCCTCCTTTTTGACACCACGGATACAAGAGAAAGCATGTCATTCCTCTCATCCTAATTCTTTACTGCACTTTCATGAAACGTGTCTCAAATACTTGTGTTATACCTACAGTGTTCAGCTCACGGTGCTAGAGGAATCATCCAGGAGACAGTGCAGAATGGTTATAGATATTTAGTTTCATTTTTTAAAAGATTTTATTTACTTATTTGACAGAGAGTGCATGCACCCACAAGCAGGGACAGCAGCAGGCAGAGGGAAAAGGGAAAGCAGCCGCCCCACAGAGCACAGAGCCCAGTGAAGGACTTGATCCCAGGACCCTGGGATCATGACCTGAGCTGAAGGCAGACACTTAACCAACTGAGCCACTCAGGCGCCCTGGTTATAGATATTTATAAAGCAAGCTAGATTGCGGGAACTAGAAGAAATACAAAGATCGATGAAGCAACTGGAGAAACAGAGGAACTGTGTTCACTTTCAGGAATTGGGGAATGTTTCTTAAAAGAGATTTTGAACCCTTGAGGATGGGTAAGTGTTCTTGGTGGGAATACAGATAGTTCATAAGAAAGAAGTAGCAAGGACAAAGCCAAGGTGACAGGAAAGAGTGTGCTATAGGGAAAGTGCACCGAGTAGGCACATTTGGCTGAACATCATGTAGTAGAAGTGAGTGACATAAGAGTTGGGAAAGGGGAAGTTGGGTCAGGGCATGAGGCTCCCATAAACATCCAAGTCAGACAGCCATATCTGAGTCAGAAGTAGAGAGTCACTGAGAAGTTTTGAGTAGGAAAATGACTATGACAACCCTATTTGAGAAAAATTTGTCTGGCACTTATATATTTTAAAGAGATGGAGAGGGAAGACATGATAAGTCTTGAGTATTGAGTAGAGCCTGAAGAGAAATAGTGAGAATAGAAAAAAGAACCCTGATGCGTATTCATTCCTTGTCATGGTTAGTATATCATTTTCTTGTGGTTGGCAAAGCACTTCTCTATGTGTAGAAATAAAATGGTTTCCATGAGTGATGATCCATCACAGAATGTTGCAGAGGTAGATCAGTTAGTTGATGTTGACGTATTTCCTACAAAGTTCAGCTTACTCATTAGTGTTCATGTATTTACTGCAGAAAAAAATTTTTGTATGTACACTGAATCTGTCCCTTTCTCTCTCTCTCTCTTTTTTTAGGAACCAGAATGAAGTGGGAGGATATTGTGGAATGTGGAAAGACAGAACATTAATGAAAATTAAACATTCAAAAGTTTTGACCTTTAATGAGATGCTGCTACAGATCTATGGAAACAAGATCCCAGGACTTTGACATCAATGTGTTATTCAGACGTCACATATTGGAAAGACATGAAGAAGGGGAAAGAAAATAGGCACTATGCTCTAGAAAGCATATAGAACATTGAACATTCAATGAACATTTAATAATTTATTCAATGAACATTTAATAAATCTATATCCAGTGCTATGCTCGGTACTGAGAATAAAACAAGGATGGCCATCCAGACCCTTACCGAATTCGTCATTGAGAGTGATGAATAGTAACCATGGTTGAAAATAGGGAGAATAGGGCATGAATGAATGGACTTGAACCATGTTGCACTAGAATAGTCAAAAAAATATAAGAAATACTGGCTCAGAAGTTTTTATCTTTAAAAGAGAAGAAGATTCCCTTGTAGGCACTTTTATTCATTCAACTTTTGCATGGGGAAGTTTCATTTTTTTTTCCCCTAAAGAAGACCATCATCTGACAGAATGTGGGAGCTATTGTCAGGCAGACTTGAAAGGACATGCCTGGGGAAGAGGCAGGAATCATTCGTGATGCCAGGAAGCATGGAGGCAGGAAGCCAGGAATCATTCTCTAGGATGCCAGGAGAGTGAAGGGGTGAGGGAGGATATCAGCGCCTGTCCTTCCCCTTCATCTACATGGAAAGAAGCCTGCCCCCTCAGTAGACTCATTTCCCCTTTGTGTGTACTCTACCCCACATACACATTTGGTAGTTGGTGGAAAGAAAGAGGGAAAAGGAGTAGTTTTCGGTCAAGTTTCCATACTTTCAGAATCCAGGCTAAATACAGGCTTTAGAAAAAAACAAAGTACTGACTTTTCTTAAATATCCCCTTGCTTCTTGAATCCAACTCCCCTTTCCTTTACCTCAAACCCTGCCCTTTCTCATGGTAAGTTTTGGAAACTGGTCATGTTTCTATAGTCCTGCATCTTCTATGACTATCTCATTTTTTTTCATTTGTAAATGTAAATTAGAATTCCTCACCTTTAACTTTTTTTTCACACACTTAATAGTATATTCTTTTAAACGTTCTGTGCTCCTTTGTAAGAACTGCAGCACAAGGATAAGGCTGCCCAAGAAAAATATGTTTTATTTTCATTTTTTTTTCTACTTCATGATACCATGCTAAATATATTACTCCACAGCCAAGTTCTCGACCTTGGCTACGTATTAGAATAATCTGGGGACCTTTTAAAAATCCCAATGTATAAGCTATACCAAAGGCTCTCTGGGTGAAAGTCAGGCACAGTATTTCTAAAGCTCCCCAGGTCATTTCAATGTGCAGCCAGGATTAAGAAACTCTGATCAACAGCAACACTTAATTACCTCCCAATTCCCTAAACTGGCATTTATTTTTATAATTTTTGTATCCACACTGTTTTCTTGGTATCAAATGCCTTTCCTTATTTACCTCCTAAAACCAAACCAAACCAAACAGTCATCAAAACCCAGGTCAAATGCACCCCTCCCCCAAAGTCCTCTTTTCTTCCCCATCACCAGTCCAACCTTAATTGTTCCTTCCCCTCACTGCCTCTAAGCAACTTGTATCCATCCTAACACACCGGCCACTGAGCTTCGGACTCTAGATACTTGTGGACATGGCTTTTTCCCAAATAAATTTCAAGCTACTTAAGATAAGGATTTGGGCTTATTCACTTGCACAGAGTGAATATTCAATAAATATTTTGAAATCAAATTAAAATCGCTAAAAATAAATAATATGAATAAATCTAGGGACACCTGGGTGGCTCAGTCGGTTAAGCATCTGCCTTCAGCTTAGGTCATGATCCCAGGGTCCTGGGATTGAGTCCCACATAGGGCTCCTTGCTCAGCAGGGAGCCTGCTTCTCCCCCTGCCTGCCACTCCCCCTGCTTGTGCACTCTCTCTCTGACAAATAAATTTAAAAATCTTTAAGAAAAATAAAAATAAAATAAATTTATACTTTTCCCATACATAGTGTGGGTGATGACTTGCGCCTTCTATTAAAAATGAGTTCTTTGGAAAAGCCATAATACCATTTCTTCTAAATCATGAGATATAATTTACTATTCCTGGCAACAGCTGCTGCTTCTCAATGATAACTTCGAAGTCAGTGATAACATAATTCAGCAGACATGGTGATTCTCAATCTACACGTGACACCATATGTATGAGCTTCAATATAGAATTACTTTCTGCTCCTACAAATAACACGCCAGGTTTTGTTTTGTAAATCTTGATTTTGATTAAATGAGCATGGGCCAAAGCATCCAAGTCCTCCCAGGGTAATGGCTACAGACCGAGGAAGAGGCAAGGGGTGGGGAGGTAAGGTGGGGGGACAGATAGGGAGGGGGAGAGGGAAGGTGTTGTGAGTGTAACAGATGCACAAAACCCACTCCCGGAAGAGACAATTTAGGTATGACCAAGACACCATCCTTGCGTTCCAAGTATCCTTATCTTTCCTCTCTGCTCCCATTTAAAAACCTGGATTTAGTCCTATCTTAGCATTCTGACTGCCTCCACAATCAAATGGGGACTGACTTGAAAGCAAATACCATGTTTTACTGATTTTTTCCTACACAGCACTTGCCTATCACAGTTCCTACCACACAAGGGAGTCAAAAAATATTTCTTGAGTCAGCAATTGAACAAAAGGAAGAGCTTTGAGTTGATAAAAGTAGGTATTTGTATGAAAAGTTCTGTCTCAAAAATATTCCCATCTGTCGTCTGCCAAAAGCCAGCACCAATTCCTGCCACACCCACCAGTACAGCAACTAAAACAGGTACCCAATTAGATAGGAACACCTAAGGGAAAAATAATCAAATACCTAAATGATAGATCAAGCAAATATTATTTGATTAAGTGATATGAGTTATAAATTTCACTTGCCTGCTCAAAAATCTTAAGAATTTGCAGTTAACTTAGAAGTCCAGAACAATAGTGAGGCAAGTGAGGAACCTGCTTTGGATGGGGAAATTTAAGGGAATGCAAAAAACCTTGATAATCGAAGTAAGATAATAATACAACATTTTCAAAAATCAGAAACAATGAAAAAAATCCATTCTGAACAATTACAAGGACACAATCCATATGGGATAGATGGGTAAAATATTATATTAGCATTATTACATCATTAGCAACACCATATCAAAATAGTATATGAGCATTATTACATAATGCTATTAATAGAGCCCCCAGCATGATAATAACAGTGCACAGGTTTTGGTGCACATAGCTTTGAAACTGTAACTAGCTCGACACGGGCATGGCCTGCTTTATAAAAGGGAACAGTTTAACACCAAAGCTTGTTGTGGGTCATTTTCCATAAGAACCAGCAAATAATTTTTCATGTTTGGGTTTTAATCAGTGATCAAAGTATCTAATGTGTTAGATAAGAAATTGATACTGTTCCATACTGTAATGCTCTGACAAGTATTTATATATTGAAAGACTTAGGCTTTCACTTCTCCATTCACTCTATCATTTCTTGAGCATCTAGCACTGTGCTCAGCACTGAGGATAATGCACTGGCCAGCTAGGGGCAGACACCCTTGTCAGCAAACAACAGTAATAGAATACTGAGAATGATTCAAGAGAAAGCAGTGAGGTTACCATGGAGACAGGTACGACTTCTCCCTAGGGAAAGGATACAGGGACAAACTGAAAAAAAATTCAGGTCAGGGTGATACATCTAATTAGTTAACATTACTTTTCCAAACTGCAATGTCCCCCCATCAGGTAGTTGGCAATATGTATTAATGCCTTAAAATGTGGAATAATTTTGATGATTTCCATTTCAAGGAAATTATTTCAAAGAAATCTTAATGAATGTGTGTTAAAATTTCTCTCCATGAAAGTTCATCATAGCACCTTCTATAATATAATAAAAATAAATAAATAAACCTAACTGCCACTAATGTAGCATTATTGAGTTACGTACATTGTCTATGGAATACTTGCAGTGCTTAAAAATATGTTGGTTAGAAATCAGTAATGACACAGAATGGTACACACACCTGCTACTTTCCAAAGTGTGATCCACATGCCAGCAGCATTCTCCAGGAGCTTGCGAGACATATGGATGCTCAGGCCCCAGCCCAGACCTACTGAATCAAAATCTTCATTTTAACAAGTCCTTAAGTGATTCCTATGTGCATTCAAGCTTGAGAAGCATTGGTATCTAACATATTTTTTAAGCAAAATAAAAATATATACGTTATGATTTCACTTTGGACTCCCCAAAGTTCGACTTGATGAATAGAAAAAAGAGTGACTAATATATATCAAAATGTGCACAGTGATCATCTCTGGGGAATGGGCTTTTTATTTTCTCTTTTTTAAAATCTTTTCTATATATTCAACTACAAATATGTGTTACATTTGTTATAAGAAAAAAAGTAATTTTTATAAATGTATTCTCTCTGTTTCTTTTCTTTTGAAATGATTGTTCATGGTGAGTGATTTTCTTTCCTATGAGATAAAAATTCAGGTCAGTTATACATTGAGGTCTGCAAAATTGAAAGTATAATTTCACACCGATAAGTTCTGGGACCATACATCTAGTATTGTGATTTTAAACATTTCTTTGCATTGTTTCCATAAGAATATTTATCTCTTTATGTTCATGTTTCTTGCTTTCCTGCCTATTAAAGTCATGACTACATTCGTAAAGCATCGCATCTATCACCAGTCTATGTAATCCCTCAGATAGCACTTGAACCTCACCCTCTCCCCTGATGTCATCCTGAAACTACTAAGATATGAAAAGTTTCTACTTTTCTCTTTCATTTTATTCTAGGACTAGAAAAGCCTCCTTTCAAAAGACGAGTGTAATTAGCATGCCCAGCTGTTACTAGTATGAAAATCCTCTTTGGGCTATTTTTAATCCCATCCAATTCTTGGAGGATTCTGAGGTTAGAGGACACAGGAGGTATCATATTTGAAGCCAAAGCATGAAGGAGTTTCGAAAGATCTGCACCTGGAGAGCTGCTTGGGTGGGTCTAGTAGACATAGAGAAGACTGAAGACAATGAGAACAGAGTTATCAGAAGAAAATTAAAAGGGCCTACTTCCAAGGCTTGTCTTTAACAGCCCCCGCTCATTTCAAGACATTTCAGGAATACAAGCAAAATCCCATTTCAGTGCAAACCTTTTCAATGTAACATTTCGTTAATGAATCAGTGCACATGTCCTCTGAGAAGGGATGTAGTAATTGTGCTTTGCTCATCTCATTCTATGGATCTTATAGAACAAGCAGCAAGGCCCATCAGTATAACAGACTGATTAGTGTAAGCCTTGCCCTGCTGGGCATCTGTGCTCTTTTCTGTAGCAGGGAATTTAAGCAATAGCAATGGGAAGATAAACGAGACCAAGAGGATGCCCTTTAGAGAAGTCACAGGTGGAGGAGACACGAAAGATTATTGAAAAAAACATTAGAAGAAGTGGAGAGCAAGTAACATTTATGAAAGATTTAAAGGGCAGGCTTTTGCATATATCATCTCATTTAATCTTCATAACAGATTGTACTGTACATAAGCTGGCTCAGATTCAGTAGGTTCATAACTATCTCCTAGACCCATCTAATGAACGGTGCAATGAGAAATTATTTTAGCCTTAGCTAATTTCAAAGCCCATTGTTCTTTCCACAATGACACACAGCCTCGAGAAGAAATTCTTCTGATTATGAGTCATTTACTGTATCCCAAAAAGTTTTAAACATTAAAAAATTTCCCAAAGCAAGGTTTCTCCCATCTGTGATTCACAGACTATCTTCCATCAGAATAACCTATCCTATACCCCATCCTATTAAAATACAGATTCCTGATTCCATTCTCTCAGAGTCAGTAGGTCTAAGTGGGGCATTAGAATCTGTATTTTCAACATTTCCCAGCCAATTCTATGCACAGACCACATGCAGGCAAGTCTAGGAAGGACATAATCTACATATCATTGAAAGAAAACCCTTTGCCACTGCTGGAGCAAAGCCCCTCTTTGCCCATTGACATAACATGTCTGTTAACTCTGCTCCCTCCTCTTGGTCTGGAGTCCGTATTTCACTGCCTGGTTCAAGGCTCTCTGAGATAGAGGACAAGGATCTGAAGTGAGAAGAATAGAGGTCGAGTCTCAAACCTCGCCATTAACAAGTGACGCTAGGTAAAGAAGTAATAACTTCTCTGAATCTTAGTTTACTTTTCTTTAAAATGGAGAAAATATTCCCTGCCTCAGCCTCCTCACATGAGGATCATGAGGAACTAGGAAGAGGACTCACCTAAAATGGACTCATAGACTATTACTAATTTTCCATACAGATGTTAGGAATTGGGTGAACAGTAGGGGCTGTGGAAAATGAAAAGAGCCCTGATCTTTAAGTCAAACACAGACTGAGTCAGAACTCTGGCTTTGCCTCTCACGAGCTCTCACTCTGAATATGTAACCTCCTGGATCCTCTTTCCTTTTGTGCAAAAAGAGAATAACAAACATGTATGCCCAGTAGCAGGAATGGAACATCCTGCTACATCCTAAACATCCATCAGCAGGAGAATAGCTAAATTGACGATGCTTTGTCTATGCTTTGAGAGCAGAGACTTCTCCCCACTTCTGGTTTCTGTGGAGAAGGATTTCGTAAGTATCCCCATGGCCTCCCCCTTGCTTTTGAGTCACTCTACTCCTGAAAAGGTGGCATCACTTATCTGCTTGGCAGATCTTGGCTTGGCTTTATCCTTTTCATTTTGGGAACTGAACTAAGCTATGTAGATGGGTTCTGCGTACATAGGCTCCATATTAACAGGCCTGCTTGACTAGTCACATAAACACCAGCCTCTATCAGCAATAAAATTACATCTGTGGCCTCCATTTGTTTCCTTCTCAAATTGTTCAGAACCCTGGGGACAGGAGAAGACAGATGCTACTTATTGGATCCTCTCAAAACTCCAACATATATGTTGAAAGCTATGTTGTATTAAAAAAAAGGGGGGGGGGTAAAGCCCTATGTACCTACTGTCATGGAAATTATCTTGGAATATCTTAAGCGAAAACTCCCAGGTCCAGAAAAGGTTATTTAGTGTGTTCCCATTTATATAAAAATATAGGATGCATTCACAGAAAAGTGTACACATATTTAATTAGAAAATTAACAAAAAATATAGAAAAAACTATTTAATCTTGTTTCTCTTGGGGATGGAAACAGAATGTGAGGTGAGGTATATATATGCTCTAACATGACTTTAACTTTTAGTTATGCTTGCATTATTTTTTAAATTAAAACATACATAAAAAATTCACATCCATCACATTGTTGTGTGGAGGAATAAACATTATTGCCTGGGTAAATAAAATTTGCATCAAGAGTCAGTAAGTTCAGCTTCTTTATTTTTCTACCAGGAAGTCAGCCCCCCTTGCAAACACTATCCCTCTTGAGTTGTTGTAGGTCACTTTCCTAGAGCACTGCACTCTGAGTTCTCAGCCTTAGCTGAGTCCCTGGTCATCAGAGGGTCTCCATCATGAGAAAGCAAGCTACAGGACAGCAAGGGGCCCAGAACCATAGCCTTTCCAGCTCCCACCCCAGCCTCTGACCAGAGAGGAGAACCGACATGTGTTTGTAACACTAAATAGCACACAAGGCTTAGTGCCTGGGCCAACCATCTACTTTAATTGTCATGGAGCTGGAGTTGGGACAAAGAAAGCCTTCTCTTGCCTCCACTGAGCAGGAAGCACTGCTTCAAAGAGCGGCCGAGGCTCCCCCCAGAACATGAACTCAGCGTGTGACATTATGCACAAAATCACCACATGTCTGCTGTTCTGAACTCACCATCATCTCCTCACATGGAAACTTTAAATGGAAACATATGGTTAGCACAAAACAAATCTGACTTTTTTCCCTCTGTGTGTTTGGTGATTATTTATCGGAGTTCAAAAAAGCATAAAATAAAAAATACACAAGGAATGGAAAATGAGCAGCAAGCTCGTTTGAAGTTTTTTGTTTGTTTGCTTACCTTGGATGTGGTTTATGAAGTTACACACTGGTGCTGAGAAGCTTGGCTAAGGTCCGTCTTAGGTAACGGTGGATTCTGGTTGAAGGATCATAGGCTAGGAAGTCATGGAGAATGGGTCCAAGTAGTGGTTCCAATCCCTGGGGACTGTGGCACATGCTCTCCAATCATTCCTTTTCACTGCTCCGAAATGAGAATAATACTTGCCTTGAGGGTATAATACCTGTAAAGTATCAGAAAGATGCCTTATATATGGTAATAATTATTAACACAGAAATTAACTTAACCAAAATAATAGAATTGACTATGACTAATCATCCGTTCAGTTATTCGTCTCATTTCCCTCCCCTGCCCCACTGCTCTGTGATCTCTTAGAGGGTGGAAATTTCTTTTGCTCATTTTTATGACCCGAGCACTGAGCACATTGTCTTATTTATAGCTCACTTCCCAATAAAGGAGAGATAGAATTGGAAATAACTTCAAACCATGCTAACCAATGTCATTTCCAATCATACTCAACATGAACCTATGGATCAGAGCATTAGGTCTCTTCCCTCTTCCTTTTCACATAACACACTCAATGCTAAGAAAGGAAAAACATCGGGCCAATTGCACCTTAACTCCTGTATGATTTCCAAGAATTAGCTAGAAGCATGATCCTTGAGTTGAGAAACTAAATAATTACCAAATTATTATAACTTAGCAATACACAATTTAAATCTCCCCGCTTTAAACTTGGGTCTACTTTTGGGAGGTCAAGTTACGTTTTAAATAACTTACTCTGGAACACAAAAACAGAAAGTTGCAAAAATAATTACAGTATAAAATTTGTTAAACAGTGTTTGCAATAGAAAGCTGGTCATTTCAATTCCCTAAATATATACTAAACTGCAGTGCGCCAGGCAATATGAGACACAGAAAAATCCCAACATGAGTAAGACATGCTCCTATTCCAAATATATTATGCTTGCCACCTAATAAAATGACCCTCCAGTTTCTTTTTCTATTTTTGTTTCTCTAAATTTATAAAGGCTGTTTAAAAAAACTGCTATCAAACTCTGCTGCCTCACTAATCCACATATGTAATAGAATTCTACATGACATAAAATGATTTTTTAAAATCCCTTATCAATCAATGAGTATTCATTTTGCAACTACAATACTCTGAGCCTGGCGTTGTTTAAACAGAGATGCACAATTTACATGTGCCAGAAATTCCTATAACATGTGTAGGTGTTAACCTCTATAATTTTTAAATTATGTACCTAAAAGCAAGACAATATTTATCTTAAAACATACTAAAATATGATGTGATATCTATTAAGTTTCAATGGACTTTTTGTTGAGATATAATTTACATAGGGTATACAATTTGATAAATTTGACAAATGCATATACCTGCAGAAATGCCGCATTCCTAACAAGTCAGAAATCTATCACCCCAGGAAGTTCCCTCCTGTCATATCCCAATTAATCCCTACCCTCACACTCTTCAGAGGCAACCACTGTTCTAATTTTTGTTACTCTCTATTAGATTTACCTGTTCTGGAACATCATATAATCATATAGTATGTACTCTTTTGTGTTAGGCTTTCTTTGCTCAACATTATCCATGAAATTTATCCATGTTTTTGTAGTTCTTTTTCATTGTTGAGTAATACTTCATTGTAGGGACATACTACAATTTATTTATCCATTCTCCTGTTCATGGATATCTGGGTTTTTTTCTTGTTGTGAGCTATTATGAATGAAGAAGTTATAAGCATCCTTTTGAAAATCTTTGTGTATATATGTTTTACTTCTCTTGGATAAATATCTAGGAGGAAATATACAATGGAATACTATGCAGCCATCAAGAGAAACGAAATCTTGCCATTTGCAATGACATGGATGGAACTAGAGGGTATTACGCTAAGCAAAATAAATCAATCAGAGAAAGACAATTATCATATGGTCTCTCTGATATGAAGAATTTGAGAGGCAGGGTGAGGGGTCGTGGGGGGTGGGGGAGGGAAATGAAACAAGAGGGGATCAGGAAGGAGACAAACCATAAGAGATCCCTAAACTCATGAAACAAACTGAGCGTGGCTGGGGGGGTAGAGTGGGTAGGGATAGGGTGGCTGGGTTATGGACATTGGGGAGGGTATGTGCTATGGTAAGTGCTGTGAAATGTGTAAGCCTGATGATTCACAGACATGTACCCTGGGGCAAATAATACATTATGTGTTAATAAAAAAATAAATAAATAAATAAAAATATCTAGGAGGAAAATTCTTGCAATGCAATGTAGATTATATTTAACTTTATGACCAATTGCCAAGGAATTTTGAACTTCTATGCGCAATATTTAAGAATTCTGTTTATGGGGCCCTCTGGGTGGCTTAGTCATTAAGTGTCTGCCTTCAGCTCAGTTAATGATCCCAAGGTCCTGGGACTGAGCCCCATGTTGGGCTCCCGGCTCAGCGGGGAGCCTGCTTCCCCCTCTCCCTCTGCCTGCCACTCCCCCTGGGGGCTCTCTCTCTCTCTTTGTCAAATAAATAAATGAAATCTTAAAAAAAAAAAGAAAAAGAATTCTATTTATGCCCTACACTTGTCAAAATTTGATTTGTCAATTTTCTCATTTTAGTCTTCGCTGAAAAACATTGGTGTTGAACACTTGTTCACATGCTTACACACCATTTGTATATATTTCCTTTTTGAAGTGTTGGTTCATGCCTTTTGCCCACATTAATTGGTTTTTTTTTTTGTCTGCTAATTCTGTTGCTGCAATTCTTCATATGTCTTTTGTTAGCTATAGGATTGTAAATATCTTCTCATAGGCTGTAGCTTATCTATTCATTTTCAAAAACATGTCTTTCGATGAGAAGAGTTTTCAGTTTTGATGAAATGCAATTTACCAGCTTTTCTTCTATAGATAATACTTTCTATGAACCAACAAAAGATGTGTCCTACTCCATGAGGACACATGTCCACATATGGTCTACTCCATATGTTTTCTCCTATAATTTCTTCTAGAGGCTTTATTTGTTTTAACTTTTATATTTTCACTGGGTGTGATGGTTAATTTTATGTGTCAACCTGATTGGGCTACCGGGTGCCCAGATAGCTGGTAAAATACCTCTGGGTATGTCTGTGAGGCAGTTCCTGGAATAGATCAGCATTTGCATTGATAGACTGAGTGAAGAAGATCACGTTCAGGGTGCCTAGGTGGCTCAGTTGGTTAAGCAACTGCCTTTGGCTCAGGTTATGATCCTGGAGTCCTGTGATCGAGTCCCACATCAGGCTCCCTACTCAGCAGGGAGTATTCTTTTTCCTCTGATCTCTCTTCTCTCCTGCTCCCTCTCTCTCTCTCAAATAAATAAATAAAATCTTAAAAAAAAAAAATCACATTCCTTAATGAGGATAGGCATCATCCAATTCCTTGAGGGACTTCATAGAACAAAGAAGAAAAAGAATGAATTTCTTCTCTCTTCTTGAGCTGGGACATCTATCTTTTCCTGCTCTTGGATATCAGTGCTCCTGATCCTCAGATCTTTGGACTCGACCAAAATTTACACTATCTGCCTCCAGGTTTACAGATTCCATGCCTTGGGGATGTTAATAAATATAGATTCATTCTCTTTGATATATGTAGATCAATTCATATTTTCTCATTTTTCTCATATCAGTATTGGTAATTTACATCTTTTGAGGAATTTGTCCTTGTCATCTAAATTGTAGTATCATAAAAATTGTAATGGTATTCTCTTAATATCAATAGGATAGGAGACGGTCTATTTAATTATGGACATTTGCAATTTGTGTTTTCTTTTTTTTCTTAAACAGTCTAGCTTGTGGTGTATCAATTTTATTGATCTTTTCCAGGAATCAGTGTTTTGTTTCATTGATTTTCCCTATTGTTTGTTTCTTACTACCTCATTGATTTCTACTCTTATCTTTATTGTTTCCTTCCTTCTACTTATTTTATATTTAATTTGCTCTTCTTTTTCTAGCTTAAGGCAGAAGCTTAGAGCATTGATTATAAATCATTATTACGGTTCTAATCTAAGCATTTAAAGCTATAAATTTTCTGCTAAGCACTGTTTCTATGGCATCTCACAAATTTTAATATGTTGTGCTTATATTCTCATTTATTTTAAAATATTTTAAATATTGAGTTCTTTCGTGGGGCATTTAGATGTTTGTTCATTTATAAATGTTTAGAAAAGATTTGCTATTGATTTCTAATTCAATTTCACTGTAGTGAGATAGGATACTTTTAAATTTATGACTTGCTTTATGACTCAGCACATGTTTTATCTTGGTGAATATTCTACGTTTTCTGGAAAATAGTATACATTTTCTTATAAACATAAGCATATATATTTCTTATAAGTATCAGCTGTGTTAATTCAATCAATAATATTGTTTAAATCTTCTATATCCTGATTATTTTGATATGGTTGTTCTAACAGTTATTGAAAAAGTATTAAAATTTTGAAGTCCATATGTGGATTTGTCTATTTCTCCATGTTATTCTGTCCATTTTTGCCTCATATATTTTGAAGTTCTGTTACTCATTACACAAACATTTAGGATTGTTATGTCTTATTATGCCTTCTTGGTGATTGTCTCTCTTTATTTCTCTCTTTATTTCTAGTCATATTTTTTTGTCCTGAAATATATTTTGTTTAATATCAATATAGTCACTCCAGCTTTCTTGTGATTAGTTTTTTCATGCTATGTTACTTTACTCTTAACCTAAGTCTTTGTAGTGCATAAAGTTATTCTTGATCTTCATGATTTTTTAACCAGTCCGATAAGCTTTGTCATTTAGTTATAGAGTTTACTCTAATCATATTTAATACAAATATGAATATGGTTTTATGTCTTTTTTTCTTACTATTTGTTTCCTGTTTGTCCCACTTGTACTTAGTTTTCTTTCCTGCCTTCTGTTGGATGTATTAAATATTTTATAGCCCCATTTATTCCTCCTAATTTATTTAAGATTTTAATAGTTTCTTTATTTTTTTATTTTTTCCTAATTTTTATTTAAATTCTATTTAGTTAACATATAGTGCAATGTTGGTTTTAGGAGTACAATCCAGTGATTCATCACTTACATATGACAGTGCTCATTATATCAAGTGCCCTCCTTCATACCCATCACCCCTAGCCCATCTGCCACCCACTCACCTTCCTCCATCACTCCTTGGTTTGTTTTCTGTCTTTAGGAGTTTCCTATGGTTTGTTTCCCTTTCTCTTTTTTCTTATTCCCCACCCCATATGTTTATCTGTTTTGTTTCTTAAATTTCACATAGGAGTGAAATCATGCAGTATTTGTCTTTCTCTGACTGGCTTGATATACTCTAGCTCCATCCACATCATTGCAAATGGCAAGATTTCATTCTTTTTGATGACTGAGTAATATTCCATTGCATATATATACTATTTCTTCTTTATCCATTCATTAGTTGATGGACATTTGGCCTCTCTCTATAGTTCGGCTATTGGTGGTAATGCTGCTATAAGCATCAGCATGCATGTACCCCTTCAAATCTGTATTCTGTATCCTTTGGCTAAATGCCTAGTAGTGTAATTTCTGGATCACAGGGTAGTTCTATTTTCAACTTTCTGAGGAACCTCCATACTGTTCTCCAGTATGGCTGCACTAGTTTACATTCCCACCAATAGTGCAAGAGGGTTCCCCTTTCTCTGAATCCTCAGCAACACCTGTTGTTTCTTTGTGTTTTTAATTATAGTCTCCTGAAATGGGTGAGTTGGTATCTCCTTGTGGCTTTGATTTGTATTTCCCTGATGATGAGTGATGTTGATCGTCTTTTCATTTGTCTATTAGTCATCTGGATGTCTTCTTTGGAAAAATGTTTATTCACTTCTTCTGACCCTTTCTTAACTAGATTGTTTTTTGGATGTTGAGTTTGATAAGTTCTTTATAGATTTTGGATAACTAACCTTTTTTCAGATATGCCATTTGCAAATATCTTCTCTGTTCTGTAGGCTGCCTTTTAGTATGCCGATTGTTTCCTTCACTGTGCAGAAGATTTTATCTTGATGAAGTCCCAATAGATCATTTTTGCTTTTGTTTCCCTTGCCTCTGGCAACGTGTCTAGTAAGATGTTGCTACGGCTAAGGTCAAAGATGTTGCTGCATGTGTTCTCCTCTAGGATTTTGATGGTTTCCTGTCTTACATTTAGGTCTTTCACCCATTTTGAGTCTATTTTACAGTATAGTGTAAAAAACTAGTTCAGTTTCATTCTTCTGCTTGTTGCTGTCCAGTTTTCCCAACATCATTTGTTGAAGAGACTATCTTTTTCCATGGGTTATTCTTTCCTGCTTTGTCAAATATTAGTTGCCATATGGTTGTGGGTCCATTTCTGGGATTTCTATTCTGATCTCCATTGATCTATGTGTCTGTTTTTGTGCCAGTACCATACTGTCTTGATGACTATAGCTTTGTAATATTGCTTGAAATCTGGAATCGTGATGCCTTCAGCTTTGTTCTTTTTCATGATTGCTTTGGCTACTTGGGGTCTTTTGGGGTTCCATACAAATTTTAGGATGGTTTGCTCTAACTCTGAAAAATGCTGGTGGTAATTTAATAGGGATTTCTAGAATTTTAATAGTTTCTTTATGGATTAAATGTGCATCCTCAACTTAATCTATTTTGAACCTCTTCACATATGAGGACCTTACAATAGTATGCCTCCATTTACTTTCTTCCATTCTTTGCAATAGCTGTTGCCATATATTTCATTCCTACATATGTTATGAAGCCCATGTTACATTATATTTGGATTTTCTTGTTTGTTTTAAATAGTAACGTCATTTAAAGTAATTTAAAATGAAAATTTATTTTTATTTTCTAGATATTTATCACTTCAGGTGCTCTTTATTCATTTGTATGATCTGAATTCTTTACCTTTCAGTCTGCAGAAGTTTCTTTAATATTTTTGATTTACTGTACAGACCTGCTTTGGTAAATTCTCTCAGCCTTTTTTTTTTAATTGTGTCTTTATTTCACCTTTAATTTCAAAGACTATTTACTGCAAGTAGAATTCTAGACAGATGGAGTTCTTTTCTTTCAGTACATTAGAGATGTTGCTTCACTGTCTCCTGGCTTGCTTCCTTTTTGATAAGAAGCTCATACTCATTTTTACCTTTAATCTCCAGAAGATAATCTCTTTTTCTTTTCTGTATGCATTTAAGATTTTCCTCTTTATGTTTTGTTTTCATGGATTTGACTATGAATTTCTTAGGTGCGACTGCTTGTCTCCTGATTACAAGTCATATTTTCTTGATTCTTTACATGTCTAGCAATTTTGTTGGGATTCTAGATTTTTGTCATCTTCTTTAAAGAGTTTTAAGTTTTGTGTTGCTAGCAAATTAATTTACTGGTAGATTTTCTTGATCCTGTGGAGGCCTACATTTATATTTTCTAAGGTTGAGTCTAGAGTGGTTCTTACTATTCCTAAGGCAAGCTTTTTGGAAGTCTCAGGTGAATTCCCAAGTTGCAACCTGGCTACTTGGACTCCAAGGTCTCCTAACAGTGAAATATTTAGAATCACACTGTTCCTCTCACACACACCAATAGTCATTCTCTCCCAGACCTCATAGAGTCATGACTTATATGTACACAGCTTAGTATTCGGCTAAAGACTCAAGAGAATCCCCAATGCAGAGTTCTGAATCTCTTTCTCTAGAATATTCCTTTTCTTCATAGCCCTGCCCCACAAATTCCAACTATCTCAGCAGCCTTAAATTCTGGTCTCTATTTTCTCCATCTCATAAGACCACTTCTCTGTCTTTGGCCTCTACAACCTGGAGCTGTAATTTTGAAAGTGTCCCCATGAAAAAAGTCTAGGTAAATATGGAGCTCACCTCATGCGTAGCCCTTTTGCCAGTGATCATAGTCCTGTGCTATATGTTGTCCAGGTATATGGAAATATTTACTTCATATAGGCTTTTTAGTCTAATAATCTAAGGAGGGTAGTCTGATACATATTAGTTCATCATGGTTAGAATTGGAAGCCTAAATCTAAACTATATAGTTATGACTAAAGGTGAAAGAAGAATTTAGACCAATGAGATTTTTAATTAAAATAGTTGCTAGGGAGAGGAGCAAGATGGCAGAGGAGTAAGAGGTGGAGATAGTGTCTGATCCCAGAAGTTCAGCTAGATAGTTATCAAACCACTCTAAACAACTACAAACTTAGCAGGAAATAGAAGAGAAGATGAACAGCAACTCTAGGAACAGAAAATCGACCACTTTCCGGAAGGTAGGACGTGCAGAAAAGTGAATCAAAAGCGACAGGAAGATAGACTGCGGGGGGAGAGGCCGGCTCCCGGAAGCCGCAGAGCAGCCAGCACAAAATCGGAACTTTTAGAAATCTGCTCCACTGAGGGACATCGCTCCAGAGG
>CM052898.1:114152856-114201769 GCA_028534135.1 Potos flavus | reverse complement strand
CTTCCTACAGAACTTTACTATTTTTTAAATAGAGATTGAGAATCAAATGAAAATAATAACCAGAAAAAGGGAAATACGAAAACAGCTATTCTCCTAGCTAATGAGTTTGAAATTTTCAGGTTGAATTTTATCCTCTTGAGGTTCAAGTTCTATTCAGAGTGAACAAAATGAGATTTCCTAGTTGTGTAAAAAAGACAAAGCCTCAAATTCTTTTGAATATCAAGCATGTCTTAATAAAGTACATTTGACAACTTAAGGGTAAAGGAACCAGAACCAAGTAGATTGGATTTCTTTTTAAATACATAGGGGTTAGGGGCGCCTGGGTGGCTCAGTGGGTTAAAGCCTCTGCCTTCAGCTCAGGTCATGATCTCAGGGTCCTGGGATCGAGCCCCGC
This sequence comes from Potos flavus, assembly GCA_028534135.1. NCBI lineage: Eukaryota > Metazoa > Chordata > Mammalia > Carnivora > Procyonidae > Potos > Potos flavus. Next base: position 114,201,375 of record CM052898.1, on the reverse strand, counting down.
ATCAGGCTCTCTGCTCAGCAGGGAGCCTGCTTCCCCCTCTCTCTGCTTGCCTCTCTGCCTACTTGTGATCTCTCTCTCTCTCTGTCAAATAAATAAATACAATCTTTAAAAAAATAAATAAGTAAAAATAAATAAATACATAGGGGTTAGAAAATGAAGGGGGGAGAGGCTTGACACAGAATACCTTTGGCTTTGCCCAAGCCTGAAATATTTAGGGGGGGGGGGAATCGAAATTATTTTCCAAGCTCCAAATATGGTTTGTTTCTTCAATAAGTAAAAGTTATGGTATTAACTTTTCCTGAAATGAACTCTAGTTGTTAACCAGAGGACAATTGTAATGGAGATATTTTTAAATGGAAAAAAGGAGTATTAGAATTGCAATATATTGCTGCAGACTAATTGTTGGCTAGACCTAACTCAAAGGTCCTGTCTTCTTGAACTTCTGAACTCAGGGCAGAATATTAGCAGAGAATTTATCTCGCTTTCTTATACACTGTTAGGTGGTGGGTTTGATAAACAGCAAATTTATGATGAGAGGCTTGCCCAAAGCCAACAACCGTCACTGGTGATACAACAGTGAAGACAATGAATCTGATCATGGTACTTATATCCATGGAAGCCAACCCCAAACTGGGTTGTACTGACAGAGGACAGGAGGGTAGAAAGTGCTCCATGGTTGGTCTTAAATACCACAGCTGGGAAATAGCTAAGAAGCAAAAGAAATCATTTATAAATCGCCAATAAATGTGAAAAGATACTCAACTACACTATTAATCATAAAAAAAAATACTAAAGTAATATAATAAAACTATTTATTCACCAATCATTCTCACCTATCAGATTGACAGGGATTACAAATCTTGACAGAAAATGGTTTGGGGAAGGCATAAAGAGATAGCATTTTCTTCTAATAATTTCTTTTTTTAATATTTTTATTTAAATTCAATTAGCCAACATATAGTATATCATTAGTTTCAGATTTAGAGTTCAATAATTCATCAGTTGCATATAATACCCAGAACTCATTACATCACATGCCCTCCTTTCTTGTTATAACTTTCCTGAAGAAAAGGCAGACAATAGAGGATTGGTCGCATGTTTTATAATACATTCATAAGATAGCCATTAAAAGTGGTATTGTTTCATATTGTATTAGGAAAATAAACTCCTAATTTGTTTTTAAAGGTCATATTGTAGAATATATACTAAAATGGGAAAATGTTCGTCATATAATTGCTAAGTGAAACAAAGCAAGTTAAACCCCATGTAAGATTATTACATTAAAATATGTATGAAGAAATTCCCCTTGCATCTTTGCTATCTTTCTGTTGGAGAGCTCAAGGACTCAGTAAGTCAATACTCCCTCTGTACCAGCTCATGGTGATCTCAACCAGACTCATGGCCTTAAATACCATATTTAAGCTAACAGCTACCAAATGAATACCCCAGTCCCAATCTCTTCCTATGCCCCAAACACATATGTTCAAATCTCCACTTGCATGGAAAAAGTCTCAAACTGAACATGTCCAAAACCAGACTCCTAAGGTCTTGGTCCCCATAAAATCTTTCCAAGCCTACTTCATCTTAACTAATGCCAACTCCATCCTTGCAGACACCCACAAAACCCTGAAGGCCTCCTGTCTCCACACTAGTTTTGATATCCTACATCCAATCCACTGGCAAGCACTGGCAAATCTTCCTCACAACCTGCCCAGAGTCTGACCGCTTCTCTGCACCTCCACTGCTATCACCCTGGTCCAAGCCAACATTGTGGCTCATCTGGGTTATTAAAATAGCCTAATATCCCCATTTTAACTCTCTCCCCATATTGTCTGTTCTCCCTGTTTTAACCATTTCCATCTACTGTCTGTTCTCTGAAGAGGAATCAGAGTGATCCTATTAAAACCTAAGCCCAAACACACGATTCTTCTGCACAAAATTCTCCAATGACTTCCAATCTCACTTCAAAAAGAAGAAACAAACACCAGCCATCCTGATGGCATCCAGGGTCCTGCCTGATGTGGCTACCCCTTATCGTGATGACCACCTTCCGCCAGGCTTTCCCCTGCTCACTCTCCTGCAGCTACACTTGCCTCCTTGTTGTTCCTTAAGCCCCATAACAATCATTCGCTATTCCTTCTGCCCCAAATGCCCTACCTGACATATCCACATGGCTCATTTTCTCACCTCCTTCAGGTTTTTCCTCAAATGTCAAAAATGAAAACTTCCCAAAATGATCTATTTAAAATAGGAACACTTCTCCTATTCCTTTCTCTTCACCTATGTCCTCCTTACTCCCCTTTCCTTGCTTGTAACTCTTCGCAGCAGTTATTAACATCTAAAATACTATATCATTTATTCATTCATTCACTTCTTTTATTTTCTGAGTCTTCCTCCATCCCAGGTGGAATATAAGCTCCACTGGATAAGGATTTTTGTTTGTTGGAATCACCGCTGTAGCCACAATGCCCAGAATGATACCTGATATATTGCAGGTGCTCCCTGATAATCACTGAGTAAATGATAAAGATGGATGCTAAAGTGAGCAGTACTTATTGCTGGATGGTAGAATTGAGATTTTTTTCTTCTTTTGTGCATACATTATTTTTAATGGGCAATTTTTAGAGCAGTTTTGGGGTAATAACAAAATTGAGGAGAAAGGGCATTAAGGAGGGCATGTGATGTGATGAGCACTGGGTGTTATATGCAACTAATGAATCACTGAACAAAAAAAAGAGAAAAAAAAAGTACATATATACTTCTCATATACTCTCTGACCCCACACACTCACAGCCTCCCCTACTGTCAAGATTCTCCATCAGAGTAGCACATTTTTTTAGTAACCAATAAATCTACATTACATATTATTATCAGCCCAAGTCTATAGTTTACATTATGGCTCATTCTTGGTGTTGTACATTCTGTGAGTTTGGACTAATGTATAATAACCATTGACTAATGAACTAATATATCCACCATTATACTCTCATACAGAATAGTTTCATTGCCCTAAAAGTCCTCTGTGCTCTAGCAATTCATCCATCCTTCCCTGTTAACCCCTGATAACCACTGATCTTTTTACTGTCTCCATAGTTTTGCCTTTCCCAGAATGTCATCTCATTGGAATCGTACAGTATATACTCTTTTTATATTGGTTTCTTTCACTTTGCCACATGTATTTAAAGTTCTTCCAAGTCTTTTCATGGCTTGATAGCTCATATCCTTTTAGCACTAAATAATATTCCATTGTCTCAATGTACCACAGTTTATCCATTCACCTGCTAAAGGACATCCTAGCATTTATAAATTAAGATACTATTAACATTTATGTGCAGGTTTTTGTGTGGGCACCAGTTTTCAACTCATTTAGGCAAAGAAGCATAATAGCTAGATCTTTGGTGAGAGTACATTTAGTTTTGTAAGAAACCTCCAAACTATCTTCCCAACTGTACTATTTTGCATTCATGCCAGCAATAAATGAAAGTTCCTGATCTCCAACATCCTCACCAGTATTCAGTGTTGTCAGTGGTTTGGATTTGAACCATATCTAACAGATAGTAGTATCTCATTGTTGTTTCAAGTTGTATTTCCATAATGACCTATGATGTGGAATATCTTTTTATATGCTTATTAGTCAACTGTATATCTTTGGTGAGATGTCTGATTTCATCTTTTGCCCAGTTTTTAGTCAGATCGTTCATTTTCTTATTATTGAGTTTTAAGAATTCTTTTATTTTGGATAACAGACCTTTATCGATAGGTCCATTGCAAGTATTTTCTCCGAGTCTGCAGCATGCCTTCTCATTCTCTTGAGATTATTTTTATAATTGAATAAATATTTCACATCTTAAGATAGGTATGATATGTCATATGCCAAATGAGTATTAAATTATTTTTAACTGATGGCTGTGTACATACCAGCTTTGTTATATTGGTTATACCATAGAGAATGCACATGAATCGATATGGCCTGAATTTATATAAGGGAATAACCTCTGTATATACTTACTTTTTAAAATATACACTCCAAAATAAATGTGGCTATTGCTGGGATTCCTCATTCCATGTAGCCCATATCCCATTTCAGTTTTTGTAGGCATAGAAAAGCCAAATGCTCAACAAACACATCTAAAGCAAATGCTCTATTCTTAAACAAAACATCTGTCCTGAGTCCCAGATTTCCTACCTGGTGAACTAAGTAGAACTCTGTCTCTCTCTCTTTGTTTTGAGCAGAAAGTGCCCCAAATACATGTTCCAGCTTGCCTTGCTTTTGGATCTTTTCTGGTCTGCAGTACCAAGTAGGACTACCTTGCCAGAAGTTTCCCTGGCCCCAAAGAAATCAACCATCTCACCTGAAATGTGTTCAAGAACTTCATACCCCCAGAAGCCTCAGAGCTTCCAATCTATCTGTGATCAAAATGTCATGAGGCCAAAACTTCCCAAAAGCCAAAATTCTATCCTCCTTCTCAGATTTTCCAACACCTTCAAAATGTTCAGTTTCATAATCTTTTCCTTGCCTCTACTAAGGCCTGCCAGAAAGGTAGGAAGGCAATAGATGTCATCTGCACCACTCTCTAGCCAAGAGAATCCCTCTACTCATCCTTGTCTGCTTCTAATGGAAAAAGAGTCCTCCTGATTATTATTGATGGGCTTTAAGTACATTCCTTAATCTGTCTGAACCTCGGCCTCTATGTCTGTCACATGGAGATAATATTGTCTTCCTTTCGGGGCTATTATGAAAACTAGAAATGATGTATGTAAAGCACATTACGTATTTCAAACACTCAAAAAAGCTGCTGCTGTTTTCCCATTGTTTATTCTGCTGACATTTCTCAATTAACTCCATGTCCTTCCATCCATGCCTTTCTGGACTCTCAAGTCCATGCAGCATTCCAAAGCTCTTCCTTGAGAAGGAATATGTAAGGGGGCAGAATATTCATTCTATATATTTGGGTTTTGTAAGTAACATAGTTTATGGAACGAGCTGTTTCCCCTCTAATTCCTAGTTAAGTGAATGGGGAAATAAGGCCTAGATCTGATGTCAAACATTGAGCACATTCAGCAGGGTGGCTGGGTCTTAATTCAATCTGAGGACAGATTTCTATTCTACCTATAAGATCACTAGGAAACTTTTTATTGCTCTCGTCATAGACTATTCGAGATATAAGGGAACTGAAACTCAGAGAGGCTCTGACCCCTGGGCCACGGCAATTTTCCCTGCACACTAGCTCTTCTCGATGTCCTATACTTACTACATTGCTCTAATTTACCATAATAGCATAACTGAAGTCCTACCTTTCCAGCCACTTACTTAAGAGTGTAGCTAGGTAGTCCAGATCTAGCCATGAAATGACTGGGAAGGAACAATCTGGAGAGCAGGGTCTGCATGGTCTGAAGATGACACAAAGGCCTTATACGTTCCCTGCCTTCTTTTAATGCCCTAGTGTTGCTGCCAGTGCGGACTCAGATCTCCTCATTATAGTTTTGACAGCTGCTAATGTTGACCTATTTCTTTCTTTTATTTAATTTGTTGAAGGGTACTATTTTAAGAGACATTCCTTATCCTCTCTCAGATACATTTCTGATGTAACCCCATTTCTAATTTGCTGATATGTTCATTTATAATCAAAGGAAATATTTAAAGATTGGTTAGCAATTTTTCCCTCAACCCAGGCAGCATGAATGACCCTGAATCTCTGCAACAGAGAACCACACTATGTGGTAGAAAGAGCAATCTCCAGAACCAAGACAAGGCCTAGAGACTCAACTCTGAAATTAGGTATTTCTGCTTATCTATATTCATGTGATAAGCCATAAACTGAGGTTTAGTTTCTCATCTATAAATGGGAATAAGATCAAACTTATAGGATTATTGATATTGCAACCCTTTGCAAATGATTATCCCTACAAATCACAATATCCTATGTGATTTTAGTTTTACTTAGTTCTGACTGAAAAAAATGAAGATAATAGGCACACTATTTGGTAGATAAGGCTGGACACCACCAACAGAAAGCCAACATGGCCTTAGGAACGGCTCTGACACCTCGTATGCACTGTCCAATTGAATGTTGTACCATGAGAATGGAGAAACGATTACATTCCTAGCAAAACTGCAGTGTTACTGTAAAGATTGTGGTCATTTCCAGTGAAATGTTTGCAAAGGGTAAACATATTTCAGCTGTTAGCAAATCAAATACCAGCATGGCAGAAGTTCACCTAGTATTTAAAAGACAAACAAGGTGGTAATTACAAGGAAACCAATTAGATGATTGACAAATCCAAAATGGTTTAATGTCATCTAAGTTACTATTTAAAAGTCAGAATTTTAAATTCAGAAGAGAATCTTGGAAATCCTCCAGCCAAATCTTCCCTAGAGCCCAGAGCTGTAGTGATTTGCCCAAGGTCACACAAAAACTTTGAGAGTTTCCAGACAGTTCCAGGTGATATTGGAGCTCTTACATTTTTAAACAGTTTAGTCAAAATGAATGTTTAGGTTGTTATATTAATTGTTCCATGCTTATTAAGAGCAATTCATTTTTTTAATTTTTCGTAAAGATTATTTATTTTAGAGAGAGAGAGCACACACTCAAGTGCGGTGAGGGGCAGAGGAAGAAAATCCTCAAACTCTCTGCTCAGTGTGGAGCCCAACACTGGGCTCAATCTCAGGACCCTGAGATCATGACCTGGGCTGAAATCAAGAGTCAGAAGCTGAACCAACCGCACCAGTCAGGCATCCCAAGAGAAGTGCATTTTAAAGAGAATTTTACATTTACCATCTCATTATTTCCTGTCAAAAACCCAATAAGGTTTGAACTACTGGGTTCCCATTTAGGAGGTGAGAAAAGTGAAGCTCTGAGAGGTCAGTAAACTTGGTTTGAAGTGAAAGAACTGTGGCACAGTCAAGCTTCAAATCCAGTCTGACACCACAGCTGGTGTTCTATGTCATCTTTTCTTTCATTCTCAACCTTTGCAAAGATTAGTTATTAAAGATAAAAGAGTAATTAACCATCTTGGTATATCACAAGGAAACTTAGGGTGGTCCTGGGTGGAACCTTCCTGACACATTATCCCTGAGCCCCAAATGCAACTCCTAGCAAGGTTGATGGGCACTCTTCCCATATTGACTCAAGTTCTGAGTTACTGGTTTCCATAGAGCTTCAGCAAAGCCATTCAAAAACACATCAGCGCTCTAGAACAAAGACACTTCCCTGCCCAGACACATGACGATTCATCACATTTCTACAAATATTGTTAGAAAGAAAATTCAGGACAATGATCACCTGTGGTGGAGTAAAACATGTCTCAGGATTAAAATCAGGTCTAAGTTCATAGAAAACACAGTGCTAGATTCCTAGCTTCACCTATAAAATAAGACAAGACTTTGAAAGGATAAAATGAAATCATTTGGATAGACTTTGAAAAGTTATTAAAATAAATCATAAACAATTATTTATAGACTATATAATCCTATTAAAAAATAACATGGAATAGAGAAGCCTACTGTGTGCAAAGTTTAAAACATAATCCCTGCCTTCAAGGTGTTGATAAGCTCAGTGGTAAAACAAATGTGAGTAGACATAGAAAAAAAAAAAAATTGGACATCTGGTTTTCTTTCCCCATTATCTTCAGGTTACAAGTACTGTTGGTATATTTGTGATAATGCATTTATTTTGCCTTTTGAAATTTTTTCTTAGGATAGAGTTCTAATTTAAAGTTACATAAGGTATTTTACCAGTTTCAGATACGGATCTGGCTATCTACTGTTGGAACATTTAATCATCCCAAAACTAAGTGGCTCAAATTTATAACAACCACTTTTTCACAGTTCCAGGAGTTGACTGGGTTCTACCAGCCAGTTCGGCCTCTGGGTCTCTCAGGTGGCTGCAATCAGCCAATAGCTGGTACCGGAATCATTTCAAAGCCTTCATTACTCAGAAGCCTGGTGAATCCACAGTTGATGCTGGCTATGACCTCAGACCTCCACTAGATCTCTTGTCCAGAACACGTATACATGGCCTCTCCATATGGCTTCCCATGGGAGCTTCCTGCTTCCTCATGGCATGGCGCCTGGATTCCAAGAGCAAGAACCCAAGAAGTACCTGCAGGAGCCCTATCGCTTTCCATGGCCTAGCATCAGAATTCACATAGAATGATGTTGGTTGTAGTCACGGCTTCCCAGATTCAAGGGTAGTGAACATCATCCCTTCCTCCTAATAGGAGGAGTGTCAATGCCATATTGAAAGAAGAACATGCTGATGGGAAAGCATGTTGCAGTCATCTTAGAAAATACAATCTGCTACAGGACATAGTAAGCAGAATTTAAAAGTCTATTACACCGATGAAAATTTGTTAGATAAATGTGCATAGGAGCAAAAGGAATATACAAAAAAAGAAAATCACTATCAGACTAGGGTATTGGGGTAGAAGAATCATTTCATTCTTCCAAATGTATGTTTCTTTTTTTTTTTACTGATATACATTTATTTTTTTGTATGTGGTAAAACATAAATTTTCTTTTTTTTTTTTCATTTTTTTATTGTATTATGTTATGTTAGTCACCAAACAGTATGTCATTAGTTTTTGATGTAGTGTTCCGTGATTCATTGTTTGCATATAACACCCAGTGTTCCATGCAATACGTGCCCTCCTTAATACCCATCACCAGGCTCACTCATCCCCTCACTCCCCTTCCCTCTAAAGCCCTCGGTTTGTTTCCTGGAGTCCATAGTCTCTCATGGTTCATCTTCCCCTCTTGTTTTCCCTCTTCATTTTTCCCGTCCTTCTCCTAATGTCCTCCATGCTATTCCTTATGTTCCACAAATAAGTGAAACCGTATGATAATTGACTTTCTCTTCTTGTCTTATTTCATCTAGCATAATCCTCTCCAGTTCCATCCATGTCAATGCAAATGTTGAGTATTCATCCTTTCTAGTGGCTGAGTAATATTCCATTGTATATATGAACCACATCTTCTTTATCCATTCATCTACTGAAGGGTGTCTCAGCTCCTTCCACAGTTTGGTTATTGTGGACACTGCTGCTATGAACATTGGGGTGCATATGCCCTTTCTTTTCACTACATCTGTATCTTTGTGGTAAATACCCAGTAGTACAATTGCTGGGTCATAGGGTAGCTCTGTTTTTAACTTTTTGAGGAACCTCCATACTGTTTTTCAGAAAGGCTATACCAGCTTGCATTCCCACCAACCGTGTAAGAGGGTTCCCCTTTCTCCACATCCTCGCCAACATTTGTTGTTTCCTGTTTTGTCAATTTTTGCCATTCCAACTTGTGTAAGGTGATATCTCATTGTATGTTTCTGCTACACTCTTTTTCTTTCAAGATACTCACTCATGATACCAGATGCTCTGTGTTCTACAGCATAGCCAGTCGGAAGAACTCAGGTGCATTAAAAGGGGACATAAACTTTTACAATCGTTTAGGGCCTTCGGTGGAAAATTAAAAGGTTGAGCTTTTGTTCTTTAGGCGAGGCAAGGCCAAAGACATCCACTAAAAAGGTCAGTCCATGTAAGGAAGTTTTGTGTTTTTTTTTTTAAGTATTTTATTTATTTATTTGAGGGAGAGAGAGTGAGAGAGAGCATGAGAGCGGAGAGGGTCAGAGGGAGAAGAAGACTCCCCACTGAGCAGGGAGCCTGATGTGGGACTCCGGGATCATGACCTGAGCTGAAGGCAGTTGCCCACCCAACTGAGCCACCCAGGCATCCCCTAAGGAAGTGTTTTTAGTGATTATTTAAGTATTTGTAAAAAGAATGCTTGTGCCAGTATCCCTCACTAGAATGCGAGCTCCCCTGGGGAGAAGCTGCATCCAGTGTATCTCGCTTGGGATCTCTAGTGCTACCCACTTCTCCTGGTACCTGGTTGACACTCAGTAGGTGTTGCCTGAGGGCAGAAGGCCAGCTCTGTCATCTGAATTCCTTGGGCTAGCTCTTATAAGTTCAATACCTTCAGGGAAAGGAGGCAAAGTAAAAGGGGCCAAGTGGGGAAGACAGTGGTAAATTACAGCATAAGCCCAGTGAAAGCATTAAAATTCTCCTTAAAAACAACACAGCAACAAAACAAAAAATAATACTATGTTCTGAATAAAGTGTCTCTTCAATTGCCTCCAGCCCACAGGCAATCCTCCAACTCAGACACAATTTGTGTTCCTCCAGGTGGAATTGCCCCCTATAGTAGGAAAGAGTCCATTGCAAAACATTCACAACCAATGGGTGATCTTCCAAAGGGTGCTCACATCTTCATTACCACTGTCCTAATATGAATTCTGAACAGCTGCAAGGATGCTATTTAAATCCCATTCCCACATATCATCTACCACCACTTTCTACGACCCTCCTCCATTTGTGAAACATAGGACCAGAGAAATTTAGGCATCATCCATTCTAATCCAATCATTTTACAAATGGGGCAAATGACTTATCTGACAGGTCATACAATCAGTTGCTAGAGCTATGCAGATACAGGATAAGAACCCTAACTCATCTAAGTGCTATTCAGTGTTTCTTCCACATCACCACGACATCAGACATGAAGCTCAAGGTACCTTTTAGAACCGAAACAGTGTGAAAATATTAGATACAGAAATAATTTCCACCATGTATTTATTTTAATAAAAAACATAAATATGAATATGAATAAACATTCTCACACATTGCTTTTCTTTAATTCTGGGCATGACCCAGACTGGGATCTGAAATTGATTCCTTGCTAATGAGAGACACCTAAAAGGCAAAGATTTAATGATAGAAATTGTTTATAGTTGGCCATAAATAATGCAGTAATGGAATATTTATTGATCCCAAGTTCAGTAGCTCAAATGAGTGATAGGCTAGGAAATGCCTGCCACTTTCTGAAGCCTGACACATAAGCGCCATCCACCCTATTAACAGAATGTGCTAAAGCACAGAGCCAAAAATTGACTGAGCTATCTGGACACTCCAGGCTGACTCATTTGCAAGATGGTTCTTTTCTTAGATTCCCAGGATAGAAAAGACATAATATTAGTTTTTGTACATTGAAAAAAAAGATGATATGACCTTGCTTCCTGTTAGTGCTGTCAAGCTGAGGAAAACAGAGAGGTGTCAAAATATCCTGAAGTTTAAGTTGATTTCATGGCCCACCTCTCTCCCTAAGTACTAGAACTCCTCCTCTGAAGACCCTCAGAATTCCTGTGCCACTGTGCTTCGTTTGCATTTTAATTTCCTCAGAGCTCTAGAAAAGACCAAAACCTATAGCTGTGAAGCCTTATGCTTCCCCCACATCTCTCTTGCATAAATGCCAAACAGAAACCACCTTGCTGCCTCCATTTAATCATGGGACAATATTTCAACATAACAGAGGGGCTGTTTGTGCTTTATCTTTTACTGCATTTTTATGGGGAGCAATATATTTTCTTCCTTTCCTCCCCTGATACTGTAACAATCTTTCCTAAATTAAATATGTAACAAATTTCTCATACAACTTTATTCCTGGGCTCTTTTTAAACCATCATTAAATATCTTCATGCTGTTTGACAGTTATTCCTCATCACTGTGTTACCTCAGAAACTTCCTGGTGTAAATGGAGGTTGACAGTGTGCAGAGAAAGAGCACACAGGAGCCATGGCGGTGGCTGGACCCTCCCACGAGAGACAGACAGGCAGAGTCTGGTGGGTATGGGGTAACAGCTAGGGAATCGAAGACATACACAATTGAGAAGAAGAGTTCATCCTATTTACTTTTGCATATCCAGAACCTAACTCTGTTGTTTCAGGTACAGTGGGGTTCTGTGGAGATATTTGGTGGAAAGAAAAGGGGAAGAGAGAGGATATAGGAGAAAGGGTAGAAGAGGAAAATGGAGAGGAGGGGGGAAGAGGCTGAAGGTTGTGAGATGCTTGGTATAGAAAGAACACAGGTGGAATGCATCATACCAGAGGGAGAAAAAGAGAAATCTTCCATTCATTCATTGATTTGATCCAAGCCAAGATGTGCATAATGATGTGTTTCCTCAAGGACAATGGCTCCGGAAGAGAATGATAGTCTGCAGAGCAGCCCAGTGAGCTATGGCCCCAGGAGCATTGTGACAGGCAGAAAGGTGGGCTCCAGGGGCAGTGCACAGGGCTGAACCACACTGCCAAAGGAAGGGAGATCACTGGATTGGGGGAATGGGTACTGTAGGAAGACCAGACCAACAGCCACGCTACCCTGGAGGAAATTACATAGGTCAAGAAAAAAAAAAAAAAATCCTGCTTAACTTTTCTAATAGTTGCAATTATCTCGATTTATTGATCACATACCTGAGCTTATCTGAAAGAAAAGGAAATAAACTGGGATTAGATGCTGGCTATAGTCACAGCTGCTGTGTGTCAGCTTTAATTTGCAACCATTTTCTCTGACACATATTCTTTGTGGTGTTAAGCAAAAATTGGTAAGACTCCTGAGTGCCTAATTCATATGACTTTTGCAGATATGTGAACCTCACCTAATGCAATGTTAAAAAAAATAAAAAATTACCTGAACACTTATGCTATACTTAGGTCCCTTAGGTAACAAAATTGTGTAGGATAGTGCTGTTCTGGAACTTTTTATTTTCGGTGTCAATCCAGATATGCAGGTAGATGCAAAAGCGATCACAGAAAATGGAAGGAATGTTTTGATGAATTTTTAGTGAATAATCTAATGTAGCCAATATTTCTTAGCAATCATGTGCACTGCCTCCACAGGCCTATTTCCTGTGTTAGACTTCCCAACAAGTTCTGATATCATACACTGTAAATGGTAACGGTCTGTTTGTAATAGAATCAACTGTCACCTGTGGAGTTTTCACAGCTATTTGCAAGGTTTAAAGAAGTAGCTCAGAAGGGAGAAAATATCTTACTAGAAGTCAAAAGAGCTGGTTCTACTTCAAGCTTCCCCACTAACTAGGAACAGTGATCTTGGACGAATCCTTTCATCTGGCCAGGACTTGGTTTTCTTATCGGTAAAATGATAAGAGCTGGACCAGATCATCAAGAACTGTTCCAAACCCAGCATCCTTAGATCCAGACACAAAATAAGAAGTGACATTAAAGCCCACAACCAAAATCCCAAGAAATACAGAAAAGGGATCATCTCTGTAAGGTCTCTATGCCTCTACCTTGCTATTCATGGCATTGACCAAAAGGATGATAGTAATCATTGGTTCTGATAATTATGTAACATAGATGCTAAGGCAGACAGCCTTTGACATGGAAAAACAGAGAGTAGAACGGTAATGCATGAGAACAAGAGACTGATCATACTCTGATCTTTACCCATTCTGTTCTGCCTGAACCATATTCACTGGGATGAAGAAGCAGAAGGGTAAAAGGGACATGAGAAACACAAACAGAAGGTAGACCAGAGCCAAGGCTCCATTTTTCTACTTTAGCTTCAGTTGTCACTTTAAAAATAATTTTAGACTTCCAGTAGAGTTGCAAAATGAGTACAAAGTTCCCTTGAACCCTTCACCCAGCTTTCCCTGATGTTAAGATCTTGCATAACTATAGTACAACTCTGAAAACTAAGACATTAACATTGGTACAATAATATTTACTAAACTATAAATTTTATTCAGATTCTAGCTTTTTGACTAATGTCCTTTCTGTTCCAAGATTCAAACCAAAGGCCTGAGTTTAACTGGGGCAATTTAAGACTTTGTTTGCATGTAGCAGAGCAGATAGAGTTCTTACATTTTGGGATCCCCTATAAATTAAGCTCCATGACAGTCCAAGAAAAGACTTTGTCAGTCTTATTTATCTCTGTAGTCTCAAGCCTGAGAATAGTGCCTGAGATATAAAAGCTCAAACATGTGTTGAATGGATGGATGGATGGCTAGCTAAGAGGTCAGCTAGATCATCTTACCTTCATTTTTCTAGAACAAAAGCCAATGTGATCAGGTTTAAAGGATTCTTCTAAATATTTCATTTTCCTTAGTTCTTGAATTCTCTTTGTTAATCTAAGATTTTCATGTAGCATAATTTTACTGGAATTAGATTTGAGCTATTAAGAACTATTAAGAATTCTGGAGACATAGATGACAATTCCACTACCTCCTGCCCCAAACCACAGTTAGGCTATATACCCTCATCTGCGTTCCCTTGAGCATGTTTCCTCACTATATGTAGCATACCATCCTGCAGTCTAGAATAAACTTCTGAGAATTTTTTCACCTAATTACACCAAGTCCCTGACAGATGTTAGGTACTTAGTAAACACTTATTGAATAAATGCATGGTAACCTTTCTTCACTACACTGAGATTACCTATATACCAACATAAAACTCTTTATTTATAAAAGTCTTTATTTATAAAAGTCTTTATTTATAAAATTCTTTAAATTAGCATTGTTGATGCTAATAATTAACAAACTAAACAAAACTGTTTGGCAAAATATATTGTCAACTTCTCATTCTCTGCCTAAGAAGAAAACTGAATTTCAGGTCCATGTTCTCCAGCAAACCCTTAAGAGAATGTTTATTCTATAATCAACTACCAGATCTCTGACCTTCCTTTTCCCTTTAAGGCATAATTCTGACTTACAACAAGTACATTGCTGTTCTTTGCATGTTTGGTAGATCTGTCCACCAAACACAGAGAGAACTGGTTTATTTCAACTGTGGCCTTAAAGTACTCAAACCACTGCCACACTCTATATGCTGCTCAATAAAAAACTGTCCTTGGTATAATAGAAAAACAGCAGAGACTATGAAAGTCATTCACTGCATGCTACCAATGCTCTATGACTACTTCTTTAAACCATCACTCACTCTTGCACACAGTGACTCATGCAAACCCACATCCTTCTCTATGACAGGTACCAACACCCTCTTGGCTTGACCTACTGGAAGGCAGAGCCTCATTGTGGGAATGACGATGTCTAAAGTGTTTTAGATCAGGCAGCTGGTGGACAGGTCAGAGCTCTGACTAACCAAAGATAATTCACTCACACGTACATGTATATTCATACTATAAGCAAACCTGCCTACAAAACAAACAAACAAACAAACAAACCACATCATTACAGAGGAACAGAGCTAAGAAGGCCCTTGGAAAAGATAGGATGGTGTCCTTAGGAGGTAGTGGTTCACCTAAGACTTATTTTTAACCTGAGACCTATCTCACACTCTTTGAAGCCCAGTTGGCAGTTTAAATATTTCGGGATGTAATTTGTTGGATTGATTCTTCTAAAATCAGTTTCAAAATTAGATGCCAAAGGTAGCAGCAGCAGCAGGTATCACAAATCAGCCCATGATATTGCCTTGCTTGAAACTTTGAATAGATTCTGATATGCTCAGGGCCAAGTCGTGTGCATGACTGGCAAGGGCTGTGGTGCTCAGGACCCTGCTCAAGCTCCAGCCTCATCTCTCCTCAACCCCTTCGTACCGCATAGGCTCCCACCCCACTACCCTGCCTGTGGTGGTTCTATGATACATGGTCTGTGTCCCACGTTGTGTTTGACCCCTGCCCTCTGTGCTCCCATCTTACCCTGATTCCCTGTATTAGACTACTTAGCTCAGGGTTGAAATTAGCCTATTTACTCCACAAAATAATAAATAACTTGAGAGAAACAATCATGCCTCTATCCTTCCTTCTGTTATTCCCAGGACACTGTACAGTGCCTGATGCATTACAAGTAGTAAAGAAATATTTTTTCAATGAATGAATGCATCTAAAGAAGGACATCAACATTCTTATTAGTTCTAGGCAAGTAATAACTAAATGTCTCATTAATACCATTTTCCTCCTAGGAAAATAATACTATATAAGTCTAAAACCAAACCATATGCTATTTTATAGGGATGGGTTTGCTATAAATAGAAGATCAGTTATTATCATTATAATTATTCCCAAGCACCATGCTATATTTATGTCCTTTAATCAATTAGGTTATAAAAAAAAAATTTTACCCACTCTATTCCCTATGAAATGATATTCAGAATGCAATTTCAATATGTTGGGTCCTTAGAGCTCTGATCCACTAATTCTGAATCTGCAGTCATTTCCATTATAGTTAAAGGATGAGGGCTTTCAGTTCCTAGCCCCTGGATGCTGGTGCCCAGACACTGTACCATCGGAGCCCATAAACCTTCTTGCTAACTCTCAGAGTAAGCAGCCCATGCCACCTACTATATGCGTTCTTGCTGGTATAAAGTCTCCCATATAAAATGCTTTATACAGTAATGGCATTTTAAACATATAAAGGAGTTAAACTTTTATTCTCATAATATTCCAGAGTTTTTCTGAGGGGACCATGTGACAATAAAGCTGTCTTTCCTACAAGCGTTTACATTTCCTGTCTTCTTTTGTAAATGAATAAAGGATTGCATTTGGATCCCTGCCGAAATAAGCCTTAATTGATTTTTTCAGGTGTTTCCTACTGCCATGGTAACCATAATCAAATATCTCTTCATGAATAGCCTTGTCAACTGCAATATAATATTCTTGCTGAATACAGTCTCCGGTTCTCTTTCTGCCAAGCTCTGTGAAGCTTTCTCCTTCTTGACCTAACATTTTCTTCAGGTTCCTAGGTCCCATGGAAATGACGTATTTAAATAGCATGCATTTTTTTTAAATGAGAATCTCCTGTGAGTTCCATCAGTAATGACACATACACAAAAGATAAAAACAGATCACGCTTTCAAGAGTAATAGATACTTTAATACTAGCGTGATTTGTCAAATATCTATAATCCCTCTCAAATCACCTTTGAAGGTATTGTCTTCCTTTTTTTCTTTTTCTCGCCCAAGAAAAATCATTATTCATCTTAAGAGAGAACATCTTGTCAAGTGTTGCAGTTCAACAAAATAAGGAAAACATCTCTGCCAAAATGCAGCAAATGTGATTACACAAGGCCAAGGAGAAGCCCATAATTAGATCATTACCATGGAAACAACCTAATTACATGTGTAAAGCAGTGAGGGCTGAGTTGCAGATCTGAATATGTTAATACCATTGTCTGTGTTATAATATTTCTGCTACTTAGCCTTCCCCAAATATAGTCATATAAACCATATAGATAAATCCCAACTCAATTTAAATGAATGAAAAAATACTGTGCAATTATGTGAATGAAGTTCGGGGATACTCTCTTTATTATAAACATACACCTATACTATTAAATGAGAAAAAATGTTGTGTGTATTCATAATAAATGTACATTAGCATGTAAATAGCCAAATGGCCATAAATATGCAATCTGAAATTTCACACTGTACAAAAATTATTTATAAAGACAAAAGTTAGGGCAAGGTACTTAAATTTTTTAACCATATATTGTTTATTTATACTAAGGAATAATTTTATATAGTCTACTCTGAGTTATTTAGAGGCCAGTTGTTTTTTAAGGTCTCCTTTGACCCCTGATACCTAAAGTGTGAGCGTCCACGTATAGTTCACCACAGAGACATAAGCCACAACCCGGGGTGGGGGCAGGGCGGGAGTGGAGAGACCACCCAGAACAATTGTATTAATATAAGGCCCTGTTTACTTTTTAAAATTATCAAATCCAAATACCTGTTCCTAACTGCCTTTTAACACTATTTGCAAACGTTCTTGTGTTTGAATTTCTGAAACATCTCCCATTTTCTGTCCTTGCTTTTCCCAACTGACTCCTCCTCTTTCAGTCATCCCAGACTCTGGCTGTCACTCCCACTGAGGGCAGGACGCTCCTTCCCTGCTGGAATTACAAGCAGGGCTTTGGTGAAGTGATTCTTATCCCGCCACGCTCTGCTATTCGAAAAGCATCTTCCCCAAAAGCCCCAGATATCAGCTAGTTCCTGATCTCCCTTCCTCTCCTGGAAAGACATGGCTTCTGGGACAGACACGGCCAGAGCGGAAACACTGCTTATGTGCCTCACTCCATGCTCCTTCCACCCCACATGCTGGGGAACTGAGTGGGAGAAGTTACCAGTCCCTGAGCAGCTCAAGGATCCTGGCCCCAAATAACAATGTCTTTCTTTGACAGAGGGGCCAAGGCACATGAGCAGATAACTAGCTGGGAACGGAGAACAAAGCCCACCAGCACAAATACAGGAACAGAAGAAGAAAGAGAGCCTGTTGGAGGAAAAATATCTGTGCTTAAAGTCGGGCCTTGGTTCTACCTTTAGATTGCCACCTTATATGAATCACTTTCCCCCCGGACCCTTCATTTTCTTCTCTCTGCAAAGAAATAGGCTGGGCTAGATAAGGTTGAGGTCTTCTATAAGCTCCAGCATTCTGATTCAATGGCTGTAACATAGGCTGAGCCAAACCCTGCCTCCCACCTTCCCTTCCACATCCAGCCTGGGTGGTCCTGCTGAGAGGATGCTGGGCTCACTCAGGCTCCTCTCCCCTTGACTGTCCAGCCAGCCAGACTACAGAACACACAAACCACTGGGAGAGAGAGAAGGGGCCTGAAATGCAGTCATGACTACTATATTTGGGCTCAAGCAAATCACATAACCTCTTTAGCCCTTAATTTTCTTTTCTGTTGAATGATGGCAGTAGGAATCTGGAGACAGTGGTGAGTGAAGGGATCTCTCCAATCCCTTCTAACTCCAAAATATCATGAGGAAAATTTATTTTCTTTATGTACGTCTTTCATCAGCTTCCTCCCATACTTAAAACCCTCCACTGACTCCTCATTTTCATACATTCCAAATATAAAAGCCACTGCCTTTCTGAACACTGTTTAATCCAGCTAAAGGTATTCTGCCCAGTCTTATTTCCTTCTTTACTCTTTTCCCACAATCTCTCAGCCCCATCTCTCTGATCTTACCAGGTTTTCTCAGAGATCCACATATCCTTGACCCCAATTCTCTCTTGACTCTGACGCTGCCTTCTCATTCATGACCCTAACCCTTGGCAGGCACTCACTAAATGCGGTAGCTGGACTGTTGAACCACCATCCAACTCCTATCCCAGTTTTCAAGGAACAGATTAGGCCTTACCCTATCTGGGAGGCCTGCCCGGGTCCCTCTAAATTATGTAATCATGCTCTCCTCTAATCCACAGAATTTATGTTGTAACACACCGTTTAACACCTACAGTCGTGACCTCTTAATCACTGTTGAAAGTGTGTGGAAAATTTAATCTACTCATTACAAGTACACATTCTGAAGACTAATAGCAAATCCTCCATTTCTTCATAATTATCATACCACCTAACCCCATACTGAATCCTTGATAGGTACTTAGGAAATATTAAACTGATGGGCTGGGAGGTGCTCCAGGAATATGTCCTCTAGCAGGGATGAATATTGTCCCTTTCATACAATCTCTACTCAGCAAAACGCTCATCTTTCAAAAAGAAACTCAAATGTCAGGTAAACGTGGTCTTTTCTCTATACCACTAGGCAGAGCTTGTCTTTTCTCTTCTTGTATATGTCTATTGGCACCTGTCATGTTGCTATCATTTGTTTATACACCTGTTTCTCTGCCTAAACAATGAAGTCTTTTCTTTCAGAAAAAGAACCAAATTTCCATTTGTTGTAATTCCATGCCCAGTACTACTCCCATAATACAACAGATGTCCAAGAGAGTGAATTTTTGCTTTGCTCTCTGAAAATTAGTAGAACCAATTTTTGACAATTTGAGATGATGGACTGATGTGAGGCTTGATATGAAGTTTATAAATTCATGATCTAAGCTGTATACAGGAACAGGGGATAGAATAATCCACAGGTTTCTGGTATCTATGCCAAGTCCTCCCCCCAGTTACCTTTAATAGTTCTGAATTGGCTATGCATTATGCTGCACTCTGTGGCTTTTAAAATCCACATTCAAGAATCATTAAGTATTTAAAAACCACCATAGAAACTAGCATAGTTAATAGAAAGTACAAAGAACATACCTGTTACAATATCTTCTCCTGGGGTGGTCCATAGATTGGTAAGAGACTTAAATTGCTTCTTTTAACACCACACATTTATTCCTCATTATAACTATCTACCTTGAACTTAGTTATTAATGTATTACTTATACTTTCTATCAGATGCATATTCTCTGAGAGTAGGGATGGTTTTAGGTATCTATAGCACCTAACACAATAATTTCTACATGGCAAGGGCTAAGTAAACAGTTACTGTATGGCTGTATTAATCACTATATTCCAAATTTCTGACAAATATTAAAACTGAGCAACATGGAAAAATCACTCTTATTATAGTATTAGTAATGATTGCTTTTCTCCTGAGCAACTAGTTTGTTTTATATCATTGACTGTAATGCATTGTACTATTGTTTTCATTTCTTTTCTTGAAGTTGTTCACTAGACATCTTAGAATCAACTTGGTGGGCCACTCCTGGCAAGTGCATGGGACTTCAAGGTATAATTTCATGTACAAGTCTGTCTCTTTTTCCTACCATTTTTTTTCTTTATCTAATTTTTTCTACTACTTTCAATTTAATATTATCTTGTTATATAACATGCAATTTTGTAAGCTATCAAATTATTTTCAGGCCAGATATTCATGAACATAGATAAACAGATATTTATATACTATAAATAAAAATGAATAAATACCAAATTGGAGATTTTCTAATTAAAATTAATTCTTGATGAACTAACACTCCCAGCTTTGCTACTGATAAATTTCCTGAAGTTGTTACTACCAAATCACCATTTTAACCACCCTAGAAATTATTCATAATTTTGCTCATGCTTGAGAAACACCCTTTATTTTCTTTGTAATCATCAGACCTCATTGCTGCCCACTTCCAACTTAGCTAGTGGCTTTATGGGAAAAAAAAAAAAAGGATAAGGAGGTGGATAATTGTCTTCAAGATTACTTCCGTACTTCAGGAGCTGGGATGCAATCACAGGTATCACAGCGCTTACATGTGCTAGCATTGCACGAGAACCTGCTATCAGTCAGTCCTCACCATTACCCTGAGAGATGATACTATTATTCTCATCCTAGATTAGTGATGAAGAAACTGAAACAGAGGCACTCAGTACTGTAGGAACTTGCCCAAAATCACACCTGGAGTACATGACAAAATTGGGGTTGAAACCCAGCCTGTGAAAACCCACTCTGTTCCCCAAGATGACATCCTCCAGACCCTACCCTTCTCAGCCAAAGCATTAGTGCATCATGCTTTAATATAAACTTTGTGGATTTTTTTAAATTTTATTTTATTTAAATTCAATTAATTAACCTAAGTATTAGTTGCAGAGGTAGACTTCAGTTATTCATCAATTGCATATAACCCCCGCTGTGTTCATTACATCACGTGCCCTCCTTAATGCCCATCACCCAATTATCCCATTCCCTACCCACCTCCCTTCCAGAAACCCTCAGTTTGTTTCCTATGATTAAGAGTCTCTTATGGTTTGTCTTTCTGATTTCATCATGTTTTATTTTTCCTTCCCTTCCCCTATGATCCTCTGTTTTGTTTCTTAAATTTCACATGAGTGAAATCATATAATTGTCTTTCTCTGATTGACCTGTTTCACTTAGCAAAATACCCTCTAGTTCCATCCACAAACTTGCAAATGGTAAGATTTCATAAACTTTGTGGATTTAAAAAAAAAAATCCAAATGCTATTTAAATGAAAGGGATTGAGAGAAAGGGGATTTTCTTTCATTCTTGGTCGCAAAGTTATTCATTGCTTCCTGCTATTATAAGTCATTTGTTGCTTCAGTCAATACTGCCTGGGGCAGGCCTGGGCTTTATTTGCCATCTCTATGTTTGAGCCCTGAAATGAGATTATCGATTTATGATCAGTGTAACTCCTGGCTGAGCCCTGGATGTTATGATACTCTAATAGAGGGTCTTGAAGAAATCAACTGCTACCCCTCCAGGCAGGATCTACATCTGGTTCATTTTTTTGTGTCACTCCAGCATCTAGCACATAATAAACACTCAATAAATATATGCTAGCTGAGTGACTGGATTCATAAATTATTCTTTGGGTATAGATTTTAAGTTTCTCATGGATAAAAACTCTGTTTAGCACCTTTTTATAGTGCTAACACTGAATAATATAGAAATGATCAAGTGAATGCTCTATTCACGGTTTTAAGGTAAATGGTAAAGATAGTTCCTGTGTCGCTGAAGTCATGGGCTAGAAGACACATGAAAGTAAAAGCATTGCCAATAATAAAAATTTATTTTAAACCCTATGAATCCTTTTCATAAGGAACCAACTTTTCAACTTAATCACTAATGATTTGGCTTTTTTTTTTTTTTAAACTTCCTCAGCAACATAAAAGAATATTAGGCTCTCACATAGTCCCCATTTTAAACCTTTATCACCTGAAACATAAAGTGAATCCTAGGCATATAGGGTCTTAGAAAAAAATAAAAGACGTGGTATATTTCTCCAGGACATAGTTAAAAGATTTCTTTTATGTAACTGTAAAAGGCCTGTTAGGATGCCATTCAGAGGAGGTTTCCCAACAATAAGTATGAATGGAGTAGACAAGACAGTCCCAGTTAGGCTGGCATTAAGATCCAGGTATATCTGGCATTTCGGTTTAGAAGAAACTCCTGTCCACTGAACTGTTCGTATTCATCTGGTGATTTATACGATGGATGAGGAATCTCTTAAAAATGCCAAACCGTATTCCCACCTGGGGATCAAATGCATACAGAGAGGCAGGGGGGAGCTAAGGGTGGTAGAAAGCAAAGGAAGCCACAGTGTCAGGAGGATCTTACACAATTTGTGAAGAAAAATGCTCAAGAGAACTGAGATAGGCATGAGCAGCCTGCCTCGGCCATGGGACAGAGACTGAGGGGTGAGAAGCAGTCCAGATACCACACCAGTCTTCCTGCTACTTGCAACAGCCCTGCCCTCAGCGCTAGACTGAATTCAGACAAAGCTCCCGCGCACTTGACAGAGGGGCCCATGGAATTGGGTATAACAGAGAAACCAGGAAGCTGTTCCTTTCTTACTTACCAGACCACCACCTTGTGGGCCATGAGGACAGAGGGCTTTGGGGCCAGGCAGCTGGGCAAGGATCCACTCTTCGGATGGGTAGAGGCTGGTGGAAAGAGCAGCAGGGACCCGTGGTGAGTGGAACCTTGGACTGGATGTGTGATCCCACATAAGTTACTATTTGTGGCCCAAAGAAACACCTGGGGTGGACTTCTCAGGAATGACATGCATGCCTGAGTGAGCAGACGGGCCACTACAAAATTCTTTATCCATGTCCTTATCCGCTATAGAACTCAAGTTTAACTCGAAATGAGAAATCATCTATACCTATATGCTGGAGAAACCCAAGAACATTGAGTTTACAAGTTCTTCTATGAGATAAAATAGAAACGAAATTATAAATTGCTATATATCCTTGACTGACATCCTGCTTTATGGTTTCACAAACCATGTCTCATTTCTTTCTTCAAACAACTCTGTGAGGAAAACAGAACAGGCATCATCCCCATCTAATAGATGAGGAAATTGGGTTAGAGAGGTCAAGGGATTTGACTGCGATGACACAGCTCATGTTAACTCCCAATGGCTATGGTGTTGCCCCCATCAGCAATCTCCGTGTACCTTTCATCCGCTGACCTGTGAGGTACTAATCACTTGTTCTAGAAGCTCATGAGTACTGATAAACCATGATTTTCAAGTTGGGAGACCAGTCAGAGAGAAGTCAAGACTGCCATTCCAACAGAAGTGTGCAGAGACTAACTCATTCCCACACATATTACTCTCCCAAAGCTGTCTCTGCCGGCATCTTTTCCCGTCCTTTGCTTCCCTGATCATTTTTCTTTCTTTTTTTTTTTTTTTTAAAGATTTCATCCATTTATTTGACAGAGAGAGATCACAAGTAGGCAGAGGCAGGCAGAGAGAGAGAGAGGGGGAAGCAGGCTCCCTGCTGAGTGGAGAGCCCGATGCGGGGCTCGATCCCAGGACCCTGAGATCATGACCTGAGCCAAAGGCAGAGGCTTCAACCCACTGAGCCACCCAGGCGCCCCTCTTTTTTTCTTTTTTTAAAGATTTTATTTATTTATTTGACAGAGAGGGAGAGATCACAAGTAGGCAGAGAGGCAGGCAGAGGGAGGGGGGAAGCAGGCTTCCCGCTGAGCAGAGAGCCTGATGCAGGGCTTGATCCCAGGACCCCGAGATCATGACTTGAGCCTAAGGCAGAGGCTTTAACCTACTGAGCCACCCAGGCGCCCCTCTTCCCTGATCTTCCGACTCTACTTCTCCTCCTTCTCTCTCCAGACGGGTACCAAAGCTGTTGTGCTGTCGCTGTGTTGGGGGTATAATGGTTGCCGAGAGGAGGATAGGGAGAAGAGGCACACAGAGAAGAATGATATGAGAAGAGGCCAAGAGCAGGGTGGAAGTGGCGGAAGTCCTACCTACCTCTCCTCACTCTGTGCTCTTTAAAAACATTCCCACAGTTGTTCCCTTTTCAAAATCTCATTTAGCCAAATGTGTAAATACAATTAACCAAGTGCAATCATGTACTCCTTAGATAAAGAGAACCGTAGCAGCATTTTTTTTGTTTATTTTTTGTTTTTGTTTTTGTTTTAATCCACAGATAATGCAACCTCTCTGCAAGGCCAGCCAAAACAAAACCAGGGGGTGTAAGACCCCCTAAATGCTTCAGTATGGAGTGGGTTTTTAGCATTTTCTTTTCCTTCTTCCCCATTTTCAGAACCGGTTGCCCTCTCTCAGATCTTCTCTGTTTCTGTGGAAGACAGCCCACCAAAAGAAAATAAATACACAGGCCAGGCAGGGAGTCGTGCGGGCAATGAGAGTCATCAGGCCTCTGGGGCGTCCCTCACAATTCGGTCTGCCCCGGGACTGGAAGACACCACGGAGAGAAATACCTCCCACCTGATTTTTCTGTCTTAGGAAAGCAGGAAAATGAAGGCTGCCAGAGGCAGCTAGATTGGCTGGTACAGTTTGGCTCCTAAACGCGGCAGTGAGAGGTTTACTGAGGTCAAGCAGAGCCCTCCTTAGTTTCTGAACCAAAAGAAAAGTCCCCATCCTGGCACTTGTGAGCAGGTGGAGGCTGCCTGTGCCTGCTCCCATAGCGTGGGGGACAGCACCCACCAAGCGATCAAGGTCAGAGGTGCTGCTTGCCGAAGCCTGATTAAAGAGTCTGGACAAGCACAGTGAGCTTTGATTCACAGTGAGTGAATCAGAGCCAGCCCTCACCATGGCTATTCGACAAATTCCGTTCCTCAGAGATTTATGGAGTGCCTGCCACACGCAAGGCACTGTACCATGAATTAAAATTT
The DNA here is from genome assembly GCA_028534135.1 of Potos flavus. Classification (NCBI taxonomy): domain Eukaryota; kingdom Metazoa; phylum Chordata; class Mammalia; order Carnivora; family Procyonidae; genus Potos; species Potos flavus. Next base: position 114,176,178 of record CM052898.1, on the reverse strand, counting down.
TAAAGGAATTCTCACAACCTCTATTACCTTTGATCGATAACCCCTCGGCAGGTAGAGTTACTCTCGTTATCAAATGATGAGCTGAGGCCCAGAGAGGTTCTGTGACAGTGATGAGGTAGAGGAGTCACTGAGCCTGGCTGCCAGTCACCCACTTAGGAGGTGGGCAAGTCTTTCAACCACTTGGGCTTTAGTTCTCTAGCTATAAAGAGGAGGGTTGATGGGTTGGTCTCCGTCAAAGACTCCTTCTAGTTTGTTTTGATCCTTTGTAGCTAACATTTGTTGAGTAGCTATTAACATGAAGTGGGTACCCATTTTACACACAGGGATATTCCTAACATTCTGCAACTTGTTAAGCTCCTATTACTGTCAAAGGAGTACCGTACGCATACTTAATTAGAATAAATTTACATTCAATTTTACGTTTCATAGATTTATATTAATTTATGCACATAGAAGAAATAAGGGAAAAGTAATACATTCTTTTCTTCCCTCAGTTGGCATCTCTTGAAGGCAAAACTGGGTCTCATCTCACTCCTTGCTTCTAGTTTTATAGGAAATGTGGAGTCTGAGCCAGAGAACCAAGATTTGCAGTCAGTCTTTATTGTTGTTGTGAAGTAAGTTAGCAAAGTAAGTTTATTGTGCTTGTTTATGGTTTTAATATAAAAATTATTGCAGAGAGAAGACACTTTTTAGTCCATCCTCGGGGTGCCTCAGAAGGTTATGCAAGCTTTCCACAAGTAGGAACCTAAAATCATCCTTTTAAAAACCCCTTGTAAACAAGTCTCACGATCTAGATATTGTTTTCAGCCGTTACTATACATTTCTGTTGTGGTTTGCATTTGTAAAGGACTTTATAATTATTTAGCTGACTCTGGTGATAACCTTCTAAATTAAAACTCAGCCTCGGTAATGGATGTTTTGACTCTTCTTGCCAAGTCCACTAGCAGGAAATGAGTGAAGCCCTCTGGTTGGGAAAGAACCTTTCTGTGTGTTTCTAGCAAGTAAACTGTCATCACATTTAATTGAGATTTGAGAAATGGGTAGCAAAACAGCAATGAATGATGGTATTTGCAAATTAGTTGAAGCCAAGTGAATTTTTGCCTGGAGTGTTCCAACTGAAAAAATAAATATAAGGAAAATCAATGTTAGTGGAGAGAATCTTTCTTGTTTCCCTGATTTTCCATGAATTAAAATACACGTATTTGATTTGGCTTGGAAGTCCTTGTCTTTTTTGACCCTTTAAGGGAATCTGTCAAATTGGAAATAAGATGTTGATGTAAGGTAAGATTTTGTAGAAACAACCATTGAACTTATGATACTGATCAAAGGAATGGTTCAACCTCTATCTTCCCCTACTCATCCCCTATATAGATTTTGTTCTTTTCCCAGGAATTATTTCAAATGCTTTCAAAGGGGAGGAAAAAGAGCTTTTCAGTTTTCCTCACTTTCAATTATGATATGGGCTAAATCATCAATACCCATTTGGGCCAGTAATTGACACTTATGGTTATCAATGAGCCTACCCAGAGCTGTTCTCAGTGCATTCTTGTGCTTTTATAAAATTTAAGTATGTGAGATCAGTGCAAAAGTAACAAGTTTTGAAAGAATGTTAGGTAACAAAGGTTTATTTTACACAGAATCATCTTTAATGTATACGTCTAGCAATCTGAATTATAGAACAGTTCTATCTCAAGTATAACATATGTTTAAGTTAGATTTTTAGAGATGTCTTGTACTTAATATTAGTCTCTTTTTGAAAAAACATTTCGCATTTCCCAGATAACACAATCGTCTGGCTTAATAATTACTTAAATTCAGCCAAACTCAATTTCTGTATGGCAATATGATTAAAAATCTGTCATTTCACATTTGCATATATAGAGAGGATATACACACTTATAACACACACATATATATAAAGGTTAAAGTTTTGTCTGATCATTCTCTATTTCAGGAAGTTTTAGTAAATACTAAGCTTCAAAAAATAGTGGGATTTTTTTCCAATGCCTAATTTGTTCTTGATCTGAATGGTAAATAAGAAGGAAAAGAGAAGATAAGCCTTGTCATAAATGACAACTGATCTAACATTTTTTTCTTTCTTTTTTTCCAAGGTCTGTGGCTGGATTCTAGAAAGATCTACATAGTTTTATAATAAAAGTTTTCACTGTGATTCTATTCAACCTTTTCCAGTTTTTACATGGGGTTTGTATCTTTATAAAATCAAAATAGGGGCACCTGGGTGGCTCAGTGGATTAAAGCCTCTGCCTTCGGCTCAGGTCATGATCTCAGGGTCCTGGGGATCAAGCCCCACATCGGGCTCTCTGCTCAGCGGGGAGCTTGCTTCCTCCTCTCTCTCTGCCTGCCTCTCTGCCTACTTGTGATCTCTCTCTCTGTCAAATAAATAAATAAAATCTTTAAAAAAATAAAAAATAAATAAAATAAAATAAAATAAAAATATATTATCATTCAAAATTAGATTTACTTCCACTGCGGATATAAAAGACCTCAAAACATTTAGTTCAATTTTCAGCAGTGGACTTTCAAGAAATACTCGTAAGTTTACATACCATATCAGGTATATGGACTTGTCATTTTCCCCTCCTTCAGTAGAAATAGAGAAAGAAAAAAAGGGTTTTAGGGGGGAAAAAAATTGAAACAGAAGCTTCAGTTTTACAGGTGAAGAGTAATTATTGGTCCCTGAAAATGCTTTGTTAATGATTTAGGCTTTAAATTACTGTGATTCTAACCTGCTCCCAAGTAAGAAAAGAGAATCAAAAGGGAAAGGAATCATAAAAATCTCTGCTTGGTATAGTCTTGCTTTAAGTATTACCTCAGTTGTTTCCAATTCCTGCATGACTTCCCAGCACTTCTGCATTACTCTTACCCTTATTCCTCCCTAATATGTTTCACATTGATTTTTTTTTTCTATTCTCTGCTGACTGCACAGTCTGAAAATGCTTTGACCTTAAAGTCAAGGTCAAGTTTGCATTCCCGGAGTAAACAAGAAAGAAAGATGGAGGATAACTTGAAAGAAAACCATCTAGCCAAGAAAAACTATGGAGCAAAAGTATGTCTCCTAAAAAAAAAAAAAAAAAAAAAAAGGGAAGAAAAAGAAACCAATGTCTGTCTTCTGGGATTTCTTTTTCTTCGAAATCTGGCATTCAAGGTGAGGAACATTAATATGAGCTGCCAGTAAAAGAAGTGAAATTTTTCCCCAAGTATTATTTGTAAAGGAACTAATCTGGCATTACATATCATTCTGTAGAAAAATAGATCTGATAGAAGAAAATTTCCAACCATACTATTACGCTCAGGTACTATACTGGAAAAACAAGAACTACACAACATGGCTCCAAGAAAAGTTTAAATAAATTAGTGCTGGAAAAAAAATAATGCTTAAAAAAGCCATAAGTTTGAATAATCTTCTGGAATTGTTGCAGGTTTCATAAAAACTTCATCTCTATCTCAGGATTTAACTACGGTAATTTGACAGTTAACTGCTTAAAAAGATAGTATTTCTTGAAACGTTCATAACTTTCCATTTATAACAAAGGCAGAAAAACAACCATACTCATAAAAACTTATTTCTTCTTTTCCTATTCTAGTCTAACACAAAGGTTTCGCACAAGTAAAGGAAGGCGTTTTAAAACTTCAGGATGATGCATCTAATGTGGACATGGTGGTCTAATTCAGGTCTAACTCAATTGGTTATCTGGGAGATCTACTTTTCTATAAAGGTCCTCCGTTGAAATACAGTATCTCCCCGGAGAGGTGGGTTTTTTTGTTTTGTTTTGTTTTTTTATTAACATATAATGTATTATTTGCTGCAGGGTTGGAGAGGTCTTTTAAAGTCAGTTCTACACATAAGCCTTTTTATAATCTGTGTCTTAATTATGATGTGACATGATGTCATTCAGAAAGCAGTTTCAGTAATTGGTTTGCATTCACATGGACTGCCCCATTCAGCTGACATATATATTCTGTCGTCTCGTGTGTCTTAGATCTCTGGCCATTGAAAGCACGCTTTCCTGAAGATTAGAAACCTAAGTGTCTTTGGTGAACCGTACTGGTGCCTATCCAGCATCCATTCCTTCTTCCCCTTTTTCAGCAGAACCTAATTTTGTCCAAATAATCCTCTTTCCTCTTTATGAGAGGAATTTATAAGTACTGACCCCAACTCCAGCATCAGCCCCAAAGAAATATGGCTAATTCTATTTTCTTTGCCAAAAATTGATTCAGGAACAAGAATAAGAGCTAACTCTGGACAGGGAGATGTGAAGAGAGGCTACTAGAGGGTTTCTAGAAAAGAAGAAGCATGAGAGGAGACTCTTTCCTTCCTCGCCTTGGTAAGGGTGCCCATAAATAGATTGCTTAGAACTGACACAGCCTTCTCAATACCAATCTGAAGATGAAATCGACTCAAAGTAACAGCAGAGTGGAGAAAAGATCAAAACCAAACAAACTTGGCATCAATGAGGCACAATGTCAACAAGCTCTGAGACCCACCCTATGTAGGACTCAGTTACACGAGATGTTATTATTACTGTCATTTAAGAGCCTTGGCATCTGGGTTTCTCTTATTTGCAGCCAATAGCTCATGAACCAGTTTCTCTTGGCTTCCTTCAATTGTCTCTACCTTCTAAGCTTAGGCATTTCAAAAGATTCAAAAGCTAATTGTTTACCCATTGCTTAACTTACACTTTTCTGCCACAAACATAGGGAATAAGATAATTTAACAAGATCAAAACAATAATTTCTGGAATGTGTCTTGCAAGTGTTGTTTGGCATTTCCTGGTGATGTTTCCAGCCAGTGTCAGGCTGCTGACAAAAGATGTGAAGGACAGAGTATTCAAGGGATTGTCATTTATGCACTGTGCACTCACACAGATTATAACCAGTTTGTTAAATCAGACTGATATGAAGAGGAACAAACAAAATTTGAATCTGTCTTCACAACCCTTCTCAAATCTGCTGGCAAGGATTCCTCCCCCCTCAGTTACATCTTGGGTAGATCCCACAAGTTTTGGCTCAATTTTGGACACTATAAAACTTTTCAAGAACCAAAAAAGTCCAATCCAATCAAATGCCAAATCTTCAATCTCTCTTTCAATTCAAAGTTCCTCTCCTTCTCCCCAACTCAGGTCTTTTTACAGACCTTTCTTTGTCATCAAATGGCCCTGTGTAAAACAGATGTTCAAAATACCAGAGGCTCACGCAGCAATTCCTGATGTTCTTGTAAAACATTCTCTAGCCTCTCCCTTGCAAGATCCTTGATTCCTACTCCTGGAAATTCCTTAGGATCCCTTGACCCTAAACAAGCATCTTCTCGTGCGAGGTCCTGTCAAGACAACTTGTGCAAACAAACACTTCCTTCCCCTCCATGCTCTGAGACTGTAGGCACAATTGCCCTTCTGGCTGCAGTCTGCCACTTTGCACATCTCCAGCCCTCCTCATGCCTTCTCATTTCTCCTGAAAAGAACCAGGCTCTAGTTCCTATGTTGCCCAAACTCTAGAGCTGCTGGCCAAATACTGTAGCCATTAACCACATATGGCTTTGTACTTCAAATGTGGCTAGTCCAAATTGAGATCTCAAAGACTAAGTAAAAAAAATTTAAATTATAATGTGGCTCACATGATATTTCTATTGGTTGGCTCTAGAGCCTTCCTACTCAAAGTATGCTCCAGACCAGCAGCATCAACATCTAAGGAGCCTCTTAGAAATAAAAACATGTGGGCTTCCTGTCATGCTTCCTGTAATGGGAATTTTAACTAGATCTCCAGGTAAAGGTCAGATCTAGAGCAGTGCTACTTAATCTGAGGTCTGGAAACTCCATGCTGATTCTTGAATAGTCCGTTACCAATTCCTGACAAAATAAGTACAGAAATTAAGAGTACTGTTTAGAAAATTTTATAGCAATTTGACATTACTATACAGAATGTGTAATCAGTGAAGATTTTTAATTTCATTTTTCTAGAAATTCAGTTCTATTAAATGTTATCCAAGTATGTGTCCATTGTGAAGCACTGCTCTAGAGGACAGACTTAAAATTCTCCCAAGAAATTTCTCACATTCTGTAAGACAACATCTACCCTGCCAACAAATGTCTCTCTTTTATCTTTTCCTGAAAGGTGTTTTTTGAAGTCTACTTCCTTGACTTGAGATGAGGTCACATTGCTGCTTACCCTCCCATTCCACAATGTTCTCTATTGCTGCAAATTTCCTTCAAGAAATTATCCTCTAATGAACCTCCAGGTTGTTAAATGTGTTCTTTCAAGTGACAGTACTTGACAACCAGGCCACCTCTCAACACATCTTATAAGGAACAAATCTAGTACATCTCTTGGAATGTGAAACAACTGTCATTAGTTGCCTTCAGTTTTGGACTTTAGCCCAAGTTCCAAAATGCTAGGAAAATTCCCATCCCACATCCTATCAAGGCCAAGACTCCCAAATTCTCTGGGGAACTTATTTTAGGCTTTGGCAATCTCTGTTTTTATTTTTTGTTTTCTTTTCCCCTACTAAAACCTTCCAATTTCCTCATACTAGTTGATGTAGTGATGACAATTGATCTTGCATTGAAAGTTTTCGTTGGAGTAATATATAATCTTTTGAAAATATTATACCCTATGTTTCTTTTAAAGTCGAAGGAAAATCTTAGAGCCATGCCCAACACATTCTGTTAAGATACAGTAATACTTTTGTGCATATCACATGTTCTCAGCAAATGGGCATTTTAAATCTTTTTTGGTCAATTTACTGTCTACAAGCAATTCACCACTTAAAGAAATCTTGTGGCCTATTTTCTAAAACAAAAGTTCCTTTGTTAAATGAAGAATCATTCCAAATTTTCCATTTTAACCACATGAAAATGTATGTCCATATACCAAGTTCATTTAAAGAAAAATGTACCTGAATTTTCATTTATATCTATTTTAATATTTTTTTAATATTTTTATTATTTTTGGAAACCACATTTTAAAAAAATCTCTGAAAATTCCATAATTTCCTTACGGCTTTTTTAGAGCTTTGCTTCTTGCCATGACACTTCTGATACATTCATAAGTATGAGTGATTCAATTCAATTTTTAAAAATTCAGCGGATATTTGTAGAGTCTTTAATATGCACTATGCACTCTACTACACACTAAGGGTACAAAAATGAATAAAATATGGTCCTTCCCTCATGGCACTTAGAGCATAGTAGATGAGACAGACTCCTACACAGACAATGTAGCACGACGTCATGGGCCATAAAGCAGCATGACGTGCAGGATTTTGTGGGAGTTGAGGGGAAGAGATTCAGGAAACCTTTTCTGGGAAGAGGATGCCTGAACCCAAAATAGATGGATTCAAGATAGATTTTTCAGGTAAAACCAAAGTTTGAAAATTCAGGCCAGAGGGTACTGCATGATCACATACCCAAAACTCATGAAACAGAGCACAAAAGTTTTAGAGTTAAGTGGGATAAACTGAGGCTAGAGAACACAGACCAGGAACTAGAGACCCTGACTTACACCCAGAAGCATGAATGGGACTTAACAGTTGTCATAGGCCAGGGAAGTGGCTCGAGCTCCAAACATTATAGTTTCTAATCTCTTTATTGGTCTCATTTTGCAGTGATTTCTTTTTCTTTTTGTGGGGAGGAATGAAAATAAAATTTGTTTATTAGGGATCTTAGAAGAATGAAATAAGATTATACATATTAAAACTAAATGTTTAGCTTAGTATCTAGCACACAGTAAGGATCCAATATAAAATAACAGTATGATATCTTTTTTAAAACAAGTATCAAAATTATAGTTGTTTTAATATGCTTATTAATATTCCCATTATATATCCACATATTTAATACATAATTTTACAAAATGATGTATGTCAGTTTTACAAATATTACTATTTTGTATATAAATATATAATAGGCAGTTCTTTTCTATTTCAAATTAAATGTTTTAATTTAAATTCAATTAATTAATGTATAATGTGTTATTGGTTTCAGAGGTTGAGGTCGGTGATGAATCAGTCTTATATAATACCCAGTGCTCATTACATAACATGTCCTCCTTAATGTCCATCACCAGTTATCCCATCCCCCTACCTCCTCCCCTCCAGCAACCCTCAGTTTGTTTCCTATGATTAAGAGTCTCTTATGGTTTGTCTCCCTCTCTGATTTCATCTTGTTTTACTAGTGAGCCATCAAAAAAAAAAAAAAAAAGAAAGAAACAAAGAAAGAAATCTTGTCATTTGCAATGATGTGGATGGAACTAGAGGGTATTATGCTAAGCAAAATAAGTCAATCAGAGGAAAACAATTATCATATGATCTCACGTGTGAAATTTAAGAAACAAAACAGAGGATCATAGAAGAGAGGAAAAAATAAAGCAATGATTTCTATAGATCTTTCATATCAGCCTTTAGTGAGTTCAAAGTCACATTTAAAAATCAGAGAGAATGACTATGCTGGTAAAATAAGCAGTAAATAAAAAACAGAAGCAGGAATATTTTCTAGCTTCATTCATTGATAATGATAATTGCCTTAACTGATTTTGACACTTGGTTGTGTTAAAGACCCTTTCTCAAGTAGTATTCATTTTCTAGAGCAAGTTTATGACATACATAAAGTGTATCATTCTTTCTCTGAGGAAATCAAAACCAGGAGGATTATGCAGAGCAGTCATAAGTGGCAGAAGAAGAAGAGGGACCAGGATGTTACGCACTGACAAATTCTTTGCTCTTTTCCTTCACCATGAGATAGAATTTATGCTAATGAGATTCCTTGTCAAGTTTAAGAATGATCACTGATAATGAATACTATAGGTAACATTAATCTACTGCACAGGTACCAGTTTTTTGTAAATTTGTCTAAACTGTTTGCTGAGCTTTCTATGTAGATGGCACCACTGGCAATGACTAAATACTAATTATTGAGCATCAAGAAGTGGTTGATTTTTAATATCTTTTTCCATTGTAAGCATTTTAATCTACAATTTTTTTCTTTAAGAACCACCATAGCTGTATCTCACAAATTTTGATGTGTGATGCTTTTCATTATCACTTAGTTTAACATATTGTCTGATTTCTCGGACGAGTACTTCTTTGATCCATGGGTTATTTGGAATTGATTTGTTTAATTTCCAAATATATGAAAGCTTATTTGATTCCTAATTTAGTTACATTGGTCAGGGAAACATATGCTGTACACTTTTGTCATCTTAAACTGATTGAGTTTTATATTAAGGTCCAGAAGATGATCTAGGTGCATATACCACGAGTACTTAAAAGGTACATGTATTCTGCAATTATTGAGTGTAGTGTTCTGCAACTAGTCATTAGGTTCAGGTGGCTGATGATGTTCAGACCTCTGTATCTATATTCTTATTTGATTTTGTTGTCTTGCAATCACTGAGAGAAGACTTCTAAACATCTAACTGAAATTACAGATTTGTCTATTTTCCCCTAACTTCATGTATTTTTAGATGCTCTAATTAGATAGATGCCTACACATTTAAGATTTCTATGTCTTACTGGTGAAGTGGTCCTTTTATCATTCAAAAGAACTCTCTTGGGGTCTGGGTGGCTCATTCGGTTAAATGTCTGAATTTGGCTGAAATCATGATGTCGGGGTCCTGGGATCAAGCCCTGAGTCAGGCTCCCTGCTCAGTGGGGAGTCTCTTTCTCCATCTCCCTCTGCCCCTCCCCCTGCTCATGCTCATGCTCTAATAAATAAATAAAATCTTAAGGAAAAAAAAAAGTACTCTCTTTACACCTAGTAATGCTCCTGATCTGAAGGTACACTTTGTCTGATATTAAGGTAGCCACACCAGCTTTCTTAGGATTTTGGCATGGTTTCTCTTTGGCCATCCTTTTATCCTCAACCTGCATCATTGCACTGAAAGGGCATCTGCTGACTTCCAGATTCTACTCAAGATGCAGAGTTGGAAAGAGTGATGCTTCCATTCTTACTGCAGCAACAACAGCAACAGCAACACAGGACAGATTTATCCTTTTGAATACTAGTCATTCAATCTCATGGATCTCGTTTCTTTTCCATTCATCTGGAAGAACTTCTGTTAGTATTTCTTAAGCTTAGTTCTACTGGTAACTAGTTCTCTCACCTTTTGTTTGGTGAAAATGGCTTGTAATGCAGGTCTGATAAAGATGAATGCTCTCAACCTTTATTTATGTAAAAATATCATAATTTCACCTTCATTTTTGAAAGATATTAGTTGTCTGTTGCTACCATAACAAATTACCACAAACTTTGTGGCTTAAAACAACAAAAATAATTATTTTGCAGTTCAGAAGTCCAGTGTGGATCTCACTGGGCTAAAATCAAGGAGTCAGTAGGGCTATGCTCCTTCAGGATGCTGGAAGAGAAGTCACATCCTTGTCTATTCAAGCTTTTAAAGGTTGTCTGCATTCCTTGGCTCATAACCATCTTCAAAGCCATTGATGTGCATCTCTCTGATGTGCCTTCCAGAGTCTTATCTCTCTCTGGGCACGGCTGGGAAAAATTCTCTGCTTTTAAAAATTATAATTATATTTGATTATATGTAATTGTAGATGACCCACTTGGATAATCCACCCCCCCCCCACCATCTCAAAGTCTGTAACTCTAATCACATCTGCAAAGTCCTTTTTGTCATGTAAGGCAACATATTCCCAGGTCCTAGGAAGTAGGGTATGGGCATTTTTCTGTATCCAAGCCTCCACTGTTTTGATGAAAAAGCAGCTTCCATTTTTATCAATGTTCCCGGTACTGATATTATTTTTTCTCTTTAACTTTGATTTTTAGCAGTTTGCATAGATTTGTTTGTAGAGATCCTCTTAGGATTTGTTCAGCTTCTCAAATTCATAAGTTGATGTGTTCCTTGAAATTTGGGGGACTTTTGGCCATAACTTCTTCAAACATGTTTTCTACTCAGCTTTCTTTCCATTCTTTCTCTAGGATTCCAATTCAGTATATATGAGACCAGTCAATATTGAGATCAGTCACTGAGACCACCATGCTACTTGGCTCCAACTCCCCGCCCAGTGAGAAGAAAGTACACCTAATCTAGAAACCTGGGCCCATGTTCAGGCTGACTTCTCAGGGCCTGTAGTCCTCTGCTATTTTTTATGCCTAGAAAAGGTTGTCTCATGCATTTTGTTCAGTTTTATAGTTGTTTTAAGCAGGAGATCTAGATTTACAAGTTACTCTGTCATGGTTGGAAATAGAAGTTGCCAAGATTAGCTTGTAATGAACAATTCTACACTCTGATTTTAGGGTCAGAATAGAAAATCTTCTCTTACATTGTTACCTTTGGTTCAATTCACCCAAGCAATCTCTTCATTTTGGAAATGCCATAGGTAAGTGTAGTTTGAGTATTAGCCTAAATATAGAAAATTCATTGCAATGATACAAGAAATTTGTGCATATATTTTATCCAACTCCACCATCAAAATTATTGTGCTTCTTTGTATCTCAAGACAAAATATATTTTTACCAAAAGTCTCTTATAAGCAAATTTAGAGACAGCCAAATTTTTGGTTCATCTCATCTATAATTTATATTTAATGCTGCCAACCTGGCAAACTATGTTTTACTGCTCACTTTAACCAAAAAGACAAATAAAATGAAATATCTGCCTTTGAGATAGCCTGTGGATGCAGTTTAAAGGTTTTATTAAAAGCAATCAACAATACAAAATAGATCCATCTAATTTACCAAACACTATGCTACCCTCCCCAGCTCAATACTGTGACCTTTGATTCAATGTGCAATGTGTGAGCATGACTGTGTTTCTACCTCAGCAAAAGCATAGTCTTTGGAAGCAAATCTTAGTTTGGATACTGGTTCCATTATCCAATACAACCTAGTAACGTAACCTCCTTCAGCTTCTACTTTCACATCTGTGATATTGACCAAAACACAGCTCCCCTATATGGTTATTGTACAATTTAAACATAGTGACTTCTGCACCATGTCTGGCATAGAACAGATGTTCTTAAAGTGTTAACTCGTCCTCTACCCTGCCATCTTCACACCTCTACTCCTTTCTTAGCCACAATCCCTTAGAAGATGTGGCTAGCATAGTGAATGTCATTCCATTCTCTGTTGAGTCCTCATATTCCTTTTAAGTAGTTCTTGGGCCACTGGCAAAGAAAGAAGGTGCTATTTCAACCTTTTATCTCTTTTATATACTGTGGGTTAGTTTAAAAGTTCCTTTGAGAACTAGGTCTCATTCTTTTCTTCTTCCCTTCCTCCTCCATCCCTCCCTTCCTCCCTTCCCTCCTTCCTATCTTTCTTTGAAAAACAGATTTAGAGAAATAATCAGTCTTACATCCTTTCCTCACTATTATCCACTTTTTTTTAGCAGCAACTATTTGCAAGAAATTTAGAGATAAGGGAAAATAACCTTCCTTCTCTTTCCTCCATTATAATTCCTAACTTCTGCCTCCTACATGGCTAAGTGGGCTCCCCAAATCCTCCTGCTACCATACATGATGCATTGAGGCTCCACTTACTCCATTTGGAGTAAATGAAGGAGTAAAAAATTCATTTAAGAGGAAGGTGAGTGATAAGACTATATTATTCAGCACTAACAATAAGTCCAATATAATTTTATAATTGTATTTAAAGGTATCTATAGATGCCATGTTGGGAGAGCTATACAGTCAAAATGACTGTGAAAAAATTTAGAAAACTTCATTATCTTCATTGAACAAATGGGGAAATTGAGGTTCAGTGGCATCAACTGCATAAAGAAGAGAGAAAATAGAGGAAGGAAGGCAGCCTTGCTCTCTCACAACTAAAAGATCTTTGGCATATCCTGCAAAATATATCCTAACCAACTGAAGCATTTTCGATGTATTATCAATACCAAGAAACTGTTAGAAATAAGTACCTCTCAGGAGTACTTTTACTTTTCATCATATTTTAAATATTTATCATGAGACTGCAGTAAGTACAGATTCTCCATTCGGTCTCTCTAGCATGAGAATTTTTCATAAAGATCGTACATTTAAATTCTTATTTAAAACAGTAACAACATTTTCTGGTATTTCTCTTCAGCTATTTTTCTTTTATTTCTCCATGTTACTTGTAGGCTTTTAAGAAAAACATATTTAAACCCAAATCCCTAATTTACCAAAGCAGGTAAAGAATAAAAAGCATATTTTCAAAATGACAACAACCAACCAAGAAATCTCAATTAATGCTTAGACAGTGTTTATAAACTAAGAGGAAATGCTGCTTTTGGCATGAAGAGGAGTTATTAACATGATCTAATTTCAGACAAGGTACATAACTGAAGTTTTAGGTCTAAGTTTATTGTAGTTTGTTATCTTTTTAATTAGGTAATTTTAAGTTTATAGTTTTGAATCAGGAAAAAAAAATTGCAACATAATCTGTTTAGAGCCAAGGCATGCTGCTGACACATTCAAAAAGTCCTGAACCTTTATAAATAAACACTGCCAGTGTTTATTTCAAAACATCTGAGAACAAAGGAAATACAGTGACTCTCTGAATATTTCAATTTGGAACTGTTTGTGCTGATTCATCATTATCTGTGGATCCCTTTTGAGATACAATGGATATGTTCAGTACCTGCCAAATACACAGATATGAATAATTCTGGAAGGAGGATCATATTATAAAACATAAAACTTATTTTTTTTCCTACCTAAAACACTGCCAAAAAAAATCTGGAAAAATAATTTTCTCTATAACTGTATATAATGGCTTTTACTTTCAGGGCTCATATAAGCAACTTTTTCAAAGAGAAAAATTATTTAAATTGAATCTTGCTTCATTTCTTTTATATTTAAAGAGAAGAGATTTTTTGAAACTTGCCAAGACTTTATAAATTGGATTTGTAAAACTATTTCCCTCTACCTTCATAGAAGCTGATTCAGTGGTTTTCACCAAGTAAATGGGAGTAATGATTTTGACTTCATAAGCCAAATGGCTGGACATACCTTATACTAGATAAGAAAGAAAATAGCAACATTATTCTGTTAATTATATGTTGTTTCACAGGCATAGATTATTAAAGTTTCAAAGTTTGTCAATCCATAATTAGTAATATAAAATATTTTGAGATTTAAGTATGTGTGTATAGTCTCACAAGTATTGTTAATGTTATCTCTTAACACTTAATCAATTATTATGTCCACGTCTAGAACTAAACAGAAAATAAACCTCCATACCCTGAATTTTTCCCTCTTAAGCTCTCCAAAGCTATATATGCTGTTGTCAGGGCTTGAGACTTGAAAGTAGTTTGTGTGACTCTCACTTTCTTCATTTAATCCAGTCTGTCCATGAGTGTTTATTACCAACTAATATATGATAGATACCATATTAGGCCCTGGGTATGGAAACTGAAATATAACGACTATCACCAAGCTTGTCATCATGCAGCATACAGACACGTAAAGAAATAAGTTAAGTGTATATGATAAATGCACAAGACACAATGGGGACCCAAAGGAAAGACATCTTTGTAAGTACAATCATTGATTCTAAATATGATAGGCTAGGTTTTCTTTTTCATAACTACTTTTGAAAAATCTCTCTTTCTCAGTCTTAAAAAGATGACAAGTTAGAAATCATTTTAAAATAGGACAAACTATAACAAATATATTAAAATTTTAGTGTCAACTCATCCAAAAATCAGACCATTTACTACTACTATTTTACGCAAAAATAACACAGCTTTTACAAAGTATAAATTTATAAACATGTCTTTCATTTTTATAGCACAAGATGGAGTTATTTAGGGCCCATCTCACAAGTTAGAGTCAAGAAATTTGTCCATAAGAAATGATACATGAGCTCTGTAGAGCAGTTTGAAGAGAGAGCCTGGAATAGCATTCCAGCAGAGAGAAAAGAGTGATAAAAATCAACGAATCAAAATATATATTCAGCTCACATAACTACAAATTGAATTTTCATTTTTGCTAGCTAATGTTCCTTATACCAGATAATAACTTTTTTTGTGAAAAGTGCTAGACTGTCCTTCCATTTCCTTACTTTGTCTCAATTCATGACTAAAGGGAAAAAAAAAAAATTCATGCCATGGCATGACTCTTCAGATGTTAATTAAAAATCTTCAGATGTGAAACTTTTTTTCTGTCCAAACATAATATTTTTTCCTTGGAGTCCTTCTTGGATCCTTAGTTCCTGCTTCTTTGATTATAGTAACAGGTACATAGTCTCAAGCACATCAAAACAAACATTCTTCCCTGTAGCATAGCTATAATTAAAACCACCAACAATACCAAGCGTTCTCAAGAATGGACATCATCTAGAACATTCTTATATTGTGGTGAAAGTGTAAAATAGTGCAACCACTTGGAAAATGATTTGACAGTTTCCTAAAAATTTAAACACAGCCTGTGACCCAGCAATTCTACTCGTATATACACAATCAGGAGAAATTAATGTTTATGTCCATTAAAAAAACCTTTTTTCTTAGAATGTTTATAGCAGCTTTCTTCATAGCCCAAACTGGAAAAGTCTAAATCTCATTCATGAACTGGAGAATGGGTAGGTATCATGTACATCCACACAAAGGAATACTATCAGCTTAATTCTTAAACAAATTGAAAAGAACAAACTACTAAGGCAACAATATAGATAAACTTCAAAAATGCTAAGTTGAGTGAAAGAAATCAGAAAAAAAATCATATTATTCCATTTAGTTGAAGAAGAGATAAAACTAATCTATGGGGATAGCAGAAAGAATAGCAGTTTCCTCTGTGATGGTACCTTGCCTGCAAAGGGGCATGGTGGGACTTGCTGGGGTGATGGAAATTATTTGTATCTTTATCTGAAGTAGTTCACGAGGATATAGATATGTTATAAATCATCAACTTGTAACTTAAGATGTGAACATTTTACTGTAGTAAACTATACTTTAATAAGGTGCTATTAAATTTTAAATAACATTCTCTATTAACCTCTCTGTGTAAGAGTCTGGTGATGGCAAAATTCCTAAGTATTTTTAGAGTATAACTTTTATATTTAAGAGTGCCTTAAAATGTAAGAACAAAGTGTGACTAAAATTTTAATCAAAGAACAAAATTGGTCTTCATGTCAGACCAATACAATGACCCAACTAAAAAGACCTAACTATGGCTATTTCCTCCTTGAAAGTAGATGGTTGAAACTGGGAAAAGAATCAGGGTCAACATTAAGGTAAATATTAGGTTACCTGTTCATCTCAAACCTTGACTGAATTTACAAATAAACTGGTCTTGTTTTCAGTCAGAGAAATTAGCTAATTTCAAGTATGTTAAGAAAAGCGACCCAAGATATCCAAGAAGAAAAAATATCTGAGCCTTGCACAATAACCTGAAGAGGCCAGTGCTGGCACTCAGATTGTGGTTCTAAAGGACTCAGAAGAAGAGAAAGATGACTGGCACCAGAATTTCTAGATCATCTATCTATTTTGCCTGAAAGAAGGATTGGTTGAGGAAAGGAGCCATACTTACTTATGAGCAGAAACTAATGGACTGCCAGTGACCTTAAAGAGGCAAGACTGAAAGGCTATGGACAAGTTTTATCTCCCCATTAAGTAAACTTTAATTAACTTTAAATAAATTTAAATACATAAATAATTTTAAATAAATTTTAAATAAACTGGATAAGGTAGGCCATGTAGCACCCTGGGGCAATTCCTACATTTCATCTGTGCTGCCCAATACAACCCTACTCTTCCCTGAAATTTCAGGTCTATTGTCCCAAGTAACAAGGAAAACTCTTTCCACCTTCCACTTTTTTTTTTTTTTCCTACTTTAACAAGTGGCCTGAGAAGCAGGAGGCCAAGAGAGAAGCTCATCTTTCACATGAGTGAGTCTTAGTTCTGATTCCCGGTGGCTGCATTCTTTCACTGGGTACAAAAACCATTAAAATAAAGAACCCTGGGGTCGCGAGGCTAGAAAAAATTATTGATAGTAGGTTATTAGGTGTTATCAGCAAATACATCATCCCTTGCTCCATTCCTTGTTACCAAATCTGTCCTTTCTAATGACTGGGAGAGAGCACCCATATGTCCACCACCTTGGGTTCAGTCAAAGGAATGACAGAAAATGTCTAAGACTAGGGCAATGGAAAATGCAGCCAAGACCCCACTTCTGTATCTTTTCTGTGCCCTGCATTCCCTTCCTCTGTGTTTTTCCATCACAGTTACACTGTGAAGCAACGGTTTATTCCCCCTGCTATTATTACACAAATAAACCAGTGGAGATACTGGGAAGAAGCAGAGGATCCTTAGTCTCTCTGCTCAGAGGAATCGGGGACAAAATCAAGAAGAAAAGGACAGTGAAGGTAGAAGTCCACATGTCATGTGGATATCCACCACCTGACTTTTCAGAGGAGAGAGGAATTGGGGATTCAGTATTAAGCCCCTAGATTAGAGAAATAAAGTAGAAAATAATTGACAGCAGTTCTGGTAAGGGATAGACAGAAAATCCTGCAGAGAAACATCCTGTCCCAGAAACCCAAAGTAGGAGATATGATTCAAAGTACCTAGCAGCTAGGGCATCAAAATGAGTGTGATAGAAAGAGAGCATGGTCCAAAAAGTAAGCTTTCCCTCACCCTGTGATGACTGTCCAAGGAACTCCATCAGGACCATTGCACATGATCCACCCTCAGATCCCACTCTAGCTATGCCAGCAACACACAGAGAAATTGACCCTGGCCTCAACTGCTGACTCTACAGTGAAGAGTTCTCTGTGTTAGTACATAGCACTCTCTGCTCTGCGCTAGCTTTTCATGTTCCCTCTGCTGAAAAGTTCTTCCCCCAAATATCCACCTGACTCATCCCTTAATATCCCAAGACTCCTTGGTCTCTTCTCAAATGTCTCATTTCCAAGAATGTCTGCCCTGACTACCCTACTTAAAATTACAAATACCCAGCCCCTACAGAAACACACACTGAGAACTCATGACCCACCTCTCTCTCCTCCACTGTACTTCCCTGCCCTTACACAGTCTAGCGGACTATGGAATTCACTCATCCTCTTGTTTACTTTCTGTCTCCCTCTACTAGAGTGTTATCTTTATCTGCTTTTTTCACTGATGTACTCTTAGTCCCTGTAACTGAGCCTAGGACACAGCCAATGCTCGACAAATAATTTGTTGAATTATCTGGCAAATAAATAAATGAATGCCATAGACTGTCAGCTCTGGAGTTACAGGGACTAACATGCATTCATCTTTGCCTTTCTTGCAATCAACACCATACTTGGCACACGCCAGATTCTCAATAAATGCTTGTTAAAATGAGTGAACATATGAAAACATTAATTCCAAATTGAAATGCCTGAATTTGTATCCTGGGACGGAGTGGAGATTCCTGTACAGGACAGGTGGTAAATCAAAGGAAGAAGGATATGATACTATAAGAATAGTAGTAGTAGTAATGGGAATAATCAGAGTATTAGTCTGTTAGTGTTAATATCAATCTGTCAAGTGCGTTCATTGGTAGAGATTATGTCTGGTCCTCCCAATCACTCCACAAGGGACATATTACTCTCTCCATCTTTGAGATATGGCTGTTAGGGCTCAGAGTATTTTACCAACTGTTTCACAGAGAAGGTAAAGACAGCTGGGATCCAAACCTGGGACTGTAGACTGACCCTAAAGCCAAGGTACCATTCTGGATAATGCACAGTTTGCTCCTCAACTACAGAAACTAAACAATGGTTTTCTTCCCATCACAGGTATGCGGATATAGGAGATTTAACAATGCAGGCAGCTTTTACCACCAGATTTTAAAGCCAATCAGGACCTTTGAAACAGGGGCTAGCCCCATATGAAAGCACTGCTGTTTTGAAAAGCTAAGTAACATAAACATTACATTGAGAACTAAGGGGAGTTGGACTCCATGTGGCAAGTCAAGAAAAGCTTCCTAAAGGTAAGAGGTATCTAGGAAATATTCAAAAGAATGTAAGAGATGCAGAAAGGAAAATGCAGTGCATCACCAGAAAAAGAAAAAAATAGACCATGGAGAACAACAGTATTTAATTAACTGAAACGCAATCCTTCTGCACTTTTTAATTTTTCCATTCACCTACCATATGGAAGTGCAATTTCTAAGTGCAAAATGCTTTTCTGGGCACTGAACATACAGCACAATGGCCACAAACTCTCTTACTTCATGGAGCTTCCATTAAGGTAGGGGGAAAGCAAAATCAAATTGGGGTGAAATATACGGCATATTAGTTGGAGTTAATGCTAAATATAAAAATAAAGCAGAGAAAAGAGGTTAGGAGTGTCAGGGGTTGTAATTTAACAGGGTGGTATTTTAATACCATTTGAAGCTCGCAAAGAAATTGTTACAATTATGGAAAAATTGCCAGACTTTTGTAAGATTATTTAACCTTGAGCACTGTTTGGCTGGATAAGATTTTCTAGTTCTTCAATCAAAGCCGGCAGTTTCAAGAGGGCAACGCACCTTGTCTCTGTACTTGAGGCTCTCCACCAATTGCTCTGGGTCGAGAATAATAGCAGCGCTCAAGCCAATTTCCAGTCTGGTGAGAATCTCGGGAAAAGAGATTTTTAAAAATATTATGCCCCAGGGAGTCCCCACAGTTGGTGAAGAATAACAGTGTCTCACGAGGCTGGCCAAAACTCTTGCCTGACCACTGAGTTCCGTTGTGGTTGCAAAGCTCAGACTGGGTCGGGGAAAGAAGGAAAGAAGTGAAATAAAATGCAGATAGTGCACAAAAAACTTCTTACTTGATAAGAATACTTGAATAAGAGTAAGATACTGGATAAACTATCATACTTGATAGGTCGTTTCTAGAGAATTACATGATTAGAGAACATGGGACAGCAGAGTAGCAGATGTATAGGGACTTCAGAAAAATCTTTTGTGTGGGGTTTTAAAATTACTTAGGAGCTTAATAAAAATTGACATCTATATGGATACTATCTCATGGTTGAAAGGCCAGCTGAAAGATTGAAAAGCCTGTAAACAAAAGAAAATAAATGGCTTGCAGTTAACACTGGGAGGAGTTCTCGGGGTTTGGCATTTGAAGAGCTCTTAGTTAGCATGAGAGCTCCATGATGAAGCTATTACACTGGGATAAATAGATTGGGAATGAAAAGTGCAAATGAACTACACTGGCGGGAGTCGTTTGAAAGGTAGGGAATCTTATGCTGTGGAGTTGTTTGTATTCAGATTTAGAAAAGGCCTGCTTCCGAACATCTGTTTTTCAGAATACAGCGGTGTCATTTTGGCTGGAAAGCCAGGAAGAGAGCGAGAACAGCCATGACAATCTTCAAGAAGAGTGGTTGGTGCAAGAGGGAAGATGAAAGGATCTCCGTTTCATCAGGCACACTGATGATGAAGAAGGAAACAATCCACAGATACTTAAAAATGTAAATACCAAGCAGAGTGGAAAATGATATAACCCAATATCCCAGGACAGAGTCATAGGAGAAAATGAAAGAAAGGATAATTACAGCCAAATTTTTTCTTTCAAAAAATCGAGAACTTGGTCCATCGGTTAGACTACGAAATGCTTCTTTTAGACTTCATATCCCTATTTCAAGACCCTGTTCAAGTGTCACCACGTTTTTTGGCTTTCCTTGACTCCTCTTCCGTACCTCCAAGGCAGAACTAATCACTCCCTGGATTCTCTCCCGCATTTAAGAAATGGTTCCATTGTAGCACTAACCACACTGTATTTAAGTGATGTTTTGAACTCTATCACTAGGATATGAGCTTCTTAAAGACTGGGTTTGTGTCTGATGTCTTTCACCTCTAGCACCTAGAATATTGACTGGTCTATTAAATGGTTAGTGAAGTGAAAGGCACACCCTTACATGTGTACTTGGGATTTAATTATCCCAAGCAATTTTTGGTTCCCTTGACTGCATTCCAAAATGAGAGAGAGTATGTTATGTAATGACATGAAAAGATGGCCAATATGTTCATTTTAAGAGTAAAGGGTAAGGTGCCAAGCACTGTGCAGGTCTTGCTACCTTATATGTAGAATGAAAGAAAAATAAGGATATATTCCTATTTGCTATTTTATTCCTAAGCGACATCTGAAAGCATCCTTAAAAAGCTAATGACTGGTTTGTTCTGGGAGAGACAGTGTAATAGTATGATGGAGGTAAAGATAAACACACAATTTTTTACTGTTTACATTTCTATATTGTTTTGACTTCTTAAGAATTCGTTCATTAAGCATCAACTATTAAAACACTTAAAAATATTTCTCCAAAACTAATCACATGAAGAATAAGCAATAGCAACAGTAATGACAAGAAAGCTGACAGGACTCCGCAGCTAACTACTTAAAGGAAAAATTCACTGCCATGTATTGGTGGGCTGGTTGGTTTCAATAAATGAACTCAATTCCAGTTGTGGGCCAAATTGTTGTTGAAGAAATTAAAGGAATTTTTTTAAAGATTTTATTTATTTATTACAGAAAAGGAGAGTACAAGCAGGGGGAGTGGCAGGCAAGGGAGAAGCAGACTCCCCGCTGAGCAGGAAACCCGACATGGGATTCTTGATCCCAGGACCCTAGGATGGTGACCTGAGCCACACGCAGACGCTTAACCAACTGAGCCACCTACGTGTCCCAAACTTAAAGGAAATTCTTATTTTCTAATCCAAGTCTTGGTAATAACAATTCTTTTAGAAAGTTCACTGGATAAAGGTGGCACTTCACTCAGCTTTTGCTAATTGCACTACTAGGGCACCATGCCTTAAGGATTCTCCATCTGTTACACGGAGCCCAAGACAATTCTTTAACATATTGTTAGAAAATCAATATTTTAAAAAATGAGACTCGGTCTGTCCTTGAAGTAGTGCTGGGTCCTAAAATAGACTAACATGAAGTTTTCATTTGTCTAAACTAATTCATGATTGCTTCCCTGATGTTACTTTCAAACAAAAACTATCACATTAAATATATATATATGCCATACACACACACACACACACACACACACACGCATCTTGGACATGCACACATATATATGCAAGATATATGCATCTTGGACACATGTCAAAGTATAATTTTCAAGGAGTTATCAGACATAACTCCTACAAATATAAAATAAGCATGCGTTAAACAGTTATTCAACTCATTAATGAGAGAATGAACTAGACAGTAAAGATGTTTCAAAGGAGAAGTAAAGAATAGGGGTTAGAGCATGAGAGAAAAAAAGTTTGAATGAGATGGGGTTTGATACATAAATAAGATGGTTACACAAATAAGATGCTTAATAAATCCTATCAAGCAATAAAACCATAACTTTGGAGTTATCTTTTCTACCAAGAGAAATCATTTATATCTCTACCAGATAAAAATCTACCAACAGAAAGGCAACTTCACAGAAAATGGACTTTTAGTCAATTATTAGATATAGTCAAACAAAAGTATATTCCACTGAATGACCAAGTAATTGTCAGGTGGTCCTGATAAACAGCACTCTGATATGACATCGAAAAGGCATACCATCACCCCCTTGCCTTACTTTAAGGTTAGCTGATGTTTCTTAATACATGTTAGTGAAAGAATGGCGTGAAATAAAGCTCCTCTCTTTGTCACCAGGCCTGGGAACAACAGGGTAGTAGATACTTTAAGAGTAGGCCTTTTCTGCCCACAGCAAATATCATTCTCAATGGGAAAAAGCTGACAGCCTTCCCTTTGAATTCAGGAACACGACAAAGATGTCCACTCTCACCACTCTTGTTCAACATAGTACTAGAAGTCCTAGCAACAGCAATCAGACAACAAAAAGAAATAAAAGGTATTCAAATTGGCAAAGAAGAAGTCAAACTCTCTCTCTTCGCAGATGATATGATACTTTATATGGAAAACCCAAAAGACTCCACCCCCAAACTACTGGAACTCATACAACAATTCAGTAATGTGCCAGGATACCAAATTAATCCACGGAAATCAGTTGCTTTCTTATACACTAACAATGAAAATATGGAAAGGGAAATTAGAGAACCCATTCCATTTACTATAGCACCAAGAACCATAAGAAACCTGGGAATAAACCTAACCAAAGAAGTAAAGGATCTGTACTTGAGGAACTACAGAACATTCATGAAAGAAATTGAAGAAGACACAAAAAGGTGGAAAAGCATTCCATGCTCATGGATTGGAAGAATAAACATTGTTAAAATATCTATACTGCCCAGAGCAATCTATACTTTCAATGCCTCTCCATCAAAATTCCACCGGCATTTTTCAAAGAGCTGGAAAGAACAATCTCAAAATTTGTATGGAACCAGAAAAGACCCCGAATTGCTACGGAAATGTTGAAAAAGAAAAACAAAGCTGGGGGCATCACATTGCCTGATTT
>CM052898.1:114133931-114152356 GCA_028534135.1 Potos flavus | reverse complement strand
TTTAAAAAAAAGAGTATTGTTGGGGGGTAGGAGGGCATAGGAACTGGAAAAAAAGTCCACTTAACATCTTCAAAGTAACATCATGATTCTTTATATTTTCTGTGCCTGAGGCAGACTTTTTCTGTGTTCTTTTCTCAATTGCTCTCTTAATAAAGCCTGAGGAAAGACTATACTTTCCCATGAAGATAAGGCTATTAATTAACTAGATTTGCCAAATAAGACTGAGAAAGTAAAGTATTAAGTAGCAACCTTAAATGCTGCAAAGTCATAACTGTGACAGAAGTGAGGGAAATTTCCGTACTGGAACCATCTTCAGTGCTTCAACTTCTACATGGGTAAATCTCCAAGCACGTTTTAACAACGGATTAGTAGTAACCCAAACCTCGGCTTTGGGGCCTCATGGTTATGGTAGACAACTTCATTTTTATTTACTTATTTTTAATTCCTGAAAAATGTGTCCATATCTGGTCTTGATTTAAAAACAAAACCAACAAAAACTCCTGTCTGAAGAGAGGCTACAAAGGACCTAGGAATGCTACATAACAATGCTGGGGAATCTGGATTTTCCCTCTTGCGCTGGTATCTGGCTGGATGTGGAAAGCCTTGCAGGAGGTAAACACTAGTTTGAGATAACCCGGAAGGAGAAAAGGAAACCTCTCCAAGAGAACTTTTATTCACAGAGGCAGATGGGGCTACAGTTTCCCTCTGGCAGGTCACCATTCTCAAAGATGTAGCTGGGAGCTCCGAAGCTATCAAGGAAGTCTACAAAAGAGGCAGAAAAGGCACACCTCAGTGGGGAACTAGAGAGGAGAAAGTGTAGAGACTCATCAAAAAGGAAAATTCTATTTAAAAAAACAGGAAAGTTTTCATCTAATGTGGAGGTTTCATACATACAAATAAGTACTTTCCAACTAAGAGGCAGTCCTCAAAGGGCAAGCCACATGGAGAGGAAACTTGGTTTCCTGGTCGTTCAAACGAAGGTCTCAGATTTGGCTTGTGATTTTTTTTTTTTTTTTAAGATTTTTATTTATTTATTTGACAGAGAGAGAGAGATCACAAGTAGGCAGAGAGGCAGGCGGTGGGGGAGGGGGGAAGCAGGCTCCCTGCTGAGCAGAGAGCCTGATGCGGGGCTTGATCCCAGGACCCTGAGATCATGACCTGAGCCGAAGGCAGAGGCTTTATCCCACTGAGCCACACAGGTGCCCCATTGGCTTGTGATCTTGAAGAGAAATGGCAAGTGTCCTAGACCATTAGGAGTCTAAAATAACGTTGCATGTCACAGGGGAGAAAAGGTTCTCAAACATATAAGGGATTTGATGTAGTCTTCAAACTCCCAGACAGAGTAATTTTATCATTCTTATCTTGGGCTTCACCTGTGAAATTTCATTCCTTTATCCTATGTAATGGTCCAGCACACTGTAGCATTCAGTTAGAGGCTTGTTGGATTGTCAAGTCAAAGAAAAAGACAGAGATCAGATTCTTGCTCTGACTCTACTTTTCCAAGTAACCTCAGGAAACCAAATCTTAAGCACTTAACTTCTTTTCCATATCCTAGTCTTCTCCCATTTCCACAAGTGGTCCACCTCTTAAATAAGTATATTGAATCCTTAATTGAAAGACTTTAAGCAAATGGAAAAGAGGATTTTTTTTTTTTTTTTTTTTTTTTTTTTACTTTTATGGAAAAGAGGGATTTAAAAGTGTTTTCAGAACCACTAAGGATTGCTAAAGGGAAAAACTATGACCCACTAAGGATTGCTAAAGGGAAAAACTATGACAAACGCACTGGAAAAGATTCTAAAACAAAATCAGATCAAGGACTTTTGCCTTATTGAATCCTGCATCCTGGAAAAACTGAGATTCCAGAGTTGTTCTTTAAATGGAAAGAATGATCTTGGATACTTTTGTACAAATTCTATTCATAATTTCTTAAGAAGAAAGAAAAGAATTTATTCTAGTATTTTGTCTTTCCATATCTATATCTTCTTAAGTCTGAAAGAAGCATTTGAGAGAAGTGCAATTTATTGTGTACCAGGAGGCCAGAATTTGCTTGCTGTAAGGAATCGCATGGGTGTGGGCATAATTTGTGAATGAAGAAAAATATATAACTAAATACATAAAACAATCAAGTTTTTCAGGTTCCTTCAATTTTTGAAAAGAAAAATATTTCTTCACTTACATAGTTGCAAATTAAATAATTCTATCAAAGTTTTACCTAAATATAAAGATTGATTTTGAAAACACAAAAGGAGGAGGAGGAAGAAGAAGGTGAGGAGGAGGAGAGAGGAAGGAGAAGAAGTGAGGGGAGGAAACAGGAAGAGAGATCCCAAGCTTTATATTTTCAAAACAGACTGTGTTCGAAGTCCAATTCTCCTTTCCTAAACCAGTTTGCTTTAACAGTGACATAACCAGAGGGTGAGAACATGTAATTTAAACATTATTAATGAAGCGTATCAGTATCTTCCTCTCCTAAATCAGCCTTGGTTGATGGGGAAAAGTAGGGCATGCAGTTACATCTGAAATGGCCACATATTTGGTGCATGCTAAGGGGGAAAGGAAACTATAATTTATGGAGCACTTATTTGGGGCAAGATCCTTTACACAAGAGACAGGATTTGGCCTTACGTTAATCTTTGAGGCAGTCCTAAGGGTGAAGTACGTAGCCATCCAACCCTCACTCAAAAAAAGAAAAAAAAGAGGGGCGCCTGGGTGGCTCAGTGGGTTAAAGCCTCTGCCTTTGGCTCAGGTCATGATCCCAGGGTCCTGGGATCGAGCCTCGCATTGGCCTCTCTGCTCAGTGGGGAGCCTGCTTCCCCCTCTCTCTCTGCCTGCCTCTCTGCCTACTTGTGATATCTCTCTGTCAAATAAAAATAAATAAAATCTTTAAAAAAATAATAAATAAATAAATAAATAAACCGGAGAGGATTTTAAACTTTTTTTTTTTCAAAAATAGCTGTGCGATTGATTTCAGATTTTTTTTTCTAAACTGTTTTGTTGACACTGATATAACCAAAGGTTGAGTGAGTGCATTTCTCCATGTATAAAAAGGGATAATGTCACCCAGCCCACAGAATTATGGTGAGAATTAAATAAGATAATGTGTGAACAGTACCCGGTATATGGCAGGCAGTCAAAAAAATAGTAGCACTCTTAAGTAACCACCATTACTAATTTTTGTGCCAGAGCCCAAGTAGATTAACTGGCCAGTTTAACTGGCTTCTCATTCAATTTTATTTTCTTCTCTGTTTTCTGTTTGTTTTTAGAGATGTGTGGATCTATAATCACAGCAAAACTTGATTTTATATTCCTTTAATTTATAGATATGTAAATGATGAGTCCAGACAAAGGAAATTCTCCAAATATGCCAGACACTAGAATACTGAGTCTACATTCTCCTGCGACTCAAAAATAAACAGCACAATATTTACCAGCCCTATTATAATTAGAATAGGAAATGCTTCAGTCAGACTTCTCACGACAAAGACTTTCATCAGGTAACCATTCCCTTAGCATTCTCTCTCATGTGACAAACCCCCCATAATCTATATCCATCACCATGGTTGCATTTCTAATCCTACCCTCAGAACCATGAGCTGTATAATTACCACTACACCATATTAGCATCTGTGGGTTCCCTCGATACTAATGGGATGCAAAATGTGACATGTGTATGGATTGTGTCAAGTTGTCACACTGCACAAAAACATGGTCCTAATCCCACAGGCTGCAATATCTACCTAATGATACACTCATGTCACAGAAGTACATAAATAGTGCTCTGCTGCCCGTTAAGGCTTCCTGGCAGTAGGATGAACTCAGGGGGATATGTGTGAATGAGTGATCACATGTCATATGAGATGATTAAAAATGAGTAGGTCCCTTTTAGAGATTAGTGATTGTTAAATTATTTCATTCACTTGCTATTCATGATGAATAATAAATCACTCTCAGCGTCTGCTATTCTATTCTTTTATTACATAGGGGTGTTTAGAAGCTAATTACTCTGAGATAGCCTCCCCAGCACGAAGGGAGTGAGGGGATGGGGAACTCGAGCTCCAATTGCATTTTTTTTAATGCTGGGCCTGACATTTAGCCAGATTTTTTTTTAGGGTTATCCATAATTATATCCATTTCCTAGTTTTCTTGTAGACTTCTGCTTAGTATGTCTTAGTGTTTTAAAGTCTGCTGGGGAATCCTTGAAAGTCAGCAAGTCCCTTACACTAACCTAGTACTTCCAGAACTGTGTAAATTAGTTGGGTTTTTTTGGGTTTGTTTTTTGTTTTGTTTTGTTTTGTTTTTTGGTAGGTGTCTGGAGGACTCATCTCTTTATTGAGCATTTGTTAAACTCCTCACAGATTGTGCAACAGACTCAGACCCTTCCCTCTAAGCTTGCAATTAATCAATTCCTTCGGCCAGTGTTTATTGAGTACGTATTATGCACTCAACACTTTGATAAAGATTGCAAAAAAAGAAAAAAATAAGCCATGTTCTTGGCTCTAAAATAGCCTAACATCAAATCAGGGAGACAAGTGATACACATAGGTGATAAAAGCTTCAATAAATATCTATTTCACATGAATCTTGGGTTATGTACTATGTTAGGCACTTTTGCAAACATAACGTCTCTAATCTATCATAATGTTCTGGGATGATTTTTCTCACCATTTTACAGATGAAGAAATTGAAGCTCAGAGATGAGACTTGCTTACATTTGAACAGCTACTCAGTAGAAGACCTGAGACCCAAACCTCTCTGAACTCCAAGCCCAGTACACTTTCTAAAACCCCGTATGTTCCAAACACAATATGTGGAATAAGTGCTAATTTGTGAGGCAAGAAGACTGACTATTGTAGTTTAGAGAGAAGGGCCCAGAGTCACCCAATAAGCCTTCGTAGAGATGAGGCCTTCACAGAGTGAGGCTTTGGAAGGTAAAAAAAAGATGCAAGTGGCAGAGGAGAAAAGAAACAACAGAAATGAAAGCCCCAAGATCAAAATGAGAAAGGGATATGGGAGGGGCCATTCCAAACTGAACCTGAGCAGACCATATAAATTGTGGGAGGGGACCGACTGATAACGTTTCCCAGACAAAGGTAAGCCAATGCATGCCACACAACAAAGAGAGCTACTGGAGAGTATTCTTTCCTTGACCAAATTTCTGTCAGATTTCTCTGCACTGCCTTCTCAACTAGGCCTCAACCTTGGTCTATGGGAATTGCAAAGTCTCAGCACAAATAAGTTTGTCTATACCACAAACTAAGAGACTTAAACAAGCACTAGCATGACTTCCATCAGCCCAAGGCCTTGTCCCTAGGATGACCACAGTCCCTTAAGTCTGGCTGAGAAGAGTCACGCTGCCACAAGAATTTACTGTTTGTTTCAGTCAAAACCTAACGATGGGCCCCTAATCTCCCTTTCCTTATTGCATTTTCTTAAGAAAACTTGCAATTATAATTCTCTCTTCCTTTGAGATATATCTTCTACAACCTAGGAAAATGGCTCTCAAGTGAGCCATCCCTTTGAAATGTAATCATCAAGAAAGGTAGGGTCCCTGTTGCCTAGTCTCTGTGGGAGGGTAGGAGCCTAACTTTGATTAAGCACCAGTTAGCAAACACGGATGGCCTAATCACACTGACCACTACCACCCCCCAACATCCTTCAATACTTTTCTTTAGTACATGCCAGCATTTAAAAACCTTTTGTTTCAATGGAGAAGAATTCGTTGTCTATTGGAGTCTCTCTCTCCCCTCCTGCAGAAAATCTGTCTTGCCATCTTTAACAAATATTCAGTTCTATTTCTCTTTGACAGTACTGGGCAGGAGAAAGAATAAAAGCAACATTAAGCTTAGCAGCAAGAGGTAGAATGATCACTTTCCCTCTTAAAATTCCTCAGTGGATCCTTATCACCTCCAGGTTAAAGCCCAAAGAATTGAGTGTGGTACACAGTGTCCTTCAGGTCCAAACTCCTGCCTGCCATTCCAGTCTCATCTTTTACCACTCCTCAGCCAATACCCAGTGTTATACCCAGCTGTACTGCAAGCCTGTCCTTCCTGACCATATCAATTTCTCATCTCCATAATTTTTCAAAGGCTAATCTCTGCCTGGAATAGTGGAAAAAATAGGTAGGATCTATTGAGCATTTAAGGTATCGTAGGCTCCACGCTAAGAAATTATATTCATTAGCCATTAATCTTCACAATTTTATAAGACAGATGATCCCCTTTTGCAAAGGAAGCAACTAAGGCACAATGAGTTGAGGTAAGTTGCCTAAGGGCATTCGAATGGCAAAGGAGTATTTAACTCAAGGAATCTTAGTTGCACTCCTGACTCAGCTTTAACCCAAGACCAACTACACCAACCATTTCCTCTCTTCCTCCATTATTTTTTCCCTACTTTGTTTCCACAGCAAAATTCTAGGCATACTGTAAAACCCAGCTCAAGACTCTCTCCCACTTGAAATAAGCCCAATCCCTCTCCACTGCTTTTATAATACTCTATGTCTTCCATGGTTATAGCCCTTCTCATATTGCAGAGAACGTTTTTTATCCATTTGCGTCTCTCCCACCTTGAAGGTGGAATGTCTGGTTCATTTTCATCCCAAGCCCAGTACTTGCCACAAAACACACCCTCAGCTAAATCCTGTTGTATAAATGCTTGAAAGCAGAGAGAGATAAGCAGGAGACAGGTAGCTGGAAAAGTTGTGAGGGCCTAAGTTAGTACTGGCAGACTTGCTGATTTGTTACATAGGATTATAAAGAAGAGGAATAAAAAAATTGATCTAGTCAACATATATTAATTGACCCTCCTCTGTGGGCCTAGCTAGCACAGTGGTAAGCACTTGGAGGACACTGAAGCTTCTAGGATGGTTACTGGGAAAACAAAGACCATTGGCAGGAGTAGGGAAATCCTTCCAGAGGAGCGATTTTGTTGGAAACATGTATCAGAGAAAAGAACTGGTTGTTTAAATTGATGATTTATAACATCGTTTGAGATGAACACAACTGCATTTTTCTGTTTTATCTTGATTTTTGGTTTATTTCTTCCAACAAGAAGGAAGATAGGTATTTGTCAATTATAGAAGTAAAGTTCATTTCAGCTGGGTTGATTTTCTGTAGGTGGCAATGTAGGAGAGTGGTTTTTGAATGAGCATCGGTTCAGTATCTGTGTAATCAAGATTGCAGTGTTATTAGTGTTTCAGGGTTCTTGCCATAAAACCCAAATTGTTTGTGATTTTGCATAAATTTACATGCCAAATTAGGGGAGTTTTAACCCACGTATGTAGGAGGAAGGGAAAAGAAATTAATACAGTTTGTATAATTATATTCAAACCCAAATTAAGAGACTGTTTTGCATATCATATGCAGAGCCGTTTAGTAAATCTATCAATTTAATCAAGCCCTAGGTGAAGGACAGTTAGCTCCAGTAGGTGGTGTGTTGGCAAATGTTTTAAGAACTAGCTCTTGGGGAGAAAAACAGTCAGGATATGCAGGGTTTACTAATTTCTGTGGTGAAAATATTCCCACACCATGGACAATTTCGAGCTATCAATCTGATATAATGGAATGCTGAGTGGGAAAGAGATGTGTGTGTTTGGCTTTCAGGAGCCAATGTACATGGGTCCCAGCATACCACAGGCTTCATCTGAAGATTCGAACTTCACACATCTCCCTTATTGAGCTTCTAAACTTAAAAGCTTCTTCTAAAAGATGGACTCCGTAATGGGTGAAAGCAACATCAGTACCTGTGAGAAATGGTATTGCTAAACAGTGAGCCACATGTCTCTTGAATTCGGGGGAACTTATGGCTTCTTTAGGGAAGAACTAGAGCCCAAAAGTACAGAGTAGCAATGATATTCTCTCACGGAATGGTGTGTGAATGAAGGAACACTTACCAACATGTTGAGGACTGAATAACTCCACTGTTGGAACAATCCCCTCAAGCCTACCATTCCTCTCTAGTTCTACACACAGGCCAGGTGTAACATAGATGCCCAGGGTACTATGGCGAGAGAAAGCAAGTACCTGAGAGCACTATAATTATGTGCTTACATGTTTGCCTTTCCTAAATCTTGAACCCCCAAGAGTATCAGCCACATCTTATTCAGCATTGTATCCCCGTTGAGTCCCTGACACACAGTGGATTCTGTATTAATGCCTATAGTGAATGAGGAAATGAGTAAACTTACTCATTTCAGAGAAAAAGTTACTTTTAGGACACCGGCACTCCTTACTTACCTGGTACACTGAGAATAACACAATGACAGATGGAAAGCTTTTTGAAAAATGAAAGAATAAAACAAAAGCTAGATAATATTGTTATTATTATATCTCAAAAGAATCTGCTATAAACTAATTAGAGCAATATGGGGTTTTCCAGTCAAGGATACTGACAATAATCTCCTGTAGATATAGAAGCCTCCTGGTCATGTGGTAAATGCCTTGAGGTACTACCTTCTAAATTATTGTCAAAACATGATAGATTGCCAGTGTTAGAAGCTCATTGGGTAAAGTACCTCAGCCTCTGGGAAAATAAGAAACTTTGTGATGGTGTTCTAAGATCCATATTCTGACATAACTCTACTAAAATGGGTCACTTATTTTCCAGCTATTTCTTTTAAGCTTCTACTGAATATATGCCATGTCTACTGCATTCATTTTGTCAAACAGCACAATGTCTGGACTGTTGATCACAATTTGTGGTCAGTCATTACATATTACCTCAAAGATTTTCAAAACTGGGCATCAAGCAAGTCAGAATGATCTAGGAAACTTTTTCGCACTACACATATTACCCAGAAATTCCAAAAGGCCCACAATGTGATGTGTCCTTTTCCTCCCCACAGGCTGAAAAATCACTATTTCAGTGGGATGTGTGTTTTATCCCTCAGCTGTGGTGAGATGGAAAAATCAAGAGATTGAGGACCACAGATCTGAAATAATTTGAGGTGAGTGTTTACAGAATGGGTTCATACATAAACTAGAATATTAGAGCTAAAATGGATCTTTAAGAAGATAAGAAGCCTCCTTTACCTTACCTATGGGTAACTGAGGCCCAGAGAGGTCAGGCAGTCACCCCAGGTTCAATGCTGACAGTTATGTGGTCTGTGTTTTTATATCTGTTTATGCTCTCATTCTCATTTATGGTTCTACCACAATAGACATCACAGTGCATATTACCAAGGGTATGGTATTTAAAATTTTATTTTATCTTATATATCATCTTAATACTCAGTCTGTTTACACATTTGTTAAATTGATAACTATTTTATAATTTGGCATTAGTTTCATTGTCTTTCTTTAGGGTATTTATCTCCTTGACCTAACTTCCTATTCCACAGCAATATTAGTCCCACATATTTTATAGTGTCCCAACTTACTATTATTATTCAGTGAGTGGTAGCATATTGTACCTATTAAGAACAGTGTTATTTCCTGAAGATACAGTACCACACTGAACAGACAATGCTCCTATCTTTAAAGAATTTACAATCTAGTGGAGTGGTCACACAAATAAGCAGATAATTATAACACAGAGTATAAGTGCTATAATGGAACTACAGATTTTTGTGGGAACTCAGGAAAGGGATAGTGTACTTATTACCTATGTTGTAATACAAATTATTCTAAAACTTAGTGGCTCAAAAGAACAAATATTTATTATCTCATAAATTATTTGGATCAGCAACCCAGGCATGACTTAACTAGTTACCTCTGACTCACTATCTCTCATAAGAAATCGCTGTCAGCTAGGACTCAAGTCTAATTTAAAGGCTTAATTGGGGATGTGGCGTCATCTGTTGCCAAACTCACTTATGTGAATTTTTATAGGTCTCAAAAGATTTGTTTCCAAGCTCATTGGCATGCTTGCTGGCAGGCTTCACTTCCTTGCCATGTGGGCTTCTCTACAGATGTTTGAGGGTCTCTGGCAATTGGTGGTCCAAGAGAGAGAATCAGAAACTGAGAGAAGAGTGCTGGAGACAAAAGTCAGTCTTTTTGTAACCTAATCTTGGAAGTGACATGTTAGGGAGAAAATGCACACCCTTCTGCTACATTCTATTTATTACAAGTGAGTCACAGTTCCAGCTCATATCAAAGGAAAAAGACTGCATGGGGACATGAATACCAGGAAGGAGAGATCACTGGGGCCAACTTAAAGACTCCTTACCACAGATACCGTAAATGGGAAGGGATTGGGGGTATATGTCAAAGGAGACCCTTGCTCCCCAATCCTGAGAAAGTGGCATCTGAATGAACTTGAAAGAGTGAAGGCTGAACAGAAGTGTCCAGGCTGGAGGTTGCATGTATGCTTGAATGTGTGCATATATATGCACATGCGCTCAAGGGAGTAAGGGAGCTCTCCTGGGAAAAGGATAGTCTGTGCAAAAAAAGTAATGGTGAGAGCAAGCAAGTTTATTATTCTTGGAGAACAGAGGTATATCTGGAAGTGGACAGTGATAAAGGATGAGGCTGGTTGAACAGGCAAGCCAAAGGACGGGTCATGACCTCATTCACCTTTTTTCCTTGTCCTCTATGATTTCCACTGTTTTTATCATTAGGTAATGATAGATTATTGAAAGATATATCAGTCAAGATGTTTCTAAGTGCAAGTAAGACAATCTCCAACTCAAACTGACTTAATCAGTAAGGAAACATATTAGCTTGCATAGGACTAGAAGATTTCCAAGGATGACTGACTCAGTAGCTCAAGAAGAGTCTTTCCCATTTACCCACTCTGCCGTCATGAGTACTGGTTTCATTCCCATGGTGTCACTTCATGGACAACAATGTTCCATGAAAGAAGAGAGACACTCTTCCTGTATTTCCTACTTGAGATGGAGAAAATCTTTCCCAGAAGTTCCCTAGATTTTCTCCCCTCACCTCTCAGTGGCCAGGATTAGGTCATAGTCTGATTCTTGAGTGAGTCAATAGCAAGGGGAAAGGAATTACTGTGATTGGCTTGGATTTACCAACTGGGATGGGATGATGTGGCATATCAGCCATAAGCGCCTACTAGAGACAGTCACATACTTAGACTAGATTGGTTTAGTCCTTCAAAGAATTCTTTTCACTGTGCGCTAGCTTCCATGCCCTAGACTCTAATTGAAGATAGTTCAAGCATCAGCTGCATAAATCTGCTTCTATAACTATTATTTATTAACTATAAAACTGCCTTTGAAGGCATTTTTTCCTCTTATCATTTGAGGTCTCTTGTGGAAAACCTTGCATAAGAAACTCCTTCCAAAATTAATGTTGAAAAAAAAGCTTCTGAGGATAGTATGCATCTTCCTTCCTGAGAACAAGAAATACCGAGCTGACTATTGCTTCCCTTTCTACAATGGCTGCCAGAAAACTCCGAGAGAGAGCTGGAACCACGATCCTCCATTAACAACTGTAAATTACTGAAGAATTTACTTCCTGCCTGTTTTCTTGGACTTCATTTTGTTTCTGTATCTCTGCAACCCAGACATCAGCTGATGCCTCCAAGCCTCTGGCTCAGAATTCTCCTTTCACCTTCTTTTGCCAAGGCTTATTTCCCTCACTGGTTGCCACTAGAAAAACAACAGTAAGCATTTTGGGAAACTTCTTACCACAGATATCTATAGGATGATGGAGCCAGAGGGAAAACCCAGGTCAGACAATACACATCACTTAGGAATTTCACCTACCTGTGTCATCAACCCATTCCTGTGCTCATCTCAATCTCTCCCATCTCTTTAGGAATAACACATATTTCTGTTCTTGGGCTGTACATGGCAGTTCAAGAATCATCTTTGGTTATTTAAGTATGCCTTTGGGAATTCCCTTTCCACAGTGGGCAGGTCATCAATATACTCCAAACACAGTTCTCCCCCAAGAAAAAGCCTAGTGGTTAATATTTTCTCCAACTTCTTACACATGTATGTGTTATTAACCAGTTGTTTGTGTCTTCCTTTTTAAATCACCCAAAATCCTTTTTGGAAAAGGAAAATTATAAATAAATTTAGTAAAGCTATCTAAGCAGTGTTATAAAGGGCATCATTGGCTACAAAAATGAACTTGCCTGAAATTGCAGAAAGGGTGTGTCTAAACAAAATGTTCGCACATGATCTGTGTGGCTGTGTCACATGTGGATCTCATTTTCCTACCCTTCTCCTAATGCTTACTTCCCAGATGGGAAATCAACTGAATAAAGCACTAGACATTTCTAAATCCAAAACACACCTCTCAAGTATTTAGGGATCACAATTTCAATAAATATTTTTACGTTAAGAACATATTTTAATCTATCTGAAACATCAGATACTTCACTCTGCTACCATACAACACGACAATCAAGAAAGGCTCCTTGACATGATATTGAATAGTTATGCGATCTTGCCATGGTAGAAAGGGAGGTTTTTAAAGATGCTGAAAAGGATACCTAACCCAAAACAATATTCTTGAATTATTCATTTTGCCACAATGCAGTTGGAAACTGATCCCCACAGGTCTCCTTTCCACTGTGCTTCATTGTTCCTTTGGAGACTTCAGCTCAAGCCCTCACTATTCACAAACCTTTTCTGGAACCCAGCATGAGTATGCAAAGCCATCAATAATTTATTTTTTTCCACTTTGGGTGGTGATAATGTTACTGTATCAGCACAAAAATGATCCAGGTAAATAATGCTAACAATAAGAGCGCTACCTTAGATGTCCTGAACACATTTCCTCCCTGGAGTGCAGAATGTTCTTCTATCTATTGGCTCATTTGTCCTTTCAAAAGAGGCAGATACTGTTATATTATTGTTAGTAGAGAAGCATAAAAGTTTAAGTCACAGCCATCAGCAGAAAAGGTAGGATTAAATAAGAAAATGCGTAAGGTCTAACTTAATAATCACCATACATGGAAAACAGAAATTATGTTTTCTCCTTCTTCTGAAAATCCTCAGTTGCACAGTGAAAAAATTAATAAATACAATAAATTAACATTGGCATGTGCTTTATACTTTACCAATGCTCCCTGTAAATTACCATTTCTAATCCTCAGCACTGGCCTGGGTAGGGATATTTTTATCTCCATTTTCTGGATGAAATTGAGGCTCAGAGAGGTGAATTTACTTGTCTGAGGTTAGGGAACTGGCAAGTGGTGAAGCCAAGACTCAAGTCAAGATCTCCTGACTCTAAGTCAATTCCTCTGTTGTTACACTTCTAACTAGCTATTGATAAAAGGGAATTTTATCCACATTTCAAATTGGACGGGAACTCATAGGACTTCATATTATTGTATAGGATAAGAAGATGGAAAATAATTCACTCAGACCATAAAAGCTTTAGGCTCAACTGGAAACATGAAAACAACTACCACAACAAGGTCTGGTTTTATTCAAAATAAACCTAATGATACACACGCATACAATAACATCAGACTTAATTGATCCTGAAAACATCTCTAAGTCTCTTCTCTGCTCAGGAATGGTCAGTCTGAGTCCTAGAAAAAGAAGGCAGGCCATGTAGAAGGCTAAAAAAAAGAAATGTAAATCAGGTGTAAGCATGATTTTTCTATATAACAATTTAAGATGAGACATGCTACTGAAATGCTAAATATTAATTATGCTAGAAATGAGCAGGTTCAGCATGATTGGCTATTTGAGAAGGTTAAAGGGGAGGCAAGTTTTAACATTAGCACCATTAAAGCCATAAGGAAAAGGAGTTACTACAAGCCGTCCAGCTGATGGATGTTCCAGGATGGACGTATAATAACAGATCTGAGCTCACTCCAGGGTGCTAGAGGCAAGACACTGAGGTAGAAAGAGCAGGTCAAGCCTCTACTCAAGTCCTTACA
Organism: Potos flavus; assembly: GCA_028534135.1. Classification (NCBI taxonomy): domain Eukaryota; kingdom Metazoa; phylum Chordata; class Mammalia; order Carnivora; family Procyonidae; genus Potos; species Potos flavus. Next base: position 114,138,562 of record CM052898.1, on the reverse strand, counting down.
GGAACAATGCTGACAACTGTCCACTGGGCACCTTTTGGAGCTAGGCTTGTCCTAGACCCTTAATGCTAGTCACCTCCTCCCTTCCTCATAAGCCTGGAGAAATTACCTCATTCTGCAGCTGAGAAAACTGAGGATCAGAGAGGCTAATTCTTCCCAAGTCCCAAGCCAGGAAGCAGTTGAGCTAGGGAATTTCAATGTAACGTTGGGTCTCCTCCTCACCACACCCCTCTGGCCAGATGACATAGGGTTATTCCACTGAGCAGTATAACACACCAACTGAAAGGTTCAGGGTGGAGCGAGGTGGCAAAAGGGAAGAGAAAGGATCCACGAGGGCTCTCCCTACTCCCTGATTGCCCACACCCTCAGTCACATACCACTGCCCTCTTCCATGCTCCTCCCCTCCCCCAGTACTGAGGGAGATGAGGAGTAAACAGGATGGCTGATGGTGGAGCCCCTGCCTTGCTCCCCTCTAACAACTACTATTCATGACTGGCCAGGGAGACTGTGACTTGAGCCAGGGTCACAGCAAGGTGGCTTTCCAGGGGGTCACCTTGGCAGGCACTACCCAAAACCCTGAAATGTGGCCTCTCATGCTTCCAGGCACATGTGGAATGCATTATGTTTCTAATCATGACAGTGCCAAAGCTGTGTTCAAATAAGGAGCTTGTGAGAGAAACTATCCAAATTAGGAAACCGACGTGGGCACAACAGATTCGGCCTTCAACCTCTCCAGAGCACGGCCAACATTTTTCTCCTTTTGCCTGATACTGCCGTTTAAGCATCCTGTTAGCTGACAGAATTTTTCACAAGGCACCCTCTGTTTGGGGAGAACTTGTACCCAGTTTATTTATAATTGTCCTATTTCCGTGCATCAAACTTGTTATTTTCACTGCTGCTTTTGTTATTGAGAAACATTCACCTTCCCTCGCCAAAAGACTCTGGTCCTCTGGTCTTTATTTTCTAGAAAGATCACCAGGCTCCTGAATCTCATGATCTGACTGGGTGACTATCAGAGTCACCGCCACTTCTGCTGGAACTAAAGCAGATATTTAAGTACACTCACTCTTTACCAGTATCTCCAACTGTAGCCCCAAATCTCTGAACTTGGGACAAAGAGGATTCCTTTCCCAGACATATCTCATGCACCTTCAGCAGAAGTCCTAGGCTGGGGACCTACCTCAGTATCTTGCTTCATGCCTCAAACCCCAAGCCTCATCCAAGCTCCTAATTTACCTCTCAAGACTAGGGCACCTCCTTAATGAAAAGACATCCAAGTCAACAGTAACAAACACTTTCATTATCTCTGTTAATTTCCACAAAAACCCTATGGGGAAGGTACTATTATTTTAACTTTCTAGTTGAGAAAACTGAGCCACAGAGCAACTACAAAACTTGTTTAAAGTCACATACCTAGGAAATAACCAGATTTGGAACCACAACAGCCAACGCTGGAATTCTCTTTCTCTCAAGTTTTTGTTTGTAAATAATTTCAAACTTACAAAAAATTATCAAGAATAGGAATAGTACAAAAACACAGATGTATTCTTTACCCAGATTCTCTGATTGTTAATAGTTACATTTTTTGCCTTGTTTGCACTCCTGCTTGCTCGCTCTCTCTTCACCCTATATATAAATTATGTTTTAAATATTATGTACAACAGACACTATATATGGTATTTTTCTCCTGAACCACTTGGAAGAAAATTGAATACATCATGTCCTTTTCCCCTTAAATGATTCAGTGCCTGTTTCCTAAAAACAGGAATATTTTCTTACAGAACCACAGCACGGGTCTCTCATTCAGTAAATTAACATTAATATAAAAATTTAATCTACTCTATATAATCCAATTTTGCCAATTGACCTAAAAATGTCTCTTATTGTGTTTTGTTTTGTTTTGTTTCTTATCCCACCTAGTACAGGATTCAGTCTAGGATCGGGTTTGCACGTAGTCATCATGTTACTTTAATCTCTTAATCTGAAACATTCCCACAGCTTCTTTTAGGACATTGACATTTTGAAGAATAGAGTTCCTTCCTCCTCTTTTTCTAGCAGAAAATACATGATTTGAGGTTTGTCTGATGTGTCCTTATAAATACATTTAAGTTACACATTTCTGGTCAGAATATTCAGAAGTTATATTATGTTCTTCTCATGGTATCACATTCTGGAAGTATACAATGTTTATTTGCTCTTCATTGGTGATTTCAGTTTGTTTATCTAATCAAGGTGTTATCTGATTTCTACACCATATAGTTTACAATTATTCCCCTTGACACTAATAAGCAGTCTGTGGGGAGTCAGTTTAAGAACATGAAAATATGCTGTTCTTCATCAAAATCCCCCCTCCCTGGATTTAGCATTCATTGATGATTTTTCCTGAACCATTCTTGACTAAGATGTTTATAAAACAAAGCCTGCACATTTACCGGTCAGCTTCTTGGTATTCTGCACCAAGTAAGAGCTCTTCCTTTGCTTCCATTTATTTACTTATCTATTTATTATCAGTATAGTTTCATAGATTTCTATTTTCTTTCCTGGTTTTATATTTATACTCTCCTTATTTATTTTGATATTCAAATTGTTCCATCTCTGAGTAGTAGAAGTCACTTCAGGCTTTCTCTTATCCTTATGACATATCCTCATCATTTTTTAAACATTCCCTTATTTTCTGGCATAACAAGATGTTCCAGGATCCTCTAGAACTTTCTGTGCCCCAGTCCTACATTCATCCATTTCCCTGAGACATCTCTGTTCTTTTAGTAAACAAGGTATTATAGACCGAAATCTAAGCATTGGGTGTGCTCATTGTTATTGGGGTCTTTTCGCATCTAGTTCTTTCAGCAAACAGAGCTGAGAAATATATGCACATGTATACGTACACACATATACTTACATATATACAAACATATACATACATACATGAGCACATGTGCATGCATACACCCATATAAATATTTTGAAAATAATAAGTTCACACTGATGCCTCCAGTTTGGAGCACACTTTGGTAATCACTGCACAATTTTTGTCCTTCACTTCTACATGGCTGGAATAAAGCAGCAAAATAGAATCCAAAGTGGCTTAGAGATATTACCTCTATTATGACAACTTTACATCTCCTGCTTAAAATTTCATCCCTATTCTAGGGGCAATATTTTGTGTCCTTAAAAATTCAATCTTGTTTTTGGTCCATATCTGAGCTCTTTCTCCTTGCAAGACCACAGTGGGGACTTATGAGGACAAAGCCTTGAGTCTCTCCTGGAATTCAGAATCTGTGACTACCACCAGTTTATATACTTCAAAGTCATTCACAAAAAATACATCAAATCCTAAGATAGCAGCCAGTCTGTCCACCAAAGACAACTCCAGTTCTGAAAGAATAGTGAAGTCATGTAGGCAAAAATTCTTCTGGGTGGGGATGAAGCAATGTGGTGGCAAAGGAGGATGGGGTACCTTAAATCTTTAGATATTAAAGTGGAAGAGTAGAACATAAAGAAAGCACCATAGAGAGAGGAGGAGCAAGATGGCGGAAGAGTAGTAGACTGAGATATCATCAGATCCCAGAAGTTCAGCTAGATAGTTATCAAACCATTCTGAACACCTACAAACTCAACAGAAGATAGAAGAGAAAAAGAACAGCAATTCTAGGAACAGAAAATCGACCACTTTCCAGAAGGTAGGACGTGCAGAGAAGTGAAACCAAAGTGACTGGAAGATAGACTGTGGGGCAGGGGGCTGGCTTCAGGCAAGCCACAGAGCAGCGGAGCACAAAATCGGAACTTTCAGAAGTCAGCTTCACTGAGGGACATCGCTCCAGAGGCTAAGCAGGGGGGTGGAGCCCTTAGTGGGACAGTGTTGTCTCAGGACTCGTGGGGACACAAAAAGACCAGGGGTGTCTGAGGGTGGCAGATCTCCCAAGTATCAGAGTGGGGAAGGCAATGGCAGAGACCAAGCCAAGAAGCAGGCTCTCAGTTTGGGATTACTTTAAACCGTGATCGAAGGCAGTCGGGCCACTGCTCTTCAATCAGGGACCCCACAAGACACAGATCCGGAGAGACCCCCTCCTTCCTCCTTCAGGAGGAGTGGCGCGGGAGTGCACTGCAGGAATCTGCTGGGTTTGGAGACTCCAAAGAGGCCCGAGGGGCAGAGATAGAAATGCTCTGTCACAGGCCAGGTGAGCACAGAGTGAGGCCGGAGACCAGGGAGACAGGAGTGACTGACTGCTTTTCTCTGAGGGCACACTGAGGAATGGGGCCCTGAGCTCTCAGCTCCTGCAAGGCCGGAGACTGGGAGGCTGCCATCTTCATTCCCGTGCTCCAGGGCAGTACGGAAAGCAATCAGGGAACAAAAACTACAAGAGCAAACCTGGGCAGATTACTTAGCCCGGCCCCTGGCAAGGGCGGTGCAGTTCCTCCTCAGGCAAAGACATTTGAGAAGCACTACAAAAGGCCCCTCGCCCAGAAGATCAGCAAGAACATCCAGCCAAGACCAAGTTCACCGATCAATGAGAACTGCGGAACTCCAGAGTTAGGAAAAAGCAACACATAGAATTCATGGCTTTTTCCCCATGATCCTTTAGTCTTTCAAAGTTAATTTTTTTAATTTTATTTCTTTCTTGTTCTATTTTTTT
>CM052898.1:114088109-114133431 GCA_028534135.1 Potos flavus | reverse complement strand
GTTCAACATCTGCAAATCAATCAATGTGATACAATACATTAATAAAAGAAAGAACAAGAAACATATGATACTCTCAATAGATGCTGAAAAAGCATTTGACAAAGTACACCATCCTTTCTTGATCAAAACTCTTCACAGTGTAGGCATAGAGGGTACATTCTTCAATATCATCAAAGCCATCTATGAAAAACCCACAGCAAATATCATTCTCAATGAGGAAAAAAATGAGAGATTTTCCCCTAAGATCAGGACCATGACAGGGATGTCCACTATCTCCACTGCTATTCAACATAGTACTAGAAGTCCTAGCCTCAGCAATGAGACAACAAAAACAAATAAAAGGCATCCAAATTGGCAAAGAAGTCAAACTCTCACTCTTTGCAGATGATATGATACTTTATGTGGAAAACCCAAAGACTCCACTCCAAGACTGTTAGAATTCATACAGGAATTCAGTAAAGTGTCAGAATATAAAATCAATGTACAGAAATCAGTTGTATTTCTATTCACCAACAGCAAGACAGAAGAAAGAGAAATTAAGGAGTTGATCCCATTTACAACTGCAACCAAAACCATAAGACACCTAGGAATAAACCTACCCAAAGAGGCAAAGAATCTGTAATCAGAAAACTATAAAGTGCTCATGAAAGAAATGGAGGAAGACACAAAGAAATGGAAAAATATTCCATGCTCATGGATTGGAAGAACAAATATTGTGAAAATGCCTATGCTACCTAAAGCAATCTACACATTTAATGCAATCCCTATCAAAATACCATCAATTTTTTTCAAAAAAAAAATGGAATAAATAATCCTAAAATTTATATGGAACCAAAAAAGACCCCAAATAGCCAGAGGAATGTTGAAAAAGAAAACCAAAGTTGGTGGCATCACAATTCCAGACTTCAAGCTCTATTACAAAGCTGTAATCATCAAGACAGTGTGGTACTGGCATAAAAACAGACACATAAATCAATGGAACAGAAGAGAGAGCCCAGAAATGGACCCTCAACTCTATGGTCAACCAATCTTCTACAAAGCAGGAAAGAATATTGAATGGAAAAAAAGACAGTCTCTCAACAAATGGTGTTGGGAAAATTGGACAGCCACAGGCAGAAGAATGAAACTGGACCATTTCCTTATACCACACACAAAAATAGACTCAACATGGATGAAAGACTTCAATGTGAGACAGGAATCCATCAAAATCCTTGAGGAGAACACAGGGAGCAACCTCTTCGACCTCAGCCACAGCAACTTTTTCCTAGAAACATCACCAAAGGCAAGGGAAGCAAGGGCAAAAATGAACTATTGGGACTTCATCAAGATTAAAACCTTTTGCACAGCAAAGGAAACAGTCAACAAAACCAAAAGACAACCAACAGAATGGGAGAAGATATTTGCAAATGACATATCACATAAAGGACTAGTATCCAAAATCTATAAAGAACTTCTCAAACTCAACACCCAAAGAACAAATAATCCAATCAAGAAATGGGCAGAAGACATGAACAGACATTTCTGCAAAGAAGATATCCAAATGGCCAACAGACACATGAAAAAGTGCTCAACATCACTCAGCATCAGGGAAATACAAATCAAAACCACAATGAGAAACCACCTCCCACCAGTCAGAATGGCTAAAATTAACGTCAGGAAATGACAGATGTTGGTGAGGATGCGGAGAAAGGGGAATCCTCCTACACTGTTGGTGGGAATGCAAGCTGGTCCAGCCACTCTGGAACACAGTATGAAGGTTCCCCAAAAAGTTGAAAATAGAGCTACGCTACAATCCAGCAATCACACTACTGGGTATTTACCCTAAAGATACAAATGTAGTGCCCCGAAGGGGCACGTGCACCCAAATGTTTATAGCAGCAATGTGTACAGTAGACAAACTATGGAAGAACCTAGATGTCCATCAACAGATGAATGGATAAAGAAGAAGTGGTATATATATATACAACGGAATACTATGCAGCCATCAAGAGAAACGAAATCTTGCCATGTTGCAACAACGTGGATGGTACTAGAGGGTATTATGCTAAGTGAAATAAGTCAATCAGAGAAAGATACTTATCATATGATCTCTCTGATATGATGAATTTGAGAGGCAGGGCAGGGGGTTGTGGGGGGCGGGGAGAAATGAAACAAGATGGGATCAGGAGGGAGACAAACCATAAGAGACTCTTAAACTCATGAAACAAACTGAAGTTTGCTGAGGGGTAGGGGGATAGGGATAGGGTGGCTGGGTTATGGACACTGGGGAGGGTATTTGCTATGGTGAGTGCTGTGAAATGTGTAAGCCCAATGATTCACAGACATGTACCCCCAGGGCAAATAATACATTATATGTTAATAAAAAAATATAAATAAATAAATAAATAAATAAATAAATAAATAAATAAATAAATAAATAAATAAATAAAGTGGAAGAATAGATAGGCAGTCCATAGAAATGGATACAAGGTAGCTCAGTGACTCTGTTTCCAGATCTCCCCAGGAGGAAAAAAGTAATTTCATTCAGGGGCACCTGGGTGGTTCAGTTGGTTAAGCATCCGATTCTTGGTCTCACATCAAGTCATGATCTCAGGGTCCTGGGATTGAGCCCCACATCTGGCTCTGTGCTCAGCAGGAAGTCTCCTAGAGATTCTCTCTCTCTCCCTCTGCCCCTCCCCCATCAAAAAATTTTTTTTAATTTAAAAAGTAAGTATATTCAAAAATAGGCAGTCATTGACCAATATGGCAGCCCCCGGCCCATCAATGCAAACCCCCAATAGAGCCTAGAATTAAATGCAATGAACCAACCTCAAGAGTGATGGCCTAGTACCATGGGTTGTACTCAGGTACAATACAGGCCTTCAAAAGAGTCCTGCTTACCACTACTCATTGGCTTTGCCTTTCCTTTATGGTAGTTGTGTTGAGGTAGCAGTATATAGTACAGCATATAATATCTATGCAACCAAACAGAACTGAGTTCTAGTTTTAAGTCAGTTATATTAGTAAGTGTGTGGTCTTGGATTACAATAACCTCTCTGAGCCTCAACTTCTTTGTTTATAACATGAAAATACTGTAAGATTTAAAGTGAATTTGAGATAATAAACATAAAACCATAGCACATAGGTCTTAGATAAATGCAGACTTTCTTAAGAACAATTCAGAGGTTCATAATACCTTATATATGCTAAAACCTTACATATATCCCTAAGAAAAATAGTCCAAAGTACTATACAGTAGGGCCTAGAGCCTGATATCATGAGAGAACTTAGCTGGACCAAATTCATAACCATTCCTTTTAAGTTATCTCCCAGTGTGGATTAACTAATAGCTAAGAAGACCTTCCTATGTTAATCAGCCAGAATTTTATAACAACACAATCGTCTGAAGTCATGTCCTTTGTTATCGAATTTTTAGCTGCTTCCATAACTGAAAACATATCATCTCTTGGGCCATTGTTATCCTGAGAACACCTGCAATATTGTGTTTTCTTTGGAACTTAAATGGCCAGATATGGTGTGGTCGAGGGCTGAAATGAAATACACACAGTCCCTTGCTGAGGTATACTCTGAGTGGACTGCTCTCACAGCCAGTGTTCTTCAAAGAGAATGCCTTCCTCTAGCTTCCCCTGCCCATGGTTGCATGTCCACAGAACACCAGCATGCCTGTCTCCCTGAGGATAACTGTCAGGTAAAATATCACTTCTGTTCTTTTCCTACCCAGTAACTCAAAGGCCAGAGCTCCTGATGGATATTGCTATGGCAGATTCATATGGGAATCTAGCAATTCCTAGATGCCAGATGCTACACATCTAGCAATACTACAGGAAGGGACTGTTTCAAGCCTGCAGTCTCAAAACCTCTCTGTTCTCCAAGAACGGTTGCCCTAAGCCAAATGCCTTTGCAAGCTAACAGGACAATTACATCCATCACCCGAGGATAGGACAATGGGAGGATAGGACTATGTGAACAGCAAAGAGCATGTCCCAACTAAAGGTCTTGGCATCAGGTGGTTTTTTAAACATCGTACTGGCCAAATCCAATGAATCCCTTACCTGATGCTTGCTCTTTGTAGACTTTAATCTGAAGATGACATCCCAGAGAAGTAAGAGATGGGGTCCCACTCTTGGATCTGCTACCAAAAAGCTCTGAGAACTTTGGAAGTCACGTGACTTCTCTTGGTCCAGTTTCCTCATAAGGAAAGTGAAGCCTCCGCTTGATGTGAAGCCTCAAGTGAACATGAAGGTCCTCCACCACTTCTTGAGGCTCAGATTCCAGACTGGTCCCAACCCACCTCCCCAGTATCTCTGCCTACCTAGAGGCTAACCCAGGTTCGAGGGGACCTGAAGTTTAAACAACCTGGGAGGACTGCTTTAAGAATAATAATACAAAACTATAAATATAGAAGGAGGTCAACAGTGAATATACTTAAAATGAGAAAAGAAAGCATAAAGTCATTAATTTTTAAAAGCCAACAAATACCAAAAATATTCCAAAACCCAGGGGAAAAAAATAACATAAGATTTGTTAATTATCTGCTTGACAAACCTCTATAAATGCCTTTATTCTACATGTTTTGGCTGCATAATCTTTGATTGTCTCTTCTTATGACCAAATTCTGCAATAACCTTTTCTATAGAGAGGCTAGAAAGATAATTCAGCTTTTCTAATAACACAGTTGATCAGAATTTCTTATTAATGATAATTTAGAAAATCTTTTTCAGTCTCACATTATTGGCAAAATTTCTTTCAGTCTCACGTATATTTTTAACATTTTTGTCAAATTTTTTATATGCAAACTGTACAGTGTCAAACATTTATGTCTCCTTGACCAGAGACTAACCCGAAATATTCTTTCAGCTGATGTCACTCATTCCCCCAAGTCCTTGAGGGACCTCTGCTCTTATCACTTCCCACCAGGTACCCTACAGCCCCACTTTCATGCACACAGAACTTCTCACAGGTCCTCCACACAGGGCAACCTTCTACAACTCTGTGGTTTTGCAAACGCTGATCCCTCATTTTGAATTATTCCACCCCTTCTCTCCCTTATCCCTCTTCTTTAAAATGCAGATTCAGCTACCCCTCCTCTGCACTGTCCCTGCCTTTTGCTCACAATACTAGAAAAGAATGCTTCCAGTGTTATAGTTCTCTGTCCATTTGTCTGCCTTCCTCACTAGAATTAGATTCCCCTGAGAGAAGGCAATGGCTTTTTCCATCTGCCTAGCATAAGGTCTAGCTCAGAAATGATGCTCAATAAGTGTGTCATGAATCAAAATTGTCCCACAACGGACTGCAAGAAGTGCCACAATTCTTTACCTTTCTAAAACGAACCTTACTCCGATCTAATGTCTCAATTGTCAAATGCTAATAAAAACAGCAGAATCATTAGTGGGATGTCTTCCTCTCCCCCCCCCCCCCACCTTGGGCTCAGGCAGTCCATGAAAATGAGAGGCTTGCCCTCAGGCCATTAGTCAGCATTGGTTACCTAGACACTGTTTCTCTCTCTGCTACTCTAGGAGGTGATGGAGTTTTTGTCCTTTCAACTCACTCTCAGACCCCTTTTCCCCACTTCCAAGGTGATAGCATTTGGGGGTAACCACTTAAATCACCCAGGAGACCATTCTCCTTCTAAGGTGTTATCACCTCAGGAAGGTGTAAATGTGAGCAGGAGACAGGTCAATATCAATAGCAGAATATCAGACTCATTTTCTTGAAGGCCTAGAAAGAACCCCAAAAGGAGTGAGAAAAGAAGTCATCAAACTGGTGTGTCCCTACCAGCCTTAGAGGAAAAAGGAAATCAAGAAAAGAAAGACAAAAAAGAAGACAGAGGAGGGGAAAGGAGGGGAAAATATTGTCCTGGGCAAAGAAGCCTAGAAACTGGAGAACACAGCAGTCTTGTTACCCTTCTTCTATGGGTGAAGGACACAATTACTTATTTGTTCATTTTCTAATGAGTCTGCTCAAGCAAGAAAATAATAATGATAATTAAAATAAGGCACAGGTTAATCTCTACATTAACTTATTAATACATTAGCCTGCCACAAATGTTTATCAATCAAATCAATCAATGAATGACTTCTCATGGTTAGTTCATTATCGTGAGTCTGGTTTTTTAAAACTACATAAATATCATTCAGGGAAAAACAAACAGTGCCACTTCCCTCACACCTACGAAGTTATTTACAAGTAAGAACCATGGTTAGAGCCCTTCCCTTCCTGCACTGGGGAAACAGACAAGACTTGTTTGTTTCAGCTACAGTGATAGAGTTTCCTCACCTGCTTCCAAAACAGGCTTTCTGTTGATTCTGCATTTTATAGAAGGGGGTTAAGGCAGGTGAGATCTTGCATTGGGCTTCTACCAGCAAATTTCACACCGCTGCTATCTTATATGAGGAAAAACAAAATAGAGCAAAATATTTCCCTTAGAGAACTTCTTTGAGAGAGGCTGGATTACAATGCCTTAACATCCTTTATCAAAGGACAACAACAGATTTGCAGAGTGAAGCACACCCCTGACTTAATATAGTCTTCCAAGTAAGGTTGATGTTTGTAGTCTAAGAAGCAATGGAGATTTCACTACCTCACATCATCTGGTCATTAACTTATGTAGCAGAACAAAATGACCCACCAACCTCTTTTCTAGTTAGCAGGACTTATTTAAATTCCTTTCCCTCCCCCCTCATCCTCCTTTTTATAACCAGCCGCAAATTACCAGTATTGATAAACCATTAGAAAATAAAATAAGAGACAATTTTATTGACAACTAAATGAAGTAATGCCTGGGTTGTGTTGGTTTTAAGCAATTGAGCTTTTTGTATTCATTAAAACTCTGCAAGCAGCATGTGTTAAATTTTTTATATATGCAGTGCGCACTGAAATCTTTATCTACATTAACTGAGACACCAATTTGCACCCCTGTTGCACTCTAATAGGCTGATTTATTGTGGTTTTCCAAAGCCTATTAATGAAAGAGCTTGGAGTTTTTTAGTGGCCTGAATCAATTTTATTTTTGGATGAGGCAGAGCTTGTCAAGGTCCATGCCTCTCATTTTCCCTTTTGTCAGTGCGGATGGATAGTGCAAGCTCTCGTGTTGTGTGCAGCAGGCAGCCGGGTGCTCAGGTGCTCAACAGATTGGCATGCAAAGCAAGGACCGCTTGGGCATCTGCACACACTCAGCAATGGGAATGCCAAAGAAGTGCCATGGGATTCCCCAGCTGGCTTCAAGGGGGATAACTGCCTACAAGAAGTGTTTACAAAAAGAAATACAAATAAAAAACAAAAACAAAATCCATCGAAGGTGACAATAACCACCCATCTAGAGTGGCCATGTTTACTCTTCACCAGTATTAGCAAGTTCTTGGCCCACCTACTTGGATGGTTTCTTATTTTCTTACTCCCTTATTTGAACTTAAGTCTCTGATGGGTGGGAGAGCAGGGAAGGCTGGTAATCTAGTCTTGTTCATTCATGTATCCAAAGCATCTAGAATAGAGACTGAGTTTATTAATATTATCAGTGGACAGACCTCCACACAAAAAGGAGAAATGAAAAAGTTCATTCAATTATGACTTTTTTAACCAATGTTTGTTACCATTAGTGTCAGAGGATCTTCGAGAATCTGACGAAATCTGTGATCTCTCTCCAAAAAGATGCTTGGTTGGTTCATGAACATTAAAAAATGTTCCATACAATTTCAGACTTCCCTAAAATCCCATGGGTAGGCCACAGGGTAAGGTGCCTTGTGGTCCACACAGTGCTGAGAAACAAGATTATTTGATTGTTAAATTACCAGATTGTTTAATTACTAGAGCTGGGGGAAGCAGAGAGGGACTATATGGAGGGTTGGAGAGAAAAAGCTGATCCAATTGGATTAGATGATCTTTTGCTTACTGTTCCTAGAAATCCTAACTTAGTCAGCCAAGCAAACCATCCAAGAATTAATTTGATATACTAATCACTGTCCACAGCCCAGAAAATATTAAACAGATAATGAGCAAATTTGTTAAAAGCTACATAAAATTGTCTTCCTTTCTCTTCCAAATTTGTTAGTCGATTTGTTCTCTAGGGCGACTGAATTACAGAGTTCTTCTTTAGTGTAGCTTTGTCTTTATAGAGGGAGTTTCGAATATTCAGGAGCAGATCTTCCTATCCTGAAGCTGACTGATCTAGAATTAAATCATCCCATAATTTTGCTTTCTTGGAATAGAATCCCAAGGACCTCACACTATTCAGCTGAGTCTGAAGAATCACAGGAGAAACCAGCAGGTGCCTCTCCTATGGGATGAAGACGGTGCTGCTGAATTTGGGCTCTTTACATTGCTCTTGTTATTTTCAAAGCATTTCTCAGCAAATCCATCAACTGATCAGACCTATTGATTCCTGTACAAACATTGATGTTAGCATTCCCATATCATATACTGTAAAGTTAGGTTTATTTATGGTATATGGTTTCAGTCACCAGTCACCAGTAGCCTGAAATATTCCCCACACTGTATATTCCCCACACAGCACCCTGAGATGATTACGGTCTTGTCTCATCTTATGCCAGAGAATCTGATGTAGAACAAAAAGGTTCAATTGGGATTATGAAACACAGTCTATCATGAAATCCTGACACTTTGACAGAATTCTGACAAGAAACATGCTGACTGCAAATTTAGGAGAAAATTTAACTCAGAAATTAATACAAAAAACTGGTGATGTCTCAGATGTGGTATAGTTTGAAGTAAAACATACCAAAATATCAAAGATCAAGTACATGGAGACTTGAGTTTATGGATATGATCATTCTTGTGTTTCTATGTCATGAACATAATAAAAAGTGAAGTAGCCTAAAAATCCACACCAACCCCTCCAAAAAGAGAAATTAGCACATTTTTTAGGAGACTCTGAATGTTACTTCTATAACCAGAGGGATTTTTTTCAGAGTCAGGAAAATGAGGTGGTAAAATTGAGCTTTGCCACTTAGCTAGGTAAACCAGGCTAGTTGCCTCATCACTTTGGTTTGGTTTCCTTCCCTTTACAAGGATAATATGAGCTACCTTTAAGGCAGTGAGAAGGGTTAAACAGGATTATGTCTGTTAGGCACTCAGGGCCAGGCTCAGTAGCACCAAATTTGCATTCAATAAACAGAAGTTGCCTTCTTGTAATCACCGGGTGCCCAAGAAGAGTTGAATAAGAAAAGTAAAAGGAGACTACAGGCAGGTCAGGGAGCCTGGCAGGACACTGGTAGACTATCCAGTCTTCAGAGTCAAATGAACTGTTAGCAGAAAATGCAGAGATTTGTCTTTCAAGCTATCTCTTTTGAAGTACTAGGGGGAGGAGCAAATGTGGCATCTGTTAAAAGATGGGGGTGGTGGAAAGAAAGACAGTAGTCCTGATTTATGACAGAAGAGGTGAAAGAGCTAAAAATTAAAATAAAAATGAAGGTCCTACCTGTTTGGCAATAATAAAATTTAGATAAGTTACTTCAGAAGGAAAGACATGTACTATTAAAGCCAACAGACTCATCAATATGTGTTCTCAAAAGGACAAACACTGCAGGAAACGCTTACAGTGAATGAAAATACATCCAATTCACAACAAAAGAAACAGTGGGCCCAAAGCCAGAAACTATTCTTGGTTTGAATTTTTTTATGACACTAAATTTAACCAACTGGAATTCTTTTTTAAAATAGAATTCTATTCAACCTTTTCAAATGACAAACTTGCATTTAATGAGAAATGTGCACTTTCTCACAGGGATGAAACTCCCAGTCCCTGTCTTAGTTAGTCTTGAAGAAGCAAGGCCCACATCGTAGCAAGTATTTCTCAGGAATGAATGATTGGGGCAGGCACAGGTTGAAGAGCAGGAAATGTTTCTTCTCCCAATAGGTAATGCCCATGGTGAATCTTCTCTGGGGGAGGCCACTAATCTTGTCTATGAGGATGAAACACGTCAAGAGAAAAGGCACAGTTGTAGAATAAATGACTGGTATAATTAACGCTATTGTTCAGGAAGGACTTAGTTATCAAAGGATAAAAGAGTCAGCAGCAAGTTTAAGCAATGAAATAATGTGCCATGGGCGGTTTCTCAAATTCTTGCTTACTTTAGGAAATTATGATGGGCTAATCAAAGAGCACCCTGATCCTATAATAGTCAGAGAGAATAAAGGGAGTACTATAGGACAAAAAAACCCAAATAATTCTTTTCTAAGACAACAGCTAATTCTGTTGCTAAGAGTATCAGCAGGTTAATTAAGAAATCTATTAGTGATGAGGCTGGCACATTTTCATTTGCAGAAGATACTGCTCGTTAGCACATGAGCATAACTAATGGTTGTTGAATAGTGACATGCTTGTGCAGAAGGGAGGGTGTAGAGATGTCTTCTTAGCTCACAGACAAGTCTCCCCTTGCTCGCCCTACCCACCATACTAGCAAGAAAGGAACCCTGTCACTACTTGCATCAATTGCTACCTAGGAAAAGGCCAGATCAAGAACTCAGATTCCCATGAATATTAACATATTCTATCCCTTTTTCTTTAGGGAGCTAAAAAAAAAAGCTACGGACTAGGATTTTCATAAACTGCATTCTACATCATCGTGGAAATTTCTGATTGCAAGAAACAGAAAGTCCCAACTTAAGCAATAAAGAATTCATTATTGATTTTGTCAAATGTAAGATACCAATTATAACAAAACCATTATTTTATGAATCACTAAGAAAAAAAAATAAAACACCTTCAATTAGCATTGACATGGTGTCCTCTAATGATTTAAAATTTTTTTTATATTAGAAAAAATTACAAAAGTGAGACTTATTTTGTCATATATCACATGTACACTAAATATTATATATCAGAAATATACGTATATATACAACCACAAATCGAATACATTGATTTATAATCTTCATTACTTTTTAAATTCAGAACCGTCAATATCCATATTTTTTCTAACCAGTGTTGTCCTCTGTGACCTGAAGTGTTGGTGATACAGCATTCCTTGCTCTCTACCGCCTCTTAAATTTTCTTCCAAGCACTGACAGTCATCATGAAAATGTTGATGATGATGCTTCTTTTATGTTCCCACAAGTTGTCAGTGGAAAGTGTTCAGATAGAAAACAAGATCCCTAACTCTAATGTCCTTTAATGGTTTGTTGACTGAGCTGTTGAGCGGCTGCAGTTGTCAGTCATGTCACTGGGAATCACAATCAAACTGACTCATGCACAGGCAGCGACAACTATGTCAGGACCATCCCCAGCCAACAGCGATTATAAGAAAGTATCATGGCAAAATACATTCTGATTTCAGAGATGTAAACTATGAAAATAAAGTGAAACCTAGAATCAACACAATGGATTATCCCAACTTCACAGGAAATCTGAAACTGTGATGGCTGGAGGGCAGGTTAATTCAGGGACTCGGTGATGTCATCAGGGTCTCATGTTCTTCCCACCTTTCTACTCCACCATTTTCAGTGTAGTGTCCTGTGCTCACTTCACTGCCTTCATGGATCTAGAGGATGTTAGAGTTTCAAGAGTCATATGCAGACCTGATGCCCAAAGGAGGAATGAAGAGTGTTTGCTTCTAAAGGTTTCGTTTTACCAGTAAACAAAATAATCCCTTTGGAGAATATTCTAGTCACACAGGAAGTAAAAGAATGAACATCATTGTTGAGCTCTATCTGTTGTTCCTTTGCAGGAATAGGGGTCTAATGTTAACAGATCTTTGTCAAAGGTATCAGAAAGCTGGATTTTTTTCTGTGGAATATTCTGATTTTTAAAACATATCTCCAATCCATCAGTTTCTAGACCACACGATGTGTCCTCCATACAACATGGAAACTAACAGAGCTTCAGTCCCAAGGTGTTCTACCAGACCCTAGGTTTGGGGGGAAAAACTAAGCTACAACTCATGTAGCCATACTGGAAAGGGAGCCGACATCTTAGTTCTATGCATCTGAACGACCATATAATGCCAGCAGAAATGACAAAAATAGGCCATAGATACCTCCACCCAGGAGAAACAGAACCCATTTCACTGGATCTATGCCTTTACCAATGGGCAGACTGCTCTGAGTTGGTTCACCTAATGAAAATCTCTTGAGGCTTCCCTTAGAAGTTCTAACTTGGTAAGGAGTCTTTGATGGCAGCACAAGAACACTGGGGTCATCCCAGCAGATGACTCAAACCCCAAACCTTACTTGAATTTGGTGATCCCTTCCCCATTCCCTCCCTTCAGTCCCATGGCATCCCAGCCAGCCTCTCTCTGAACAATGTTTCTACTCTATATCCCGTACTGGCCCCCATCCTCATCTACTTGTCACTCTGTGTCTCCAACCCCTTCTCGTTTGGCCTTTTACTTGCTCCTAATTTATTTGGGCCAACAGTTGTGAACTTTGCCTCCCATTTGCTTTAACCATTCCATCATGCTCATTTTTCCTATAGTATCTTAGATCAGGTATCTGTCCATTCCCTGCAGATCTTCGTCTTCAGATGAAGACACAGCTGCATGACCTCTGCTACAAATGGGAAAATCTTGACAAACTTCGTAAGCCAAAATGAGCAGCTATGGGTTTCTCATCTAGAGCCATGATTCTTAGATGTGTGAGAGGCAAAGGGAGAAATATTCTTCTCAAGCATGACTTCCTTCCCACCTACCTCCTTCCTCCACTCTCCTTAGCTCCATTTTTCCTTCTGAAGAATTTTTGTATTTTAAATATTTAAATTATACAAGAAATTTAGGCTACTGTAAAAAATAAATAAGAATGAAAACCGAGATCACTTATTTCCAGCACCACAAAAATATCATTGTGTACATTTTGGTGTACCCCTCTCCCACCAGTTTTGTTTTGTTTTTTAAAGATTTTATTTATTTGACAGAGAGATAGAAAGAGCCAGAGAGCACAAGCGGGGGGAATGGCAGAGGGAGAGAGAAAAGTAGGCTCCCCACCTAGGAGGGAGCCTGATGTGGGGTTCGATCCCAGCACCCTCAGATCATGACCCAAGCAGAAGGCAGATGCCTAAATAACTAAGCCACCCAGGAGCCCCTATTCTCTATTGCTTTTACTGATTGATTGACTTTTTAAAATTTGGGTGGTTTCCTTTATTTTTGCAAGGTTGAAATCAAATAGTTTTCTTTCATATAGATCTATGAAAAGTCACCTATAAAAATTATACCATTATTAATTATGTGTAGCATTTGGTTAAAGAATATATATTCTGACCTTCTAGACTATAATTATAGGCAGAAATAATTTTAGTCATCTTATACCCCCTCGGTTCTTCTCACGGAGATACTCCATTGAAATTTACCAATGTGAATATTTCAAAATATAAAAACCCAGAAACAATCAAGTAAATTCCTTCCTTACTGATTTTTAATACTATGTAGTATTGGTTAACATAAATTAAATCTCTTATCTGCTCAGATTTGAATAGAAGACTCCATTTCACCCTAAAACAATTTTTTTTTCTGTAAATTAGAATACCATCTGGGGGCATTTACACAGCTCCAGGATTTCAGCCCCTTCCTAAGTGTCAAAGCAGAAGTGTCAAAGCAGAACCTAGCATTAGGTGTTTCAAACATGTTTGTCTCTGCAGCTTTCTGTTGCTACAGACTGTTACTTCCCCAGGCAAGAATATCTTCATTTTGAAGTGTCTATGATGTGTGTTCTTGTTACTTAATTACTCAGACCCTCCCTGACTCTCGGTGGGAAAAAGAAAAGTGAGTTTTGAATCCATGTGTCCATCGAATGAAAAGATATTTAAAACTTGCAGTACTTTCTAACAATAAACTCCCAAAGCAGAAGGAAAAAAGTTTATCTTCTCAAAAAAGATATCCTCCCAACACACACACACACACACACACACACACTCACTCTCTCTCCCCTTGTAGAAGGCATTGTCATAGCCTGTGTGTTTGCATTTTATTTCTCATGTTGAAATAGCCACTGAAAATAAATTATTTCATATAATGCTTAGCATTGCAAAACCAAGTGTTCTAGAACTCATTTTTGAAAATTCATCTAAATGGAAATTAATTCGATTTTAAAAACAAATTAAAATCATTTTTACCTCGGCATCCTTGTTTGGATTTTCATGAGAGTTCTTAGTTTTAGAACTAAACACCTTCATAGATTTTTGCCCAAGATCTATAAATTTACATATAGCTAGTTTCCCTCACATAGATAATGATGATCAGTGATAAAGAGATTAGTAGACTGGGCTGATCATGTCCCTCCTCCTCCACACCTCACCCTCATCCTCATGGACTGTTTGCTTGCTAGTTTGTTTAATTACTGGGTACGCTCTCCATTAAAATATGCTAGCCTACAGAAATACCTTGGCTACATCTGACAAAGAGGCAACATGCATTTATTTGATCTGTTAATCCCAAAGCTAACATTTGAGGGGAGTGAGGGTTTAATCAGATCTTCAGTATGCCTGAGAGCCAGCACAGTGCATGTCATCCTTTCTGAGTCATAAAGGCCAGCCTTGCTTTGCAGCTGCTACAATTTCATGGGACCATAGCATTTTAGAACTGGAAAGGACCTTAGATCATTTGTGACTTGACCTTCCAGCCACTTTAAAACTGCTGCTCGAAAAACATTGTACTCTGGAACTTCTCTGCTACTAAACCCTATGCTCTTTAAAAGAAATGAAACATCTGTTCTAGAAGCTTTTATGGGGCAGTTTGTTAAAGGGTTGTTTGGTGGAGTGCTTTTAAGTTCATGAAGTTTTTGAGTCTTCTGACAAGCACTGGTCAAGAAATTATTTTATGCAAGTGAGGACACTTGGAGGCGAGGAAGAAGGAAAGGAAACCAACTTTTCTGAATGCCCACTAGATGCCAGGTGACTAACTTGTATCAGCTCTTTTGACACTGGCCTTCAAAGATAGCTATTGTTTCCATTTCACAGATGAAGAAACGAACAACCAAAGAGTTTAAAAGTAACTCGCTCAGTATCTCAGTTAGTGAATGACAAAGCTGGGATTTAAACCCATATCTATCAGGCCCCATAAATGGCTGACATTCTGTTTATTACACCACATTATTCCCCTTGAGTTGTATTCAAATATCTAAATAGCAAAGCACTTCATGAGACTCCAGCTGGCTACCTGGCATGGTAGACATTTCCCACCAGTGAGCCTTCAGAGCAGTTTGTTCAAATCTCAGAGAAAGGGATTCACATTCTCTTCTGTTTGGCTGTTTGATCATTACAATAGAATGTGCTTTTCACAATGTTTCCTTTATATCAAGTAGCAATGCTTACCCCTTTAGAAGCTATCTAATGATGCTTGTTATTGAAGACTCTACTTTGCAAATTCTAGGAATTCAAGGAACAAGGTCAACCAAGGGCATGTGCTGAGTTTACAAAGAGTTTCCTGGTAACTAGGCATTGATGGCTGGTGGGCTTTCAAGCCACCCAAAAACACAGAAATAGTTTCTCCCTTGAGGTTCAAGATAACTCTGAAATCAGCACCATTACCACATCCTGGCCATTCCTCAGCTCCAATTTACATGAAGGACAAAAGAGTGACATTTCCCTCTCCCCACAGCTCAACCTACTTTAAAAAAAAAAAAAAGCAAAATTAATGGAAATCCTCCTTTCTGGACCCAGAATCCAGAAACAAATAATAAATCTTTGCGTACCGTTATAGTACTCTGCCAGACTGGTGATTACCCCCAACTTTGTTTGAATTACACTCTACCTCATTTGTTTTTGACCCACTTCTCCCTCAGATTGACACAACCAAGATGACAAGGTTAGGTGCAGAAGGCTGCCTGAGAAATGTAGAAAGAACTCAACCCAGATGTTGAAAATACATAGCTGGTCTCCAAGGTAATATGGAAAATCAAAATTTAGTGATAAGGTTGATGTCACTGGATATGGATTTTGTTCTATGTCAGATAGGCATTTTAATCTCAATATTTCTTTAAGCTTACTGCTCTACTAAGAGTCATGCCTCATGGCTCCTAGTACCATGGCTTTTAATAGCAAGGGCTCTGCAATACTCACAAGTGATTGTGCTCTATCGATGAAAAGGGATTGTAGCTACCAAGAAAGAGGCCTCTTGTTTAATTATCCTTTTAGTCATGGGCACCTCCCTTTCTCTGCCCTGTGGTAGAGAAGCCCTTGGCTCTTCCTAGGCTAAGCACATGACTCTGTGATCATCCCAAACCCTCATCGATTATTTCCTCATTTTCTTGGGCCCCTCCTTCCTTTGCCCACATGTCACGTTTGGTTCTATTTCAGCTCCTACGTGCAAAGGTGAATGTCTGCCCTTGTCACCCAGCGAGAGGCCACATGAAACACATAGCTGTTTCTACTTCTGCAATTCTGCGTTCTCTCTGAAGGGGTTACTTTCTTTCATGTAGGTGGGTAACTTACTGTTCTTAGATTACTTACCCTACTTTTCTCTTATTCTTTTAATTGCTTTCTCTATACATCCAGCCAAAGTCAGATCACATTATTAAAGAATCGGGATGTGTAGCTGGTAAACAGCAATTTATTTTTCTCACCCTTTGGAAGTGTGTCTTGATGATTTTCACTCAGTGACCCAAATAATAAGTGTTCCTGTTATGCAATGGATGAAACAAACAGAGAAGGTTCTTCCTCAGGTAAACCATAGAACTCACACAGAAGCAGACATCGTCTTAATCAGGCACAAGTCAGCTTATGTTTCTACTTAACTAGAAATGATGAAGCAGAGAAATCTAAGTAAAACTTATAGGATGCCAGATAAGAAAAACCATTAATTAGAGAAAGGGAGAGAATTTCTTTCTAAACATGCTTGTTAAACCATTTGGACTCTAAAATGGAAACACAACACTAGAACATGGAAATATTCACATTTGTGGTTTTATTAACATATTTAGATTTTTTAAACACTAGCCTTGTTTTGAAAGTTCATGACTCAGCAAAACAGGGATGCATTTGACCAACCACATTTTCCTCCTCCAGCTGAAACCCATTTGTATTCTGAGAGAAATTTAATCTGTATATACATGATTCATCTGTGCTTAACTTGTCAAAATGTTAAGAGCTGTTTGAAATAAAAGAAGCTTTTGGATTCTGATGCTTATATAATTTTTATCCTTAGAATCAAAAAGCTGTGCTTTTGCAGAGAATCAACAATCTGATACTCTATAGGCATATGCATGAGATATGTGAAATTACAGGGCTTAAGTAAATCATAGGTATATTGCTGTTACTTTGAATTTCAATCTGCATACATCTATAAGTAATATAAGACAAGTAAGTCTTAAGCTTAACTTTCTTTAATCAAACCACACAATTTAAATAATGATTTATTTTAAATGAAGTTGCTAATTATTCCTTTCTTTGCATGGTCACTATGCAATGTTGTTCAAGTTGTGTACTGCACAATTCCGGTAAGCACCTGTCTCAAAAACAGTACAATCTTCATAGTAAGTCTGTTTTTCTGTATTCATTTTTTTAAAAGATTTATTTATTTATCTGAGAGAGAGAGTGCAGGGGTGAGGGACAGAAGGAGAGAGTCTATTAGGCAGACTCTGCACTGAGCGTGGAGCCCAATACAGGGCTCAATCTCAGGACCCTGAGATCATGACCTGAACCAAAATCAAGAGTTAGATGCCTAACCGACTGACCCGCCCAAGCACCCCCCATTTCTCTGTATTCTTAAATCATGTTTTTCTTTCCTCAATTCAAAATTTAGGCAAGAACATCATCTGAGAACATTATCAAGCTGACTAGACCAAAAATTCTATCATGACTTGCCAAATTTGCAAGGACTTGCAGGGGCTTCATGCATGTTAATTTAAGATAGTTAGTGCCTGGTAAATTTATAATCAGGCTTTCGGTTTAACTCCATATTGAGTTAATTATGTCTATATGTCTTTGGAAAAGTTCCTTTACTTCTTGGAAACTTTATATCTTCAGAAGAAAAATAGGGATAACTCTATGTCCCTCAGAGAATGCCAGTTATGTGGAGCTAACCAATATACCATGATAGGGCCATCTTGAATATTCAGTGTGATTGGCCCACAGAGTAAATCAACAGGGGTGAGGGAGTCTCTGTTTGGAAATGTCAGGCAGAATGGGAAAGTGGTTGGAAGTTTTTGGAAATGGCCAATTGGTGCAACAAAACTAGATTGATCAGTGGTGAACTAGAGACTGAGAGCAGGTCAGAAGAAAGAGATGAAGAATAGTTCCAGGTACTAGTGGGTGAAATGGGAGCTGTGAATGCTGAGTGCAAAGGGTTCTCCTTTTACCTGAGACCTAGCTCACTCTGTTGGGCAATGCCCAACTTTTAAAAGAACTGAATGGGGAATGATAGTTTTAAAAGTTAAAGGATATAATGTATGTGATGTATCCAGCACAATGTCTGAACCTAATATGAGATCAACAGATATTAGTTCCCTTTAGCCCTTTCTAGGACATGGATTCGCTTCACCAGGGCAAAGAAAGCATTATAGAGGACCTAACTTATAGACTCCCACTTGCCAAACATGGGAGATATTTGGTGGTGGTGGTGTTTTTAAACTGTCCTCCATTCTTTCATTTTTGAATCTGCCTTTCCCTACTTTATGCAAGTTTAGAAGGGCTCACAATCATGGATTCCTGCATCACCAACCACAGGGGAAGACACATGATCCAAGTCACTCAGAGTCTAAAAATGGTCACATCCCAAACAGGGCCAGGGTATTTTTTTTTAGGAATTAATTGTATGCTGAAAGAGAAAGGACCTCTCTTCTGAGATTAGAAGCTGAAAGCCCCAACTAAACGAGAAGTTTTTGGGAACCAAAGCAAAGAAAAACAGAGTTAATTGATTTAAAAATCCACAGTAGATCCTACTGTGCCTGAAGCCCTAGACTTTTCAGTTACATGAGACAATTAGTTCTTTTTTTTTTGCTGAAGTTAATTCAAGTGGGATTTGTATCCCTACAACCAATAGACCTGACCATTTTATGGGGATTATACTTGGTGATTAAACTTTGAGGTAGAATATATAAGAAAACATATATTTCCCCTTTTCCCTATAGATTTTAACCTAAACTATTTATAAAAAATAAAATAATGAAACTAGAGGGAAAAATCCCCCTGAACCTCCACCAAGGGTGTGGGGAGCACGTTTGGAACGGCTCCAGAGCCGGAACAAACAAACAAACAAACATAAACAAATAAAATAAAATAAAATAAAATAAAATAAAATAAAATAATGAAAAGTAAGTTAGACATTTCTGTACTTGAACCCATTATTAGGATAATTTTCAGGTGTCCCCCATACAATAATCCTTCTGTCCTGGTAGCAAAATGAGGGCACTGGTAGAATGGTTAGCCAGTGAGAATACTATGGGTTGGTGTGGACCCAGGCACTGTCTGTTCCCAGAGTCTCCCAAGACAATGAAGGGGGCATGCAGAGTTGAGAGTCAATCTTATAATAGGGCAGAAGGGCCTCCCATGATCAATGAGCAAAGTAAGGGTTCAAATGACCTGTCCTAACCAAAAAAGAGGCAGAGGCCTATAACTAGAGGCTGACAAAGCCAAGTCAGGGAGGTGGGGGGAGCAAGCAGATTCTGTAGGTGTAGCAAGAAGGGCGGTGTGAGATAAAGCTACATCATTGCTGGATCTCTATGGTCTCCAAGGTATTACATGGATTAAGGACACGGAGTTGAGAAGCCAGGGCAAGAACAGGTATCATCTACATGTTCTTTGTGGCTAAGTAGGCTATAATCGCAGCTTAACCACACAGATAGAACAAATAGTTATAGGGAGTAAACAGTCCTCCATTTACTGATTTATTTATTACCACATCATTTCTAGTCTCATCAGTCATGTATTGAGCATTTGCCACATACGTAGTGTGGTACTAGTGACAGAGATGGAGAAAAACACGGGAGATGGTTTGTGCCCCCTAGCAGCCAGGTTCCTAATTCGGACTATCTGGATGTGTATGCAGATAACTGGCATATAATGCAGTGTGTGGTGGTTAAATATCACACCAAAGGTTTGGACAGTGAAGCTGTGAAATTTTTAGGGAGGTAGATGTTATTCTTGGGTGACCAGAAGAAGCTTCTTAGAGTTGGGGGGATAAAGCTGGGTGGGTAGTCACTATGGCAAAGAGGGCCACATGGGTTTGGAAAGCAGATTGGGCTCTAATTCGATATGAGACATTGGGCAAGGTCTTAGCTTCTCCGAATCTCATTTTTCCTCCTTTGCAAATGGAAAATAATATTGCAAATACCCAGGGTTAAGGGCGAGACGAAATAAGATAAGTAATTCTGGACTCCAACAGCCTCAAAACAGTCCACACACCAAGGAATAGTCTCGGAAGGAGCAAAATGAGCAGGTGAAGCAAGAAGTGACCTTGGGCCTGGGAGTAAGGGACTGGCTGGGAAGATCAACAACCTTTCCCATTTCACCTTTTTTTTTTTTTTTTTTTTAAATCTGGTAGGACTTCTGTGGTGCTGAGGACCACATCACACACCCTTACCCATCCTGTAACAGCCCCATGCTGGCAATCTAACAGCAATCATCCTTCATGAACTGAGATATCACTCCAAGGAAAATGGGGGCAGAAACCTTGAATTAATTGAGATTGAGTTCCTAGCATCAGTCAAGGGCTCAAAATAGGAAGGAAGCCATTTTAGAATGTAGGGAAGGCTATATTGCTTACACAATGGAGTTTATAAATTATAATTTACACCAACTAATTATGTCAAATGCTCATAGGCAATCAACATATACTTGTTCTCTTCCCCTTTTCCCATTTCCCAACATTTCCAAGAATGATCAGGATAGAATCTCTGAAAGCAGAGCTTTCAGGTCCAGATCTGCCTTTGTGTCTGTAAAAATAATTCAAAGCACATGTTTCTCCAATAGCAGGACAGTCATTTGACTGCCACACAGAAGGACATCACATTTAAAAAATCATTTCTATCCACCTCCATCTATGGCTTCTCATACTGGAGAAGTTGACAAAATTGTGACTCATCTGTGACCAATTTTTGGAAGGTGTGAAAATGGAACCAAGTGTCCACTTATCCACAAGTAGAGTGTGTGTCCTCCAGGGAAGAGAGAATGTCTTTCTCTGGTGACATTTAAGAAAATGCCAGGGACAGCTATCATTCAATGTGGGTTGGCTGCAGAGCCGCCCCAAGGCAGTGTCACTGTTGCTGAGAGCAGGGACAGAGACAGGTCCCAGGGCTCAAAGAAATAGGTCAGGGCTGACAGCAGCAGCTGGTTAGCTCTGCCTTCCCCACACCCCCTCCACCAGTGCCCTTCTGGTTCCCCATCCTCCGCTCTGGTCCCCTTCGACAGCAACACTGTCTCCTCTCCCTGCCTTTCACTTCCTCAATCCCTCACTTTAGGTGACAGGAACATAAATTTCAAATGCCTCCCCAAATAGAAAAACTAAGAAAACTTTCCAGGCTGATAGACAGTGGGAACATTAAGTCTTTCTCAAACTTAAATTTCTTTTAATTCTAGATGCCAAGATTTTATATTAGACTATAGGCAATATGGAGTCTGCATTGCTTTCTTGAGCTTCATTTAAGTAGACAGGTAAGATGTGTTAGCATAATTCTGAAAATGCCTTAACTACTTATTTATCCATCATCATCACAAATAAAATGTAGATCAGTTAATTTTATGGATAATTGATCTTTACCCTTTAAGCATGAACACTTCTTTTTCATCTAAAATGTATTCCATAATTCATTATAATTCTATAATTCACTTGATAAATACATCCTCATAAGAATTATTACCACGCTTCTTGGTTAGTCAGGCTCATTGAACTGGACCTCAGCAGCTGAGTTTTGGTGAACTTATTTCGTATAATCAAGGAAGGCTGAACCACAGGCCCCCACATAATGTCTTCAGACCTTTGCGCAGGTCTAATCAGTGACGCACCTTTCTATCATGTCCCAAGCAATACAATCTCACAGAAGCACTGCCGGGTTTCTCCCTGATTGTAAACCATGTTCCATTCCTGGGGAATAGTAGAAGAGCAAAATCTGGGACAAAATAGCCTAACTCAGCAAGGAATGGAGGAAGCTCTTGGGAAGAGGTGAGAAGAATATACTTGAAGTTTGGAAAATAACGTACAAGGTCACTCTTGCTCTGGAGGCCTCTTAAAAAGGGCAGCATGGTTTTTGACCCTGACATTGACATTATCTTTGTCTTTCACGCAGGCTGTTGATTTGCAATGTTGAGTCCTCCAGAGTCTCCCTCAATCCTCACTGCTTCCAACCTGGTGTCAGGCTTATGTCCTCTATGCTGGAGAAAAAGGGAAGGGAGCTGGAGAAGCTCTCACACTCCCCACACATTCACATGCGCCCCCGCCCCCCCATCCACATCCCATCTTGTTCACTGCAGCCCTGAGTTGGCCTGCCCTTCTGGTTCCGCATGCCAGAGGCTGGCTGGGCACTTCTGTCCTCTCATATTCAAAGGCACCTAACCTTTGAGAGAATTATTCCCCCCTCGCTGTGCCAAAGAATATTGCATTTGTTTATCCAGTCACAGCTGTGTTCAAGGTAATGTTTCTGGAGGTTAAAAACAAAACAAAACAAATCTATTCTCGACCCTAGTGGCTTTTTGGGGTTTTTTGTTTGTTTAAGTTTGTTAAGTTTTTATTTAAATTCTAATTATTTAACACGTAATATTAGTCAAGGTGTACAATATAGTGATATAGTGACTCGACACTTCTATATAACACTCATCTCAAGCTCATCCCCTATAAGCTCATCCCAAAGAGTGTTGTTTTTAACATGTCAATCTGATCATGTAACTCCCCGCCAGCCCGTTTTTGCTGTCCTTACAGTCAAGTTCAAAGTGCTCAACAGTCCCCACACCAGGTCTCAAGGAAACTGCTGGCCCTCCTCTTCAGCCTCCTCACCCCTCAGCTCCCCTCCTTTCTGAGCTCAGCAGCTGTGGGGTGCCCAGCCCAAGCCTGCCCTCTTCTGACTCAGGGCCTGTCACCCACAGTCCTTGTACCTGTTCATGTTGCACCTTCCTTGATATAACAAGAAAGAACAAAAATAAAACACTCATCCTTCGGAGCTCAGCTTAGGTGTCAGGTCCTCAGAGAAACCTTTATTGACACCCCCCCATAAAAGTCCCCTTGGGGTAGGCAGCTACACAGGCACTCCCCAGCCTCAAAATCCAGCACTCTTGGAATCACTCATGCAATGTTCATCTTTTCTCACTAAACTCCCCGGGGGCAGCGATAGAGGCAGAGGCAGGCTTTGTGGCCTCTGAGCTACAGTGGGAGAAGGGACTGGGTCTTGGTGAAAAAACATACAAAAAGATCTTGGTTTGCAGATTTTACAAAAAAACAAAAAACAAAACAAAACATATGTTTGATCACGTGAATGCTTTTCAAAAGCCTCTCTGAGGGACTGCAAAGGGCCATTCTCATGACAGGGCCTGAAGCTTAAGCTGCTTTAGGTGCAGGAGGACTCTGTTCTGGGCAAGGATTATATCACGGCTTTGCTCCTGACACCTGACCCAACTTTATTTGGGTGACTACTGTTTATTAGTTTTCCAATCACTGAATGAGGAAAAATTAGAAAATCTCTATTCTTTAAATCCTGGTAGAACCATGCAGACCTACTATGAGTGGAAGAAGTTACTGGCTCCTTGAGGGTTGAGCAGATTCTGGATGAAAAGAAGACACCGACACTTTCTCCTGATGAGGGCCATCAGAGAACTGGGCTCTGGCCATACCTGTTATAGGCGGATTCTGCTCTCTAGCCCTGACTCCCTGGGGAGAAATCTGAATCTCTGATCATGATATTCTTAACCAGGGATCCTTGATGAACCCACATTGCTTGTAAAACTGGAAACATTTCTTTCTGTGTTCATGTCTCTGGCTTTCATCAAATTCTCAGAGTGACAGGAGACCACCCAAAATATGAACTGTTAACTGCAGATTAGTCCAGGAAGATGAAGAATCAATAGAAATATCGTAACAGCTCAGACAGCTCAGGGGTCATATTCCAGCATCGCTACTTAGATGAGGATCTGCACAATTTATTCAACCTCTTCGAGTTTACTCAATTGTATAATGGAGCTACTAGTGATTATTCACAAGGGGACTGTAATAGCACAGATATATATATATAGGTATATATGTGTATATACTCATAACACATGTTGCCTGGCCCTGTTCCTTTCTCATAGCGCACATTCAATAAATATTTGTTCTCTTCCCTTCTAAATAAATAGTTTTTCATTGTTTAGCATAATCCCTGTACTGGAGGTTAAAATATTTAAGAATAATGTCTTCACTCACTCATCTATTCATTTGTAAGGTTTATTCAACACCTACTATGTGCCAGACACTGTGCTAGGTACTGGGAGGGGGGAAAGAGTAGGAATCAAAGATCAATAAAATGATTAGAAGGATTGAAGGCAAATCAAAGAGACTAAAAAAAAAAAAAAATTAAGTAGTTTTGAAAATTTCCCACTTCGTTAAAGCCTCTGCCTTCAGCTCAGGTCATGATCTCAGGGTCCTGGGATCGAGCCCCACATTGGGCTCTCTGCTCAGCAGGGAGCCTGCTTCCTCCTCTCTCTCTGCCTGCCTCTCTGCCTACTTGTGATCTCTCTCTCTCTGTCCAATAAATAAATAAAATCTTTAAAAAAAGAAAAAAGAAAAGAAGAAAATTTCCCACTTCATGATGAATATGTGGTCTCTCTTGGAGATGAGCCTCTCCGGCTATCTACATGATTCCAAAATATCTGGATAAAAATGGAAAAATATAGTCATTCATGGGGCTTTTTACGTAGAAGATAGCAATCATCCAGATGTTTCCAAATATTCATGTGTCCACCATTATCTAGACAACCGTTTTGGACTACCGAAATTTTCATTCTCAATGAGATGGCTTGCTTTGGGTACACACAGCTTTGTCAGTTTCATGTTACAAACGAACAAATATCCTGTCTCTGACATGGGCCAAGTGTAACTCGTGCTTGCAAAGCAAAATGAAACCAAAAAAAAAAAAAAAAAGTAATGAGACATTATGAAAATAAGTGGGTCTTAAAGCCAATATAAAATTATTCAGATATAGTCTCTTAGTCCTTCTCTTTCTTTCTCTCTCTCTCTCACATTAACCCTGCTTCATCTCCCTCTGCGCCCACTCCGTGCCTCCCCCCCCGGCCAGCTCCTCCACCATTCCCAGATCAGGAAGGCTTCTCAAGTGCTGACCAGTGTCTCCTCACCCACACACACACCTGGAGTGGCCAAATAAAATAAAGATTTTAAATATGAATTTTAGACAACAAGTAAATATTCAGTGTAAGAATGCCCAGATGTTGCATGGGACCTACTTATATTAAAATTCTTTGTTTACTTCAAATTCTAACTTCACTGAACATCTCGTATGTTTATTCGTTAAATCTGGAAACCCCACCCCATTTGTTCCTAGAGTTGTGTCCTGTGACCAAGTTATGCCACTCGCATGCCGTTGGACCTCAGTTCCATTTTAACCTGGCATGTTCCAGTTCCAGGGATGGTGCTTCTTCTCTGGAGCCCACTCAAAATCCCTGCTCTACTAAATCCTGCCTTCAGAACTCCACCACTGCAATTACCCATCACTGTGCTCTGCAGAGCTGCCCCACACCTAGTTTTTCTTTCTTGGAGCCCCAGAGCTCTTGATTGCTGGTCTCCTCTCTGCTGGTGACCCCTGCTGTCACAGAATCCCTTCTCTTCCTGGTTCCCCTCCTACCCAGTGGGTATGAGAAAACCCTGACCTTGTACAGCCTGCCCTAAGGCTTCTCTGACTCACTACAAATAAATTTCCAGCCCCCGCCCCTCCATGCATCTCCAACAGGACAGCACAGCTATATTTGCATTAGCCAAGGAAAGGATTGGTTGCATTCACAAGTTAAAAAGAGCATCAGAAGGCCAAACAAGGTAGTCTAGAAGAGACTACTTATTTCCTAGGAAGAAACATAACTAAATGGGAAAATATCTAATAAACCAATAAATGAATTAATAGGTACACAAAACATAATTTATCTCAGAGCCTGCAATTCAACCACATAAGCACTCATAATATCAAAGCTTTTTTATTTCCTCTAAATTTATCAAGGTCTTATTTAATTGCTATAAACACCTAAAGACATGAGCAAATTAACACATAAAATTGCAGGATTTTAGCTGATACATATTCATGAACGCATGTTGTTGTGATCAGGCAAATAATGACCTGAGACATTGATAAATTTGGTAGATGCAAAAGAAAAACATAGCACACAGTTAGAATTCTCTGCAGATCACCGAGTGGAATCTCTGATAAGCCCTACTCTAAGAGACCATTCATAACGATTATTGTATTTCTGTAATTCTTCCAGCACAGAAATCAGCAAATGTTTAATCAGTGGGTTTCGTAAAATTACTGTCCCCCAAACACTTGAATGCTAGATCAGTGCTAAAGAATGCTGGCTTCTTGGGAGGCTAATCCCAGGCCCTGTTGCTGAGAATCAGTTTCACATTCTTACTGACATTCTTGCTTCCGTATCTACTGCCACTCACAGAGAACCGACAGTTTTCCAAGCATTTGTGGGAATCTCAAGTTACAGCTGTTCCAGGGTCTTCAGAATGAATGCCTTTTATTTGGATGAAAATATACAGCATGTGTTGGCTCACCCAGAGTTGTTGTGGCATAGTTATTTTTGAATCCCCAGCCTGCTAACCCCCCTCATAGGAACCCATCCATACATAGCTCCTATTCATTAAATTCTTTGCTCTCGCCCAAGCAGGCAGTGCCCCTGTGAGCTGGAAACTGCCCTTAGTCTGAACATAGCAGGACTGGTCCTGACAAAAGGATCTGAGCAAATGCCTAGGACAGAGAATGAGGCTGAGAGGCCAAAGCACAGACTGTGACAGGTCCTGCAAATGTTTCTCAAGAAAAGGGTACAATTATACAGCAAGCAGATAGGAACACTAACTGATTTCAGCTGATCCCAGAGTAAACCTCAGAATCCTTCTCAACACAATATCCTAGTCAGCCATTTCCAATCAACCTAGAGCAAGAAGCAGTTCAAAGTTATTTGCCTCCCCTGTTCAAACTGAGGTCAACAAGTAAGTTGGGCCCTAGAATAGAACTATAACATTGCCTCCAAAGTAACATTTTTTAAGTATTTACTATGTTACAGAAACTATGGCATATCTACCTATCTCTGTAATAATAATAGTAGACTCATTTATTCCTCACATTTGCCTTATGAGGTAGGTGCTAACACTGTCCCAATTTTGTAATAACTTGCTTAAAGTCACATACGACAGGGTTAAGGATCGGTATTCAAATACAGGCCTCTCTCCCTTTTCATCCTGTATTCTTAGCCATTATGCTGACAGCTGGACTACCATTAAGTGGAAAGAAATCGACAGCTGCTTATGTTGTGTGACTTCAAGGGATAATGGGAAAATCCTCTCTGCTCACATCTTCAAGCTCCCCCTCCCAACACAGATCTGTTGGCTTTAAGCAGGAGGGAACAACTGGTAGAGTGGAGAGAGCATGAAATGCAGAGTCCCAGCCCGGCTGCTCCCTAGCAGGCTGACCTTGGGTAAGTAGCTTAGCCTCCCTGGGGATGATTACAATGACTGCTACCCCACGAGACTGTATGGGCATTAAATGAAACATGTAGAGAAGCACATTCTGAAAGTAGAATGGGGCGTGTAAGGGTTAGTTGCTATGATTAAGATGCAGAACCAGATAAAGCACATGATTTTTCCCAGAAGTATGTGCATTCAGACAATGGTATTTACACAGAGATTCTGAGTGAAGTCAGGAGAGGGGCGGTAGTGGAACTCTGGAGTACACGGCAGTCTTGAGGAAGGGGCATAAGGATGCCTGACATAGCTGGGGTGGAGAGGAGGCTGCGGCTCTACTTTCCACTTGGGACCTTGGGCAACCAAGTGGCTAGACCCGTCATCCTCAGGTACTTGGACTGGATTCATACACTACCTTTATCAGAAAATTCCCCACTATCAGACAGTTTCCAATTAGCCCTCAGAAAATATAGACAGGATCTTTTGAGAGTAGTTCTTATCCATGGGGATGAGAACACAAGCACAGGATGCTTTAGGAAATGCTTCACAGGCTGAGAGGGAGCCAGGGCTAAGAACAGGAGTAAGTACTCCAGTCCCCAGGGCTTGGTCAGTGTGGACCAGCAAAGGAAAATCTTGACGTTCTCTCTCGTTCATACCAGCCCTTGCCCGATAACCTAAAGGTCACCCTATGGAGTCTAATCTCCATTTCTAGATAAAGTCAGTCCAGTCCTTCAGCAAGTCAGTAAAGCCCAATGTGGAGGCACCTAACTACTGAAGTCTGCTGGCATTTCATCTCCACGTCTGCAGGTCCTGCAACTTTCTGGGGGGAGCTTTGGTTATTTGGATGATCACTGAGTACAAGAGATGACCGTGTAACCAACTTGGGGGCCTCTCATACTTGTCTAGATCACTCAAAGAGCCTTATTTAGCGTCTATTCCTTGAGGTGAATCCAGTCGGACAAGATAGGATGGAAATGAACTGAGTTGAGCTGAATCTCAATCAGTTGATCTGGTTGCCTTTTCTAACTTCAAACCAGGTAAGGAGAGGAAACAAACCACTGTTTCCTTTTAGCCAGTGTCTCAGACCAGCCCTATCTTGGTGTGTCCCATCAGTGAATGAAGCACACATCTGTTGAGTTGCTGGACTCATCTTTGATACCACTTGATACCTTTATCCTCTTCACCTCCCATCCAACCCATCACCAAATCCTGCTCATTTTGATCTCATGCTCACCTTAGGAAAGCCTTCACTTCTCTCCACCTCAGGCCACCGCAGCCCCTGCCCAAAGCACTGCCATGCCTTGCCCTGGTGATTCATGCAGCTTCCTGAATAGTGTCCCTGTATCTGTTCTTGTCCTACTCCTCAGCCTAGTTCCCACTCCAAAGCTAAAGCAGTCACACACACATACATACATACACAAACACACACACACATGGCCACAAAATACCAATATGAGCATGTTTCTCCCCTGGTAAAACCCACAAGGTCTTTCCTGTGCTGTTAGGATGAAGATAAGAATCCTCAGCACAGGGGTGCCTGGGTGGCTCAGTCGGTTGAGCATCTGCCTCTTGATTTTGGCTCAGGTCATGATCTCAGGGTCATGAGATATAGCCCCTTGTTACGTTAAGTGGGTTGTCTGCTTGAGATTTTTTTCTCTCTTCTTCTCCCTCTGCTCCTCTCCCCACTCACACGTGCTCTCTCTCTCTCTCAAATAAATAAATCCTGAGGAAAAAAAAAAAAAAAAGAATCCTCAGTACAGCTTATGAGCACAGCCTGGACACTCTCCCAGCTGCTCAAACTACTCTGGCCACCAGGCTCTACAGGCCTCCTCAGCAATTCCGGCCATGCAGTTCCTCAAATGCTCCACACTCTGTCATATTTCTGAGCCTTTGCACACATTGTCCTGTCAGTCCGAAATGCTCTCCATCTGAACCCTTCCCCGGCCTCCCACTTTCCTAGACCTAACTGATATCAGTAAACATGTTCTTCCTTCATGCTACAGAAGATCTTAGAGCTATCCACTCTCTCATAATACTCTTCCCTTCCTTCATAACATCTACCAGATTTTGTAAGTATACAGATGTGTGATTTTTATTAATGCCATTTTCCCACCATGAAAGCAGAGACTATAGATTTTTTGCTTACTATTGTCTCCTCAGGGCCTAGTGTTGGGCCCTGGCATATGATAGGGAAACAATAGCCCTTTGTTATTGAATGTCGAGTGGATGGACACCACCAGCTCTTCAAATTGCCAAGGATGACTCAGAGAGCACGGCAGTGATGAGCTGTGACCCATGCACTGTCACTCCACTCCTCCTCCCACTTGGAGTTTATTCATTTCTGCTTTATAAATTTTGGGTTTACAATTTATAGTGACATTTCAAAGGCAACAACACTGTAGGTCATAGAAATACTCAGTATGACTATTGACAAGCTTTTATTATTGCCTGGAATACTTTAGAATAGTTCATTACTTTCAGGGCATTGTTTAGAACAGTTCCTGTCATACAACCATTAAATGCTGACCCTGGGGGCATGTCAGGGGCCAGTCTTTAGCCATGACATCAGCTGGCTCTTGTAGCAGGCCAGAAAGGAGGCTACCTAGCTCTGCTTAAATGCCTCCTGCGATGGGGGAGGGGCTTCTCACCTCTATTCCACTGTGGAGCAGCTGCACTTGTTAGAAAGTTTTGCCTTATGTTGTGCTGAGATCTGCCTCACAGTCACCCCTCCCCATGTTCTTGAGCCCACATACCAAATAACCCTAAATGCGCATCCACATGACAACCCATCAGTTACTTGAAGACCACTGACAAGCCACATCTGAAGACTTCTCTTCTATATTTTATGCTTCCTCCAGCCTTGATTTTTTATTTATAGACCACATCTTGCTATTTTATTGCATGCATTCTTGTAAGCTGCCTTAAATCCTGTGTGGAATAAGGCTCCATATAAATAAATCCTTGTGTCTTTCCTCTAGGCAACAACTCAAGTTCCCCACCTGACAGTCTCCCCACCAACTCTGATTACCTGAGATGTATCCTCTGATCATTCTGACACTAGACTAGGGAACAGCCTAGGACTCTCCCCAAACTTGATCTGCACCTTAGACAGTTACTGCCAAGTCCATCAGGGGCCTTCGGGCACAGTGTATTAGGACAACAGGCAGAGTTTGGGAACAGGAGAGCAGGCCCGTCATTGCTCTTTCACTGCTCTCTTGGGCACCTGCTTTAAAAAGCTGGTCTCTCTACTCTAACTGAAGCCATTCCTTTCCACTCTGTGGTCCTCCTGCAGCAAACATCTCTGTTACATAGTCCTTCCATATTTCCCGGACAGCTAGCACCTTCCCTTCTGCACACCAAATGTTCAGGTCATCCCTAGCCTAAAAATTACTGACAGCGAAATATTTAATATCCTATCTTAGCCCCAAATTGACATCCTAGCTTTTTCTGTGCAAGCATGAGGTTTTCTATGGAAACCTCTGGAAAAAAAATATACTGCTCCTACATGAGAGTAGATCCACGTTTTGTGAGGTCTAAAGAATATACAATTTGAGGGTAGATGGAGTCATTAAGATAAAGAATTCAAAACTATAAATAAAAAATTAGGTACAAAAGTGAATAACTAAAACAAGGAAAATTATAATAAATCACGTTTTTAAAAAAATGGACAAATACTCCAGATATCTAGAAAATAATGTCATTTCTTAATTAACTGCCAGCCTCTGTAACATTTCCCTCTACATTTTTTTTTTACCTGCAGTCTCTGAAACTGCTTCTTTATTTGGCAAGGATTCAACCCGTCTTCCTGTATAGTTAATCAAAACATGTGTTTATCATTTACAGTTCAGAAAATTTTTAGCTTTCTATTTCATTGTTGGTAATATGTAAGTCTGTAACATTTTTTTCTCCAATTGGTAAAAACCTCTTATCAAGTTTCTGTTATATGGAAACTGAAAGTTTTCCGAACATCTCAAGTGTTTTTGCACTGTGACTGATCTTAAATCTTCTTTGAACTGACAACGCCCATTAACCAGTGTGTCATTGATGTCTCATCACAGTGGTATGTTATAAATTTTTGGTTATCTTATCGGACAGGAGAGAATTTGCATTTTGACTGGGCTCTGACAAGAACCGGCTCCTCCTCTTGCAATATTATAAATCTCCTCACTGGAAGGATGTTCCACATGCTAGTTTCTGGCTCTGTACATTTCACACTTTTCTCTTCCACTATCCACATTGTTCCATATGCCAGGTTTCCAAAGACACGTTCACACTAGGCGTCACTGACTGTGTGTCCATGCTGGGTGAGCAGGCCCAGCAGGTGGGGAGAGAATCCCCGGAACCAGGAGCAGTCACTTAACTATATGTGAAGACATGCGAGCCACACATTCCCCCTTAAACCCTAAGTAGCTCCTTTAGCTGATGCTCAAATGCCATTCAACAGCAGGAAAACCATGAGCAAAGGAGAGCCTGAATGGGAAGAGACAGTAGTCTTCACTGACTGCAGTTAAATATTGCTATAGAGTGAATGTTTGTGTTCCTCCAAAATCCATGTGTTGAAAGCCCAATGTGATGGTATTTGGAAATGGATCCTTTGGGAATTAGGGCTAGGTTAGGTCATGAGGGTGGGGCCCTCTTAATGGAATTAATGCTCCTATGAAGGAGGTTCTGAGCATGTCCCTCTCCTGACCTTGAGAGGACATAGAGAAAACACTGTCTGCAACCAGGAAAAAGGCTCGCACCAGACCTGGACCACATTGCCACCCTGATGTCAGACTTCCCAGGCTTCAGAACTGTGAGAAATTCCTCTTAAGTTTAACCCATCCCGTCTGTGGAATTTTGTTAAGACAGCCTGAACAAATGAAGTCAACTATCTTAGGTTTGTAAGTTTTACAGATCACATAACCTTGGGAAGGCATTGCTGGGGTCCATCCTAGGCCCTGGGAAAGGTCTGGGCAACTGAGGAGGCTGAAACTCAAGCTTCATTTGCTTCCTAGTACCTCTGCCTTGGCTGTTAAAGTATCCTCAAAAATCCCCAAGATATGCCTTCCTTGTCACTTAACCCTTTGAGGAAGTTTGGCTTTTACCCTCCCTTCTCATAACTCAGCAAGGCACGGCTAACCACTCAGGGCAGTATCTTTTCCTCAGTCTTTATTCTTCACAACCTTCTGTCTTCCCTCTCTGAACCAAGCTACTCCCTCGCCTCTCACTGAGGACCTTAGTGACTCATTCAGCTCCCATCTCTCTTGCTCACCCTCCCATCTCCCCTCTGTTCTCCTTGACTGACGATGCCTTCCCCAGTTCTATACCGGACTCCTCCTCCCTTCTCTCTTCGGAGCACTCCTCCTTGGAAAGCTCACTCACAGACTTCCATTTTCACCACAGCATGTCCAGGCTCCTCTCTAAAGAGGAACTTCCTCTCTTGAGACAGTTTTATTGTTTACCCGCCATCTCCCCAGCAGTTTAATCCAGTGTCTTTCCCCCCTTAGCTCCTCCTTCTGGGCTCCACCTTGTTTATTAATGCTGAGAGATCACTGTTGACTCCTGTTTCACCCTTATCCACCACATCCTCCTCTCCCCCCTTTCCTACTGCCACTGCCTTGCTTCTAGCCTTAGTGTCTCTTCACTATAGTCAAAGCCTCTCACTTGTTCCAGAGAATTCTACAACCTAGTGCTATCCCCCTCCTTCCACCCAGATGGTTTTTCCTTCTTGTCAGAACTGTCACATGCCTTTTATTTCTCTCATAGAATTCATTAATATTTCATTCTTGCATTTATGTGGCAATAACTAACACATATAAAGTGTTTACAATTGCTAAGCATTTTGCATTACCTCATTTAATACTCATACCTGCTCTTGTATTATTATTAATATGATCATTATTTCTATTTTTAATGAGGAACCAGAGCCTTAGCAAAAAAATGAGTGACTTGCTCAAGGTCATATAGAAAGTGGCACAGCCAGAATGTAGATGCAGTTCTCGGGCTACAAATAACCAAAAGCTTAATCACCAATAATAATAGCTACCATTTATGATGCATTTGCCACTAACATTCTTTACAGCAAAAGATCCACCAGAGACTTAAACATTTAGTTCTCTGTGTCTTTAGTCCCCTTCAGTCTGGAATAGCTCCTCAATCTTTCCTCAACATCCATGTCCTTGACATTTTTGAAAATTGCAGGTCAGTTATTTGTAGAATGTCCCTCAGTTTGAGTCTGCCTGATATTCTCTCATGATTAGATTCAGGTTACATATCTTTGGCAGTAATATCGCAGAAGTGATATGTCTGATAGTGTTCTATGTCTTCCTATCAAGTGGTCACAATTTCTTTTTGACCCTTCTGAGGTAAGGTCAACTTTGATAATTGGATTAAGAGGATACCTGCCAGATTTCTTCAAGATGCTCTTTTTTCTTCTTAAGTACATAAATATTTTGTGAGAGGCACCTCTTTGAGGCTATATTAGTATCTTCTCCTCATTCAACATTCACCCAGTTAGTTTTTATATTCATAAATGTTTCTTTGCTTAATTACTACTGAAATGGTACCAAGTGGTCATATTCTCATGACACATAATTGCTGACTGCTTTCCCCAAGTGAAAACTCTACATTCTCATGAGGGTCACTTTCTTTCAGCCCATCCACTAAGAGCACTTCAATCTGAGAGCATGGTTTCTCTACTATATATCTTGATCCAAGGTAGTTTTCTTTTCTAACTTTTCGAAACTATAAACATATTATAAAAGGGCATATATGGCTTTCTTCACAAATATAACATTTCAGATGGTTGATTTATTTTTAAATTAAGGTACATACAGATGTGATGTGGTTATAAAAATAAACAGAACTGAGGCTTATAGTTTCATTACTTTTATAGTTTACCATATATATATATACAAATATATATATGTTATACACACAGACACACACACACACACACACATACACACACACACATTTTAAAGAATAGTTGTTCTTCAGAGCCTCCAGAGAGATTAAAGAGCATGACTACCAGTAAACAAGGTACAGCATCCATATTTCTTAGGTTTAAATTAAAACTTCTAGGGACAGGGGCAACTAGCTGGCTCAGCTGGTAGAGGATATGACTCTTGATCTTAGGGTCATGAGCTCAAGACCCACATTGGGTGCAAAGTTTACTAAAAACAAAACAAAACAAAACACCTAGAGACATTTGGATTAGAAATTTCAGTGACAACTGAATAACTTCTACCAAAATCTTCAAGTACAACTCATCACTACTAAGTTAAGACAAGAGCCTAGTTTCTTTTTTTTTTTTTAAGAGCCTAGTTTCTAGTACCACCATCCATAGACTGTATGATAACAATAACTCATATATATTATTACATGCATTCCTCACAAGAACCCTTCAAGATAAGCAAGAGTTATAACATGACTGCACAAGTTCACACCTCGTTGAGGTAGCAGAGCTAAAATGCAATCCCAGGTCTTTATTCACCCCACACGTCAGCCTGCCTCTCCAGACTAGATTACGTTTGCAATATGTTTGCTATTCCTTAACCACATCGTCTTATGCTGTGCAGCCAAACTCCCTTCCACCGAATGTGGTAGATAAACCAAACCAATCAAATCTAAACTTGTGGGGAGACTGCCTTCTGAAAAGATGTTTTCTTTAAGATAACTGGCTTATTCAAAAAATTATTTTCCCTTCAAGATAGAGTAAGGTATCTAAAGAAATCCCAACTAGATTAAATTCAAAACTCAGAAAACTCTTCTGATATTAACTATGGGTTGTGTTTTTTTAACTGACAAAGTAGAGTGAATGCTTTTTTCTTCTGGATTATTTTTATGTGAAGACAGGATAGTAAATTCCATTCATAGACTTTTTCCACAGATGACTATGCTACAGCCATGAGAATATAGGGTGGAAAAAAAGAGTCAGTTATATAATGGTCATTACAAAGCCCAAAAATTACCATTTCAGTTTTTGATGAATATATTACTTCTACCACTTTATTAAAAATTCAAAGAATTCTATCACTATAAGCAATATCTATTATGTTTTACAATTATAAAATTAACACATGCTCATTATTTTTAAAATGCACAAAGTTATACAGAAGAAAATTAAAATCACATACACTCTCATCACCAAGTGGTTAACAGTTAGTTTCTCTTGAATGTCTTTTCTTGCATTTGCATATTTGCCTTTGTTTTTGAAAAATTAGGACCTTATAGCAGACCTTCATATTCTGTTCTTTTTTCATTTATACTAGCATTTTCCCATGACATTAAACTCCATAATGTGACACTAGCAGATGAATAATAGTCTTTGCAATGTACTTTAATTTATTTAACCATAATTTGTTTAACTCTATTATTAGAAAGGTTGGCTTTTTTATTTTCACTATTAAAAATAGCAATGCAA
The DNA here is from genome assembly GCA_028534135.1 of Potos flavus. Lineage (NCBI taxonomy): Eukaryota > Metazoa > Chordata > Mammalia > Carnivora > Procyonidae > Potos > Potos flavus. The sequence goes on along the minus strand of CM052898.1, from coordinate 114,097,497 downwards.
TAAATACCTTTGCAATAAATCTTTGTCCACAACTTTGGATGGATTCCTAGAAATAAAACTATTGCATGAAAGGACATGAACTCTTTTAAGAATGTTGATTCATATTGTTAAATGCATTTCTAGGAAAACTGTACTAGCTTATACTTCAACCAGCAGATGATCAAAATAACTCTTGGTAGCATTTAGTATTTTAACTTTGTTTTGCCAGTTTGCTAGTTTAAAAATATCTCATTGTTTTAATTTGTATGCATTCGACAAATTAAATAAAACCAAATATTTTGCATATGCTAATTCTTCATTTGTGTGTGTGTGTGTGTGTGTGTGTGTGTGTGTGTGTATGTATGTACATGTGTGTTTCCTTCTGTCTTGTATCCATTTCTCTAATGGGATATTTACATTTTTACTTTCAAATATTTTTTTTTCATTTGTTAAATAAATAGCTCTTGGCACATTTGCTGCCAATATTATTTACCAGTTAATCGTTTGCTTTTAATTTTTATGTAGTCCAATTTTTAACATTCCACTATGTATTCAAAGCTCATAATGTTTAAAACATGTCATTACACATTTTGGTAAAGAGAATAATTTATCTATTGATTTGTTCATTCGTGGTTGGACAATAGATACTAAAGCAAGCTGTTGGAGGAGTCCAGTGACCCCTTTTCCAGCAATCTTCACAGGCAGTTTTAGAGAGTAGTGAATTATTCAAAATCTCTTCCAAACTCAGCCTTCCATAACCTATTCTGAATGAACTTTGAATTAACCTAAAGCCCTTTGGGAACTTTTTCTCTAGGAATGATACAATTTCCTGATTATAAGAACTAAATCTTATGAGAAGCACCTCAAGAATCTTCTAGGGAACATCGAATGCTCCTTGCCACAGTATTTTGAGGAGCTATATTTATGTGAAACCTAAGGACTATATTTCCTCTAAATAAACAAGAGTATAAAGTGAAAAGGTGCCTGGGAAATTTGGGAGAGTTTGGAAGAGAAAATGAGTTTAATTCAAGCCTAAAGTATACTTCATCTACCAACTGTAGATCTGATCTTAAATAAGTTCAGTCTCTAATGGCCACAAGTACCAGTAATCCCCGAGAGAAGAGAGAAATTCTAGAGATATGTCTCTTCAACCTACATTCCAGGGCCCATCATGGCAGTATTTCTAAAGAGAGGGAAGAATGTACAAAGTATATTCCTTTTCCTTTCATTTCCATTCTGACAGTTTGAAATGTTAAGATAACATTAAGCCAAAAGAATCCTCACCACTACACTCCACACAAAGCCCGCCCCAGTGAGTGTTAAGAGACCAACACTTGGTAGCACAGAATTACCTTCGAGGAATCGAGCTGTTGCTAGCCAAAACTGCCATCTGTCCTCAGTGAAATCTGTCAATTGTGGCTATTTATGAAATCTCTAGCAGAGCCTATAAATGGCTCAGTCTTACCTTGTGTACTCAAGGTTACTCTCTCTTATCCAAAATCTTACTAAGTCTTACATTCGTGCTTCTGAAAGGAGGCAAGTGTAGAATAGTCACTAAAAATGTTCATGAAATATAATGTTAAGGTAAAGAGTGAAAGAGGCTGAACTCTGGAATCAATCTGAGGGTCAAATCCTGAAGATGCTTGCTATGTAATATTGGATACGTTATTAACATCTCTGCGAAATGGGAGAAGTGAAGTCTCTCCCACCTCACTCACCAGTGGTGGGAAAGAGCCACCAAGAAAAGAAACGGAAGTGTCTGGCCAGCCAGAGCGGCTTAGTACATGACGCTTCCACAGGCCCGCCTTGTGATTTTCCAAGTCACACAACGAAGTGTTGTAAATGGGTTTGGGGAGAGGGATGGAAACAGAGGTGCATGTGAGATTAAAAATGTCCTGGGAATGTTTAGCCTTCATTTTATTTTTCAGGAGTAATCTACATTCTTTTAACATGATCCGTCTATGTTTGCATAACACCAGGATACTCTACGGGCCCCTGCCTGTTGTTTGTTTGTTTGTTTACCATTGTTATCTGGAATTACTTCAAAATAAACAGAAAACCACAGATCGAAAAAATGCCAGTCTAGCAAAAAGGTCCTCTGCCAGTTCCAAAAATGTCAACAAATATTTCTTAAGCAAGATTGGCCTCAAACTCTCTCTTTCAGCCAGCAGACCATGCAAGGAATTACTAGAGATTCCTAAAGCAATCCAGTTTTGCTCTCCAATATATTTTTGCCAGACCCCACCTCCTAAAACTCAAATACTCTAGGTCAGTTCTGCCATCCTTTTTACATTAAGTATGTTCACAAGGTCACTCTGATAACACAAAGCGAGTGGATTCCAAATGTCTCTCAAAGCCACAGCAGAAAGGATGAAGGGAAAGCTTAAGGTAAGAGTCCTTATCTCAAGACTTTCTATGGAATTTTTTATATTTAAAGAATTATCACTGAAGTGCGAAGCCCTCCATAAACTTTTGGAGCATTTAAAAATATTATTGTGCCATAAATCCGTGGCTAATTTATCTCGGGATTTTAAGACATTTGTAACATTTTTATATCTCAATACTTAAAGGAGAAATTTTTCTAAGAATTAACTGTATTTTATGAGTGTTACCAAGCCTCAGAGCAAACGAAACCTAAACCACCAGCGGTTTTCCACTTATTCTTTATCTATAGCTTAACAATGGACTTTCATACATAAAACCATAGGCAACATATTTCCTAAGACAATGTCAAGTTCAGGTATCAGGTTTCTTTTTTTCCCCACAAAAGAATTATTTCTCATAAGTATGCAGGGTATGCATCCTTAGCAGGTGGAAAGCACAAGCTTAGGAGTTGAATGAGAACGATCTTCTGGATTTGCCATCAATTATTTGTGTGACCTTGGGGACATGATCTACCATCTCTGAGCTTCTGTCTCCATGTTTCTAAATTGGGTTCAATAGCATGCCCCTAGCTTAGAAAAGAAAATCATAATAATTGTACTCTACTTCAAAATACATGAACTGTGTTCCACACAGCTGTGGTAAGAAAGATTTTACAATCTACAGAGTATTTACACAGAAATTTTACTGTTCTTGAACTTTTTTCCTTAAAACACAAACACACAAATTCCCAAAGTCACTGGGGTTAATCATTCTTCTTCCTTCTACTTCCATTACTTAAGCCAATTTGCTGCCTTCTAGCACCACACCTAGAGGATCACAGAGTGGGAAAACACAGGTCCCTCGAATAAATGCTCCTTACAAAATGTTTCCTTTGTAAGTCAGAAATTTCCATTGGCATGATCTTAAAGAAGTCGCATCCTCTCTGTTTTCTTTTACTTTGGTGGGCTTGATGGAATGAAGGCTGATGCCTTTTCTGGGTCTACCTTCAGGGATTTATTTTGATACTTGCAGCATTGCATAATAAATAAATCCATTGTGCTGAAGTAAATATCCGAAATAAGAAAATGAGACCTTAAAACTATCTGCCCCATCATGCTTACCATCTCTGACCATTACAACAAATAATTTCTTTTGATTTTAGTAAGCAAGCCTCACTTTTTCATAAATTTTTCATAAAATGAAGTTTGTGATGAACACTGCTCAAAGAATGCAGATTTCATTTCACTAATAAGCTTGGTGTCGGCTGTGGGCCTTTTGGAGATGATTAAATATTACAAACCTAAGACATGTTTAAGAGTGCATGAAGTGAAAAAAAAAATTAAAATTAAAAAAAAAAAAAAAGAGTGCATGAAGTGGTTGAATTGCAGAACTTGACTGAAATGAGAGAGAAAAAATAGTTTACTTTAGGATTAAGGGTCAATGTGGGCTGAGGGGAGGTGGGGTTGGAAGCAATGGAACAATGGAGATACTGGAGGACAAAAAAGAACCCAGGGAAAGAGTTTCTAAGCAATAAGGAAGATTCTCCCAGGATCCCTTAGACTTGGATTATTTTTTTCTTGGTATCCTAAACTAGAAAATTCCTAAAATTCTTCCAAACTTAGCTGCAACAGGCATTTTCTAGAAGAGGTTGTTTTTTTTGTTTTGTTTTGTTTCGTTTTTTTGCTGGAAAAATTAGTAGATACCATCCTTCGTGGAAGAGAGCTATAGTTGCATCCTTATACAGATTTGTGGAGAGACAACGAAGAATTAAAGCAATGAGACAAAGTCAATGGCACTCCACAAAGGAGGCAAAAATGCTTTGCATTTTCAAAACTGAAGGGTGACCAGGGCAGATCGGAAGTGTGAGAAGGCTCTTCAGTCAAGACCTGCTGTTCTGGATTAAAGCTGTGTACAGGGCCGCCGTGAAAAGCAGCTCAGCCCACAGAAGTGACCTGATGCAAGACAGAGAAAACAGAAACAGGTCAGCTACCATCCTTATCTGTGTTAAGAAGCCAAGCGGTGCGGTGGGAAACTCAAAGGTTCAGAGGACACACTGCCATTCCCCGAGGCTCTCCCAATTGCTAACCATGTGGTCAGGTTAAATTCTCGGAGCCCGTTTCCTCATCTAAGCAAAAGAGACAATATCTGACCTTTATCCTCGCTGTGTGTGTTGGTGAACACACCGGACACCAAAAAATGTCAATAGATCGTCAACAATGTGAATTCCTTCCCCAGCAATATAAACCCTCTTAAGTCCGTGTTCCATAGATACGGTGAGTGGGCATTCATCCTCCTCCCTATACAAACGTTTCCATTACTTTGAAGAAAATTATTAAATCACCTCTCGGAACTCCAGTACCCTTAGGGGGAAACAATAGTAAGAGTTTTCACAAACGCAAACTATGTTCTTCCTCCTCCCCTCCCCCACAAAGATTCAATTAACAAGAGGGAAAAGGTGGCGTGTTTTTAACAAGTTCTTCACGCTGAATTGCTTAGAGATGTACATTAGCCCTCCTTTTAGTAATAGGAAAAAATTATCTCGTCATGACTCGACTCTTTCCCACCTCCAGCGGAGGATTGCAATCAATCAGCTGGACAGCAAGATTGATTTTCTAATTAAGCCGGCATTTGTATCAGCTCGCAGAGCCACAGAAGGCTTCCCTACTGTATCTTCCCAACACATTCCTATTTGTATTCATTTACCCTCACATTTAAAACACTTTCAAAGTTGGGGGTGGGGGGCAGATAGCCACTCTCTCCAGGCAAATATCCAATAAGATGACTGCCTGCTTCAGGGAAGAATTCGGTGAAGTTATTGAGCAAAGGAAAGGAAACGTGAATGGGAGCCCATTTGGACCTGATTTGGCTCCCGCTCCCACGCGGATGAAATTTGCCACCCTGGCCGCATCGCCCTGTCTGCCTCGCCCCCAGGCCCAGCCAAGAGCGGCTCCGCTCACCAGTGTAAACAGATGGCTGGAGGGGGCAGGCGCTTAGCATTTCTAAAAGCTTCATTTCAAGCACTGCTTGCCAAAAAGGTATAGCCGGCTTTTGTGCTGGTCTCGGTGATGAGATGTGCTGGTGATTTAATTTACTTAGGGGAAGAATATGAAACCCGGAACAGCTCAGCCGGATTAAGCTTCCTCAGGGACTCCCTCAGAGGAGAAAACTTACTTTAGCAATTCTGGATCCAGTGTGCCCTGCCTTGTTGCCCATGACCTTCCTTCAGTGAGAGACACCAGGGAATAAAGCTAAAATCAGTAAGAAAAGCTTGCATCTTTTTAGTTCATTCCTGGTACATCCATTACCTAATATTTTATTTAAAAGCTCGGTCTTTCACTAATTCGAAATACTAATTTCAATTTCGGGAACATTCTGAATCCACCTGGGATGGAATTTATTTATGTTCAGTGTTGAAAAAGACAGGGAGAGGGAGAGAGAGAGAGAAAGAAGTAAAAGATAAGGAGGGTGGCTGAGGCAAGGTGACCAGGGTATGGCTGTGTGTGATGGGTTTATTTAAGAAACAATTTGTTTTAAAGACCCTAAAAATATAGCCTTTCAAGCAGCATCATTGATATTCATTAAGTAGCTGCTGGATTTTGATGGCACCACTCCAGTCATTCATGTCCCCCTGGGCTGCACAATGTCCTCCAAATTGAACTCCTCTTTCCCTGAAGCCACGTCCTCTTTCTGACCTCCCTCTTTCTGTCTATGGCACCTCTGGGCTCCTAGTTATCAGGTCCAAACCTGGGATCACTGTGGACTCCCTTGACCCCAGTCTCCCCTGTGTGCTGCCCTCGATTTCACTGGCAGAGTAATACCCTAATTCCTTCCAGAGTACCTTAGAGTCTGTCATCCCATGCTCAAAGACTTCCAGTGACCTCCCACTGAATCCCATGGAGGCACAAGCTCCTCAGTTGAGCCCATCTCTTTAGATTTTCTGACACGCCATCCATGTTTTGATGGTTTGGATGGAACCAACCCCAGGGCGTTTGGAAATTGTGTCAGAGTTGTGTTTGCCTCAGTGACTGGAGGTCACGGTGTCATTTAATGGGTAGGACATTTAGCATCCCAGGCACCAGATAGTCACAGAACTCTGCTGAGAAACATTACCACAAGTTTAGTCAAACTTCACTTTGCTCTTCCTGCAAACATGTATCCTCTGGTTATGATCCTATCCAAGTTCAAATCAGTTCCATGGGTCACCTCTCCCAAACTGTCCTGACCACCGCTGCCCTGCCCCAACATGCCTGTACACACACACACACACACACACACACACACACACAGGACTTCATCTTTCATTTTCCTGAATATCACTTAGGAATTTAATCACAGACCAACTTTCACAAATAAATTGACCTAATAATCTCTCCATTAAATTGCAAACTCCTTGAGAGAAAGTACTTAGAGCACTCATTATTTACCTCCGACACAAGTTACACAATGTTTTGTATACAGCAAGTACTCAGTATGCAATCATTAAATTGATCTGGGAAGAGGATCAGGAATTCAGAGGCCCGGGAAGGCAGGTGGGGCCTGAAATTCTGGGTAGCAAAGGCAAGAGCAAACCATAATCTTAGAAAGGGGAAGACCGAGCAGGCCGATAGACTCTGCAGCCCACACAAGCAGTCTGAGAATGAGATAGCAGTCCAGATGAGAGGGGAGTCAGCAAGAGCTCAAGTGCTCCATGGTCAGGAGGAAAGAAGGGTAAATGAGACACCAATGAGCAGCTCAGAGAGGTATCAGGAAACAAAAGGACAATTCAGAATCAAAAATGATCTCAATAAGTGGTTAAGAACTTGGCAGGTTGTACCGGGGGCCTCACAGCAGATGGAGGGGAGCAGCTGTATGGCAGTGGACCTGAGACACAGCTGAACTCATGTTTTGCCCCAGGCTCTGAGCTCTTGTGTGGTTCCTCTGAGGGTGGGCCTCAATCCTAGCTCCATTAGTACGAGCTCTGCAGACGGGGACAGACAACTGGGAGCATTTGGCCTATGTATGCGCAAGAGGCAGCAGAAGCTTTTAGAAGGCAGAGCTGGGGGTAGGAACAGGAGCTGCTTAGCTATTTGAAAGGAAGGACTGCAGGTGGGAGGAGGAGAAAAGCAATGTTTCAGAAGCACACTCAACTAAGGTAACCTAGACACATGATTAATGGTTGGGAAGAAAAGTGACTTTGGGGAAGAGAAACAACACTTGAGAGTAAATTTCGCGGAGGGAATGGGAGAGGAGAAACACTGAAAATATAAGCCCATAAGTAAAAACAGCTGTGCTAGGTGCTAGGATTGAAACCATGGAAATAGAAAGAGGAAAATGTGAGAATGTGCTATGAAGAGGACTTCAAAGCCATGGCTGTGATATCTCAAAACACAGAGACTCCCTGGAGTGGAGAGAACAGAGTCAAGTAGTCGAAGAGAAAGATTATGGAGAACACAGAGACCCCTTGACTGGAAAGAGCACATCAATGTGCTATAACCCGTAATTGGGAGAAGCAGTTGGAATGAGTCAGAAGAAACTGAAATTAAATGGAAAGTCCATCCATTTTGGAAAAGTAACAAATATTAACTACAGTAAGAATAACAAAACAAAAAAAAAAATGCATCAATGACTATTGGAGGAGTATTTTGTGTGAAGCACCTTAGTGGAGAAGGTGATACTTGAAATACACTTCAAGGAATAGGAAGACTTTCAGTAGGTAAAGAGAAAAGAATTGAGCATTCCTAGGTGATGCAGACATCATGAACAGCAGCCTAGAACCAGGAAAGTAGATTCCAGAGATAGAAGACAAGTCTATTGGACAAGGGAATGAAGGAGAGGAGAGAAACAAGGAATGGGTGATTTGCAGCACTGGAAAACTTAATCATCATGTAGCTAGTGGTGAACCATTCAATGTCATGGAAAGGAAGGTGCAGATGTCATGGGCATATTGAGAAAATACATTCACTAATATATGAAAGTTACTTGGTGCATAAAAAATTATATACATCCCTATGTTTATTGCAGCATTATTTATAATAGCCAAGATATGGAAGCAGTTCAAGTGTCCATTGACAGAAGAATAGACAAAGAAGATTTGGTGTATACATGCAGCGGAATATTACTCAACCATAAAAAGGAATGAAATCTTGCCATTTATAACAACATGGATGGATCTAGAGAGTATAATGCTAAATGAAATAAGTCAGTCAAAAAAAGACAAGTACCATATGACTTCACTTATGTGAAACTTAAGACACAAAACAAAGAAACAAAAAAATGAGACAAGTGAATAAATAGACTCCTAACTATAGAGAACAAAGTGATGGTTGCCAGAAGGGAGATAGGTGGAAGGATGGGGGAAACAGGTGATGGGAATTAAGGAATGAACTTGTCGTATCACTGGATTGTACACCTGAAACTAGTAGAATACCGTATGTGAACTATACTGGACTTCTAAAAATAAATGAACCTGTTTTAAAAAAGAAGAAAAGTTTTCCAGAGTGGCTACACCAGCTTGCACTCCCACCAACAGTGTAGGAGGGTTCCCCTTTCTCCACATCCTCGCCAACATCTGTCGTTTCCTGACCTTTTTATTTTAGCCATTCTGACTGGTGTGAGGTGGTATCTCCCTGTGGTTTTGATTTGTATTTCTCTGATGCCGAGTGATGTTGAGCACTTTTTCATGTGTCTGTTGGCCATTTGAATGTCCTCTTTGCAGAAATGTCTGTTCATATCTTCTGCCCATTTCTTAATCCCTCAAAAAGTTGAAAATAGAGCTACCCTTCCAGCCAGCAATTGCACTACTGGGTATTTATCCTAAAGATACAAATGTAGTGATCCAAAGGGGCACGTGTACCCGAATGTTTATAGCAGCCATGTCCACAATAGCCAAACTATGGAAAGAACCTAGATGTCCATCAACAGATGAATGGATAAAGAAGATGTGGTATATATATACAATGGAATACTATGCAGCCATCAAGAGAAATGAAATCTTGCCATTTGCAATGACGTGGATGGCCCTGGAGGGTATTATGCTAAGTGAAGTAAGTCAATCAGAGAAAGACAA
>CM052898.1:114060438-114087609 GCA_028534135.1 Potos flavus | reverse complement strand
ATGGACATTGAGGAGGGTATGTGCTATGGTAAGTGCTGTGAAATGTGTAAGCCTGAGGATCCACAGACATGTACCCTGGGGCAAATAATACATTATGTGTTAATTAAAAAATAAAAAAATAATAAAAAATTTAAAAAAAAAAGAAGAAAAGTTTACTTGTTTCTGTGGAGAATTGTAACATCCAGTTTATGTTTTAAAAACTCATTACTTCACCCCTTCCCTCTCATGCACCACATTCCTCAGATGATTTTTGCTTGCAGATCTTGGGAAAGGGAAGAATTGTGTGAGCTTCTTGGACTTGGGCTGCTGCCACTCTCAGCACCTCTCTCTCTTTGACAGTCTCGGTTGCATTCACAAAGGGAATGGTGACAGAGCTAATTAGAAGGAAAGTTCATTAGAATCTAGACCTCCTAAAATGTCTCCCTACCTTCAGCTGCTCTTCAGGTTCCTCTAGACCTCCTAAAATGTCTCCCTACCTTCAGCTGCTCTTCAGGTTCCTGAAAGTGCTGCCTAGAGAAAGAAATTTGCACTGAGGCAGAACTCGGTGGCTGTGCAGATGGTTCTGAGATGGTTACAGACAGAGGGTGGGGCTTGCAAGCACAGGAACAATCAGTGTGTTTTCATTTATAAGGGTTTGCTGCGGTGGTGGGGGGGGTTGGGGGGCTGACTCTAGGTGTTGGGGATGGAATCCACAGAGCTGTCTCAGAACAGACTATTCATCTCTGTCAGCGAAAGAGCCCCAAAATGCATGAGAGAACAAGGCTGAGTAAATGTCCCCTCTCCACACCAGGGCCAATTTCAGAGTCAGCTGCATCCTGAAATTAACCCACGGCTCTTTTTAACCTAAGGTTCTATTCACAGATGTCTCTTCCAGGAGCAAATTGACATTTGGAGCACAAAGGCAAGTGAGGCGAGGCTGAATGATATGCAAGCATTTTTTTTTTTTCATTTTCTTTCTACATATGTGCAGGGAAATATGGTCACATGTACGAGCCCCTGAAGGGCTCTTTCTTTTGCACATGGATGATAAATTGCTACCACGTACGAAAAGAACAGAAGATTCATCCCTAGGTATTCATTTTGTCCCATCCTAGAGCCAAAATTCATTTCAGGGATAGGTAGGAGGGAAAGGAACTGCTATGGCATGTGCACAAAATAGGGGGAAGGGAAATCTGGTTAATATGAAATCTTTCATTAAATAAAATGAAATGAGAGAAACTTCTGGAATTAGAATAACTGTGGGTTCAATCTTCACTTCAAACTCACAATTAGAACTGCAGTTTCCTCATCTCTAAAGCAGGAGTGGTAACACTTGCTTCTCATAGTTGCTGTGAAGACAAAAGGGGAATGTCCAGAAAGCTAAGGCCAGCGTTTTGTAGGTACTGTGTATTCTGTGAGAAAGGATTGTGTTGGCAGGCACTCAGAAGGCTCTTCACTAAACAAGGTTAATGTTGGGGTGTGAGGGGTAGAAAGAATAGTAGCTGTCCCAAAACCAGCTGCCACGCAGCCAGGCTTATTTGCCCATCTCTCCCTAAAAGGAATTTTGGTTCTGGTGCCCAGCAAGATGAATCACTGGACACCAAGATGTGTGCACATCCAAGATCTATTACTGGTATCTTTCTTAATGTTTTCAACACCATCGAAAAAAAAAAAAAGACCAACCCGCCAGTTGGAGACCATTCAACACTAAATAAACATTTGGAATGGGGCCATGCCTTTTGCAAAATTACAATCTGCTTAAAATAGATGGCCTCGGAGGTCAGTTTCAAATATACTCCATTGGATGTCCACATTTGTTTACTTCTCTCCAAAGGCAATCTGGGGGCAATCAACTCAGCTGCTCAGGGCATGAGGCTCTAAGTACAGACGCTGCTGTCCCTTGAACAGGGTGTGCTGCGCCGCTACTTTGATTTTAGAAAGACCTCCATCTACCATTGTCAGAGACGGCAAGGGCCCCCCAATAAGTGTGCAAGCCTTACAATGGGCATTTAGGGAGGGACAGGGAAAGGGGAAGAGGAGGCAAGCTCTGCACACATTTCTGATCTGGAGCCCTGTTGGGTCTCTAACTTCTCCTGTCCCTAGCAAAATGATCTCTTGGTTTTCCAGTAAATAGACAGACAGAAAGACAGACAAATAGACCGATAAACAGTGCTAAAAGCTTATTGAAAAGCTAAACATGTCTCAAAGATTGAATTGTTTTCACAAAGCACTGTTCAGATAAAATAACTAAATATTTCCCCATAACAAAGGCACATATTGAAAATAAGGAAATGTGTTTATGGCGTAACTTTCTTGGCTTTCCAAAAAACAAAACATGAAAAATTAGTTTTAGATGTAGATATCTTTCCCTTTTCATCTCTAATGAAGTAATAATAATGGTATCGCATATGCTTTTTTAGCAGAAAAAAAATTTTTAATTGCCAAGAACAAAATTTCAAGACATTGAAGAGACTAATATATTGGCTATTAAAACACTTTTGAGGAAATCATTACCTCTGAGTATGCTGTGTAGAGCAGTTCTCAAGTTTTTTATTGATCCATCTTAAAATGAGGAATAAAAGAACCAGCTCTAACAAGTAAGAATTTTCTTTGTACTTTCAGAATATTTTATTTGAATTGAAATACCAATTCTTCTGAGACAGTCTGCCTTGACTATTCCTGCCTGCACCAATTTTCTGCTTTACTGATCTTTTAGGGAAAGTATAGCTAGTCTACTGCATTCTGGACCTAATTACCACAGCTTATGTTTTTGTTCAACTGTTTCACATGTGTTTGTTTTATTGCCCTAATGAGATGGTAAGCATTTTGAGGACAGCATCTATACTTATATTTGCTATGTACATACTGGCCACCTGTTCAGGGCTAAGTAGACAGAACCTTCATTAAATACTTATTGAAAAGAAATCTTGTTTGGATTACTACAGTTTGAAGGGGGTGGGGGCATCTCAATATGAGATGCTGCCTCAATTAGCGTTATCCCACATGCAGGTATATTAAAAGCACCTGACTGCACATTAGACTTTCCTAAGGGGCGCCTGGGTGGCTCAGTCGGTTAAGCACCGAACTCTTGATTTTGGCTCAGGTCATGATCTCAGGGTCCTAAGATTGAGCTCCACAAGGCGGGGGGGGGAGGCTGTTTCTTGCTCAGCAGGGAGTCTACTTGAAGATTCTCTCACTCTCTCTCTGTCCTTCTCCTGCTGGTGGGTGCTCTCTCCCTCTAAAATAAATAACTAGATCTTTTTTTTTTTTTTAAGGAAGAATTACCTGAGAAGCTTTTAAAACATTCTTATGCCCCACACTAGGTACTAGATTAAAACAAAGAGGAAAAATGTCTTTGCCGTCAAAGGGATAGTAAATTTTGGGCCTTACACAAATATCACAGGTAATAGGTAAATAAATATGATGAATAAATTCCTCAGATAGACAAGTTGATCATTTTTTTGGCTTCTTAGGTTACCCTTAATTTCTGAGGATATATTACAGTGATCTTGACTAGACCTGGGTATTTCCTAAGCCTTCTTCAGTAACTTAGTTCCCAACCACTCTTTAAGATGGGGTTATTTTTACAGACATCTAAAGTCATCTATTGTGTCCTTGATGTTGATTATTTTTGCTTGCAAGTTCTAGGGGGAAAGAACATGGAGATGTAGCTTTCTGTATCATGGACATGATCTATTATTACTATGTATTCTGGCAAAGATAAATGCCAGATTTATCCTTCCACCTGAAATGCTGTAAGTACCAGCTACCAAAATATTAGACATGCAGCAAAGAAGGCTAGTGATCCCTGAGGAAGCAAAGGAAGTGAGAACTGCAAGTGTCCCAGCTTACTCCCTAAAGAAAGATTTCAGACCATGGTTCAGGGAGAGGAACCAGGGGTGAGCAGGGCAGAGGAAATGGAGGAGAGAAAGCAGGGTAGCCAGAGCATCAATAGCTCGTAGAGTACTGGGAGGAGAGACAGTTGTACTGAGAGGAAAATTCCAAGATTTGCAGAAGACCCCCTTCAAATATTTCACTAAGTCCTGATGAGCAAATTAAAGTGCAGAATCACCCAAAAGAATTCCAGGGAACAGTGCCCAAAACAGTGCCCAAAACAGTGCCTGTTTCCCACAGCCAGAAGAGAAAACTTCATAAATCATGGTTGATGGACTCCAGCAGGGGTAGGCAAACAACGGTGCCAGGCCAAATCCGGCCCCACACTGACTTTTGTAAATAACATTTTCTTGAAATACAGCCACACCCATTTCTTTGTGTTTGCTATGGTTGCTTTCATGCTACAATGATGAAGTTGAGTAGCTGGGAGTGAAATTAGATAGCCCACAAAGCCTAAAATATTTACTATCCGGCCCTCTACAGAAAAAGTTTGTTGACAGACACATTAAAATACTAAGAAGAGCCTTGTCTCAGCAGTGGGGAAAAAAATTAACCCTGCACTAAATGCTGCTCTGGTGCTATCTAATAAAGCTTGCTTTTAAAAGCAAGATCTGAAGGGAAGAAATTGTTTCTTAATTAGTTACTTAACTATGTTTCAGAAGAAAGCTCAAGAGTATCTTCAGAAACACAGCAAGGTAAAATTCACAATGTATCGCATCCAGTCAAATGTTACTCGCAAGCAGGGGCACCTGAGTGGCTCAGTTGGTTAAGTGTCTGCCTTTGGCTCAGGTCATGACCCCAGGGGTCCTGGGATCAAGTCCCACATTGGGCTCCTTGCTCAGCAGGGAGCCTGCTTCTCCCTCTACCTGCTACTCCCCCTGCTTGGGCTCTCTCTGACAGATAAATAAACTCTTAAAAAAAAATCTCTGCCTCTGTCTCTGTCCCTCCCCCACCTCTGCTCATGCACACATGCATGCACCCTCTCTCTCAAAAAATTAAGTTACTCAGCATGCAAGAAAGGAAACTACAATCCATTAAGTATCGATTGAAATTTGATTGAAAATAGCAATAAATTAAAACTGATCCAGAAATGATACATGATAAAATTAATAGACAAGGACATTACATTATTATGCCTGTATGCTATGTTTTGGTGCTTGAGGAAAGATTGAACATGCTGGACAAGGCCATGAAAAAAAAAAATATATATATATATATATATATATTCCAAATCTAATTATTGACCACTGAAATATACGATAACATTAGCATGATGAGTAAGGGGGGCATAAATGGAATTTTGCTGTCATAAGGTTTCTACATTGTTGGTGAAGTAGTTTAATATGACCAAAGGTAGATTGTGATAATACATAAACATGTTGTAATCTCTAGAGAAACTACTTTTAAAAAAGTAATCCAAAGCATATGGTGTTAAGCCTATCAAATAAATTCTTTATTCAAAATTGTCTTCATTTCTAACATTTCCATTTGTTTTTGTTTTTCCATTTCTATGCTAACATTCCCTATATGTAGTGATGTTTCTTGTCAATATTTTCTATTAAGACTTTAATATATTTACGTGGTTATTTTTGAAAGACTATTTTTTAGAGCAGTTTTAGATTCACAGTGAAATTGAAAAAAGATGTAGAGATTTCTAATATACTCCTCTGCCCCCACCCATGCATAGCCTCCCCCATTATTGACACCCACACCAGAGTGGTACACTCGTTATAATTCATGAAACTATACTGACACATGATAATCACCCCAAGTCCATAGTTTACAGTTCACTCTTAGTGTACATTTTATGGGTTTGGACTAATGTATAATACCATGTATCCATCATTAAGCATCATACATTGTATTTTCACTGCTTTAGAAATCCCCCGTACTCTTCCTACTTCTCTCTCTTACCACCAAACCCTGGTATCACCGATCTTTTTACTATTTCCACAGTTTTGCCTTTTGTGGAATGTCATATATTTGAAATCATGCAATAGACTTTTCAGATCGACTTCTTTCACTTAGTAATATGCATTTGAGATTCATCCATGTCTTTTTAAGGCTTAATAACTCATTTCCTTTCAGTACTAAATAATCTTCCATTGTCTGGATATACCACAGTTTGTCTATTCACCTACTGAAGGACATCTTGGTTGATTCCAGGTTTTGGCAATTATGAATAAAGCTGCTATAAATATTCCTCTAAGGGCTTTTGTGCAGACATAAGCTTTCAATTCCTCTGAGTAAATACCAAAAAAATATGATTGCTGGATTGTATGGTAAGTGTATGTTAGCTTTATAAGAGACCATCAAAGTGTCTTTCAAAGTATCTAAACCATTTTGCATTCTTGCCAGCAATGAATGGATGTTCCTACTGTTCCACACACTCATTAGCATTTGGTGTTGTCAGTGTTCAGAATTCAGGCCATGCTAATTGGTAAGAAGTGGTATCTCAATATTTTAATTTGCATTTCTTTGATGACATGCTGTGGAGCATCTCTTCATATGTTTATTTGCCATCTGTATATTTTCTTTGGTGAGGTATCTAATAAGGTCTTTGGCCCATATTTTAATTGGGTTGGTTGGTTGTTTTTTTTTGTTAACTTCTAGGATTTGTGTATTTTAGATATCAGTCCTTTATTAGATGTGTCTTCTGCAAATATCTTCCCTCAGTCTATGACTCGTCTTATTATCTCGACCTTGTCATTTGCAGAGCAGAAGTTTTTAATCTTAACAAAATCCTACTGACCAATTTTTCTTTCATGGATCATGCCTTCGGTGTTATATCTAAAAGAGTATCACCATACCCAAGGTAATCTAGGTTTTCTCCTATCTTATTTTGGAGTATTATAGTTTTGCATTTTATGGTTAAGGCTATGATTCATTTTGAGTTAATTTTTGTGAAGGATGTAAGGTCTATAACTAAATTTTTTTCTTTTTCTTTTTTTTTTTTTTTTTGCACCCAGATGTCTAGTCATTCCAGCATCATTTGTTGCAAAAACTATTTTTGCTCCTACATGGCTATTTTAAGTTCCTTTTTTTGGGAATGCTAATATGGGACATATATTGATCTTCTTCTACTATCTTTTTCTGTTGGTAATGGTTAACATTTTCCAGTTTCTTTGCATGTCTTGTAATTTTTTATTGAATGTTGGACACTATATATATAAAAGTAGAGACTAAAATAAATAACATTTGTAGATGACATGATGCTATATGTAGAAAATCCTAAAGACTCTACCAAAAACTATTAGAAGTAATAAGTGAATTCAGTACAGTTGTAGGATACAAAATTAATATACAGATATATGTTGCATTTCTATACACTAATAAAAAGCAGAAAGAGAAATTAAGAAAACAAGTCTATTTGCAATTACCCCCCCTAAAGAATAAAATATCTAGGAATAAATTTAACCAAGGAAGTGAAAGATCTGTACTCTGAAAACTGCAAACCACTGATGAAAAAATTGAAGATGACACAAACAAATGGAAAAATATTCTATGTTCATGGATTGGAAGGATATTGTTAAGATATCCACATTACCCAGAGCAATCTACAGATTCAGCGCAATCCCTATCTCAATACCAACAGCATTTTTCACAAAACTAGAACAAATAATGCTAAAATTTGTATGGGACCAGAAAAGACCCCAAAGAGCCAAAGCAATCTGGAGAAAGAAGAAAAAGCTAGGGGTATCACAATCTCCAATTTCAAGATATACTACAAAGCTGTAGTAATCAAAAAAGTGTGGTGCTGGCACAACAACAGCCACATAAATCAATGGAAGAGAATAGAGAGCCCAGAAATAAACCCATGCTTATATTCAATTAATTTACAACAAAGGAGACAAGCATATACAATGGGAAAATGACAATCTCTTCAATAAATCGTGCTGGGAAAACTGAATGTGTACATGCAAAAGAATGAAACTGGACCACTTTTCTATGCTATACACAAAAACAAACTGAGAATGCATTAAGGACCTAAATGTGAGACCTGAAATCATAAAATTCCTAGCAAAATCATAGGCAGTAATTTCTTTGACATTGGCCTTAGCAACATCTTTCTAGGTATGTCTCCTCAGGCAAGGGAAACAAAAGCAAAATTAAACTATTGGGGCTACATCAAAATAAAAAATGTTTGCACCATGAAGGAAACCATCAACTAGAAGACAAAGCAGTCTGATGAATGACAGAAGATATTTGTAAATAATATATCCAATAAGAAATTAAATACAAAATATATAAAGAACTTGTACAACTCAACCCCTAAACCCCCACAAATAATTCAATTAAAAACGGAGGACCCAAATAGACACTTTTCCAAAGAAAACATACAGATGCCAAGCTGACACATAAAAAGATGCTCAACATCACTAATCCTCAGGGAAATGCAAATAAAAACCACATAATCTATCACCTTACACCTGTCAGATGGCTAAAATAAAATAATAAAAAAAACCACAAGAAATAACAGGTGTTGGTGAGGATGTGGAGAAAGGGGAACCCTCTTACACTGTTGTTGGGAATGCAAACTGGCACAGCCACTGTGGAAGACAGTATGGAGATTTCTCAAAAAGTTAAAGACAGAAATACCATATGATTCAGTAATTCTACTACTGGGTATTTACCTAAAGAAAACAAAAATATTAATTTAAAAAGATATATGTACCCCTATGTTTACTGCAGCATTATTTACAATTCCCAAGATACAGAAGCAACCCAAGTGTCCACTGATAGATGAATGGATAAAGAAGATACAGTGTATATATGTACATGCGATGGAATATTACCCATAAAAAAGAATGAGATGTTGCCACTTGTGACAACATGGATGAACCTAGAAGGTATTACCCTTAGTGAAATAAGCCAGGCAAAGAAAGACAAATATCCTATGATTTCACTTAAATTTGGAATCGAAACAATAAATGAACAAAAAGCAGAAACAGATCCTTAAGTACAGAGAACAAATGGTTGTCAGAGGGAAGTGGGATGGGGGATGGGCAAAATTATGGGAAGGTACAGGCTTCTAGTTATGGAATGAATAAGTCACAGGGATAAAAGGTCCAGAAAGGAAAATACAGTCAATGATATTATATACAGCACTGTATGGTGACAGATGGTAGCTACATTTGTGGTGAGCCTAGCATAACCTACAGACTTGTCAAATCAACTATTTTGTATGCCTGAAACTAATGTAACATTGTGTGTCAACCACACTTCATTTAAAAAATATTTTTAAAGATATAATATCTGCACCCCAGAAAGGATCTCTCCCTTCTTCTGTTAGGCTAGTAGTACTGTGTGCTTAGTTCAATCTAACCTTTAGCTGAGTGGGGTCTCTCTTTTTCACAATCATATTCAGTGCACCATTGATTTCACAAGTTTCATGGGCAGAATGGGGACTTTCCTTTCAGCTGGGCTTGAAATCTGAGAACCTGTGAGACTCTGGAGATCTCTTTATGTTTTACAGCCTATTGTCTAGTTTTAAATTGCTAGGAAATTTAATTTCTCTTCAGCTCCACCCCCAGCTTTCTGTGCCTGGGAGATCTCCCTCTGTCCTGCTGCCTTACTCCCTGCCTTCAGCGGTCTTCTACTTGACACTTGGTAAGGAACTCCTGTGCTCAGAGTTATCCCTTTTCAGCTCTCCTGTTCTGCCTCTTGTCTTCATCATCTACCCTGTACACCTGGTAAGACCTTATGGGAAAGAGTCGATAGGGAGATAAAGATTTGCTCCGTGTCCAGAGTCCCCAGGATCCCGATCCATTGTGCCACCCCAAATTCAACTGTTAAAATTTCATTAAAAGTTTGCCTAGTTTTTCCTTACTCCAATCCGTGTCAGATTCCCTTCACCTCCTGCTCTTCCACCAGAATAAAGGCACCTCTGGGTCTCTCTCTATTCTCCTAGGAAGTACCTGAATTTTCTGGACCTTGGTTCACTTAGGCTTCTTTGAATCCCTCAAGTCTCTAATGGGTTAGAAACAAATCTATGACTTTGTAGGTGATCTGACTTTTTTTCATTATTAGGATGAGAGCAACAGTTTCTTGGGACTTTCCCCATTCTAACAGGAAGCAGACTCTCTAAGGAGCTTACAGTTTAGAATGAACAACGCAATTTGGCCATTTGTTACAATGATAATAAAGGTGGCAAAAGCAAAATACAAGAGGCATTTATATTAATTCAGACTGTAAATTAGTTTTTTTTAAAAAAAGGACCTTAAACCACTGACTCTTGAGACTTGAAGCTAAATGATTTTAATAATTATTTGATAAACTGCATAATTTGAAAATTAATACATTTAAAATTAGTAAGTTCTTTGCTTAAGTCCAACATTTTATCTGTGGGGGTGAGTTTGCCACAGATCTAAATAAAATTTGAGCTGGTAAGACCTTACAGATCATTTGATCACACAGT
Organism: Potos flavus; assembly: GCA_028534135.1. Classification (NCBI taxonomy): domain Eukaryota; kingdom Metazoa; phylum Chordata; class Mammalia; order Carnivora; family Procyonidae; genus Potos; species Potos flavus. The sequence continues at coordinate 114,077,318 of CM052898.1, read as the reverse complement.
CCAGAGAACTCTAGGTATCCATGAAAATCTATTTAGAGCTGCCAAAGGATAGGAGTAGAAGTCCAGGCTGCTCTGGGTCCCCTTCTCCAAACATTTAATACTGCTTTTATCAGTTTTCGATGTTGAAATTTGAGTCACATATCATTTGAAATAGAGGTTCTGGTCCTTTTCAAACTGTGAAAATCACAGTCAATTTCCCACACACAGATTTCCAAAGACACATACACACATGGATCTACATACATTTTCTTGTTAGGGAAAGTGAGGCTCGGAGATGTAAAGTGACTCCCCCTAAATTCACACAGCTAACTAATAGCACAAATGGTGCCAGAAACCCTCAAACCCAGTTCACTTTCTTCTCCACATGTTCCTTCTCATCACTAATCTTCCTGCCCTGGACTATTGCAAGTCTCCACCACACTGGTCGATTTCAGTGTGGAACCATGGATGAGCAGGTTTAGTCAAATTGATGAATGACTCCTAGGGCTTTGGAGACTTTCATGTGACATCAGTTGGACCCAGGTGAAATGGTAATCACCAGTGTATAAATGATTTGGACACTGTAATTTCCCCCTGTGATTTAGTTTGCTTTCTTTCGTTGATTTATTTAGAATGTGTTCTGCTACATCTCCCAGCCTTGCTACACTTTGAGCACCAATAAACGTCAAACAGATTAGACAGGCCCATTACTCAATGGGCACATTTCTAAAAATGGGACAAAGGTGAAATCCCAGCAGTTTGAGATGATTGGAGTATTTACAGAATGTTAGGGAAACATCTGCTTCAAAGATTCAGAGGTTCAAGAGTTGATGCAATGTTTTATTAGGAGCCTACACCACCACTAGTCACTGTACAGAAAATATTAAGCCATTATAGAGTGAATGAGTTTTGAGTACCTATTATATAGAATGGGCTGTACAGAGATTGGCCATCTAATAGCCACTTAGAGTGAATACATTTTGCTTTTATCACAAGAAAAGAGAATGGAACTCGCTTTTATGGCTTTGCTCAAAGATAAATGTGGGTAGAAAGAGGTATTTTTGTCTTCTGTGCTGACCACTTAGGTTTGGGCATACAGCATCCTTACTCTGGTATAATGTTACCAAGGCTCAATAAGCAGACAAAAGGTGCTAACAATTTACTAGAACTATGTTGGATTTTTTGTCTTCATTATTACCACAGTAACCATTAATAGATCACCAATTATAGAGCCAATCATTGTGCATATCTCATTTATATTTTTAAGAATCCTAAGATATAGGTACAATTATTCCCATTTTACACATGGGGAAATTGGGGCTTGGAGAGATTAGTCAATTGCTTGGGTCCATATTTAGTAGGTGGTGAGGCTGGGATCCTAACCCAATCAAATAAATTCCAAAGTTCTTGCTTTTTCCACTATTGTCATTGGTTGTGCAGAACACATCAGCTTAAGGTTGAAATAACAATGCCACCCCCAAATAGGTTGTTCTGGTTATTCTATAACCACAAGAAGTTTATAATCTCTTTCAAGGAATCGTCCAGAATCAAGTCTGTTGGTGGGGTCACACCTCAATTGCTAATGGATTCATTCTAGAATCACACTTCCTTAATCTCCTCTTCAACAAGATTTAATTACACCTCCAGTGTTTTCTTTCTGATGTTGTTCCCCTTCAACAGCTAATGGGATAGTTGGGGGATGTCTGCGAATAAGAAAACGATATGCCTGAAGAGGGGGGACGACAGCATCTGAGCTGCGCTTGGCAGGAGCCCACCAGTATTTCCAGCCTGTGACACTCAATGCCCCATGCAGTTTCATACACAGACACAGATGCACACATGTGCCTGCACGCACCTGCATGCACCAAAAAAGAAAGGGGGAGAGATGGCGGATATGGCCTTCTTCCTCTTGCTTTGCATTTCTGAGGAAATAGCAGTTGAATTCACCATTTATTAATCACAAATTTTGGTGTTCTATCTTGAGAATAGAAGGACATCCCTTGATTTTCAATACCTACTCTGCTAATTGGTAGGTTTTGCCTCTCAACTAAACTGTAAAGGGAAGGGTACCTACTAAACCGATTGCCCTACTTGGGCAGCTCCTGGCAGGAATGCAGAGGGGGATTAGCATGCATAACAGAAGGCTTTTGTGACCCTGGGAGGCAGTAGAACCTGAACTAACCTTAATATCCTGTCAGCTTTCATTACCAGACCCCACTGAACAAGTAAAGCCTATTTAACAATCTGTCTGGGAAGGAAAAATCCATATCTGGTTTTTAAGCCAGGACTTTTCATCCTGTTCTTTTTCATCCGTGGAATATTTTCTTCCACCTCACTTCTCAGAGCAACATCACTGGGCTACACCAAGTTATACGGTGTCCTGATTTCATCACATTTCTCCGCGTGCGTGCTGCTCCGCAGTCCTTGCTGCCACAGCGCTTGCCTCTACAAACATACCCTCGAATATCTGGAACCCAGGGTCAGTGCTGAACAACGGTAGCCTGGGGTCTAGAGGTGTGTTCGGGCAGAAATGACTCCATCCTGACAGTTGCCCAGGTTCAGGGCTTGCAATTGTCCAGGCTCAAGAAAGAGGGCAAGAATTAGCTGAACTCTGGAGTCATAAAGCAAGAGCATCTTGAATAAGCACCTGGGCTTTCACAGATACACACAAACCCAGATGTCCTGTCATTTGTCAGCCGTATTTGCAGAAGGCTTCCTGAGGTACCTGGGCATGCCAAGTGCGGCGTGCTCCTCAAGGGAGGGGTTTATGGGGAAATTCTAAAAATACTAGAGCACTAGAACAAGGCCAAAATAATTGTATTCCCCTAGCTTTTTAATAGCACTCTCAAGAAACAGCTAGGTCTCTATCTCTATAAATGCTTTCCCAAATTTCCAGCTTATGTGGTATCTTGAGGTCCCAAGCTCCCTCCGTTCACAAGACGTGGCTTAGCTATAGGTTCATTTCTGTCCAATCAGAGGAGCTGAAATCACGTTTTGAAAAAAATCACTAGGCGGTCTACCGAGACCTGGATTCTATAGATTAGTAGCTATGTGACCTTGGGCAAGTCACTTCTCTCATCTGAAACATTAAAAGAAGGGGGGGAAGTATTGAAATTTGTTGAGTTACTGGGCACTTTACCATCATAGTCTAACTAAGGTTTCCAACATTTATCCTAGTTTTAATTTTCTATACGTTTTACTAAGTGCTTAAATTGAGCAAATATTTGTGAGAGATTCTACAGGCCAGGCGTGGAGCTGTGTACACCAAGAGTCATTAATACCAATTTAAAGTTGAAATACAAAGAGATTTTTATAAAGACTTTTCTTTCCCCCCTGGCAAACCAGCTTTCTTTTTCAACAAAATTTAGAAGAATTGTCCCTTGTGGTATTAACGGAGCCAGTGCCTTACCCTCCTGTCACAGAATCCTGTCAGGAATTTGTCATTTTATACTCTTTGAGGAATTTTTCAATTCCTCCCAGTGAGATGTATGGTGGCTTCACTCATCTGAGCTTCTATAGCTTTTTTATATCTTATTTTATTCAAATTTAATTAATAAACATATAGAGTATCATTAGTTTCAGATGTGGAGTTCAGTGATTCATCAGTTGCATCTAACACCCAGTGCTCATTACATCACGTGCCCTCCTTAATGTCCATCGCCCAGTTTCCCCATGCCCCTCCAGCAACCCTGTTTGTTTCCTATGGTTAAGAGTCTCTTATGGTTTGTCTCCCTCTCTATATCTTTGCCTCTAAGATGGAATCTGTAGGTTAGATGTTTCATTGGAAAAAAACAATGAATAGTGTCAAGGGAATGGAGTTCAAGTTCCGACTGTGGCACCAACCAGTTGGACAGTAACGTTAGACAATCTACTCTGTCTCCCTGTGTACCACTTTCCTGATATGGAGGATTTGGGAGAGATGATTTATCTTATTCCTAAAATTCTTGCACAGCTTTAAAAGCGAGAAAGAGAAACTATCTAAACCTGCCCTGTACAATAGAGTAGCCACTAGATATATGAGGCTACTGAGCACTTGAAATGTGGCTAGTTCAAGTCAAAATGAGCCCCCAAAAGATGCAAAATACGTCATTCATAATTTCTACTATTGATTACATAGTGAAATGATAAATATTTTGGATACATTGAGTTGAGTACAATATATTGTTAAAATTAATTCCAGTTTTTACTTTTTATTCTCATGTGGTTAGCAGAAAATTTAAAATTACACATGTGGTTCACATTTGTGGCTCCATTATCTTTCTGTTGGGCAGCTCTCCCCCAAACCCTCTCAGTCACCCACTTAGTAAACAGCCAACAGCTTGTGAAGAGTTAAGTAGGTCACATTGTTCTCGTTTGAATTTTAAAAAATAAATAAATACAAGGAGGAGGACAGGAAAATGAGGAAGGCGGCCTTTGCACATGCCCAGGATTCCTCATGTCCCCTCACCAGGGAAAACTCTTAGGAGTGCTTTGTCCTCACTGCTCAGGGCCGGTACCATGCAAGGCTGAGAAAGAGCAAGCCTGAGAACTAGAGAAGAGGCGAAGCCCACCGGCTTTGTGCGAAAAGAGACAACCAGCCACTGACAGGAGAGAAGAAAAAAAACATGAACCCCTGAAAGGAAACAGGGCAGGGAAGAAAAGAAAGAACTGGAGCAGCCTGGAGCCGAAAAGGAATTTTAGGGGAGCTTGAAGTAGGGAAGAAGACAGAAAGATCTAGAATGCCCACCAGAGCCCTGCCCCCAGATAAAGCAAGTGTTCTCTCTCCCTTCTCTTCTCCATCCTTTCACTTCCCACTTCATCCCTCCCTCTACATCCTGCACTTCTCTTTGCGAGGCACTTTCACATAGGCCTCTCCTTCAACTGGAATGAGTCTCTGAGGGTGGGAGGATCATCCTCATTTTACAATTGCGAGAACTCAAACTCAGAGCAGTTATGTCACTCGCCCTAGCACATATAGTGGAGCCAGGATCTGAATCCATACCTCTGGATTTCCATGACTAGATCTTTCCCACGAAACCACATCACGTGCACATGTATTTCGGCTGCCTTTCCTAACTAACTGGGGCCAGATTTTAAATTCAGCTAATTCTCGAGTTGCTCCGTGAAGACAGTTTAGAGGCTATCATACTAAAAAATTTTTAAACTGCTTCCTAAAATATGACAGGACTAATTTTCAAAACTCTTTTTCTTACTGCTAACTAAACACTGTCCAAATATTAATCAGATTTGAATACTTAGGCTAATAAAATAAGTAGGTCTACGGCTCGTTTGAATAGCTCAGCCAAGCCTGTGAAGAAACACAATTAGCTGATAACCCTGTCTGCCTTTCAGTAAGTAAGAGATTTGGGCAAAAAGCATATTAAAACATTTTAGCCAAGAATTAATTTAGTTGATTATGAGAAATCTATTAATACAAATGTGTGAACCCAAACCCTTAAAATCATGGTCACATAACTTCTCTAATTTAGTTTCAACAGAAGTAGCAAAATATTTTTTCCCCTTTCACCTTCACGAACCACAGAAGACAAATGAAATATACGCATCGTACTTATTTGAAATACAGTTCCACAGTGTTCCATCTGTAATACCCCAAATGCCAGCATTAATCCATCTCTAAATCCATGAGGCTTTTAGTTCAGACCCCAAGGAAGGCATAAGTAATGCATACAGAAACTGTGCCAGTTCAACACCCACAACAGAAGCCAGAGCCTCCTAAGACTGGATTGGGAATTAGACTTCAAACAAATCTCTAAGTAGAGAATTTAAACCTACACAGGAGCTGGGGTGGGAGGTTTTTTTTTTGGGGGGGTTGAGGGGAGGGAAGGTTGTGGGGGTTTTTTAAAGTCTAAGTAATAGAGAACACAACTCTCCAAATCATTTTTTTCATTATTTCATCTCAACCTAGGTTTTTCTTCTATGTTGTAAAATCCTACAAAGAAAGAGGAGCTAAGTATGATCTGTCCCTAGGAAACCCAAGAATATCTAAATACACCATCCACAGATATAGGAGATGAAAGTTGTTCTCACTGCCTAATAACTTTATTGGCAAAATAATTCTAAGTCATTTTAAGTAGCATTTCCTCTAGTGCATTTAAGCATAAATATATACTATAGATTAAATTAGGATAGAAGATAGTAATTAGAAGCCACACCTAACAGAAAATCAGAAATTAAGATAATCTATAAAATATAAATTATAGGAAATGTAATTGATTTAGAAAATTTCAATGCTCAAGAAACTTTCACAAGTACTTGTATAACATTAAAGAAGGCATTTGTGTGCATAAATAAATTATAGGGAGCCTGGAAGATATAGTTTGATAGGAGACATATATGGATATTTTTTTTTCCTTTCCAAATCAGGAAATGTATATATATATTAAACAAAGAAAAGTCAAAGTTAAATTCAGCACAAAATTTCAGGTGCACCTCACCTTTTATCACAGATAGACTCTTAAAATTTTGTCTATGAATTATATTTATGTGAACAAAGTGTGTTAAATGACCCTAAGTGTGGTCATCATTTAAAGTACGGTCATCTGGTAAACCAAAATGTGATCGTCTGGTGAGTCCTTTGTTAAAAACAATTAACTACTTTCTCATTTGTCAGTGTTATAAATTTTTCATTCCACAAATAATTATTGGGCACCCTCCACATTCCAGGTGCCAAATCAATGGCACTGAATGAGCGTAGTCCTACAGTCGAGGAACGTGGAGGACACATGCATAGGCAAACAAGTGAATAAAATAATTTCGTTTAATAAGTATAAAGTGTGCTCAGTGCCACCAAGGAAATAAACTGAATGATCAGGGAAGACTTCAACAAAGTGACATCTAAGCTAACCTCTAAAAGATAAGAAGGCACTCACCTGTTAATCAGAAAGAGGAAGAATGTGTGTGTTCGGTGGGGTACCCTGGGGTAGGGGGAACCATGTCTAAAGGTCTGACGAGTGAAGAAGGCTGGAGGACAGTGAGGAAGGAGGCAGTAGGGCAGAGAAGGGACCACACAGGCTGGGGCTGTGGAAAGGAGGTTGGAGTTTAACCCCAGCAGTGTTTCTGAACCCTGCAGAGAATTGACTGACGAGGGGGAGCAGAAGCCAAGCCACATGTCAGGAGTCAATTGCATAACTGGAAAGCTGATCATAACTGGACTGAGTGGTTGTAGTGGAAATAGAGACAGATGAGTGGACTTGAGGACAGAAGCAACGGGGCTGGCTCAGGGACTGGATGCAAGGCTTGGTGAAGAAGTTCGCATCAAGATACCTATCCAGATCTTTACATAAACTCTTCTGATTTAATACAAGGGCTGCGTTCTAACCATATGCACCAGTCCGTTGCATGTGAAAAAGCACTCTGCTTTAATAAGAATTCATTTAAGATTCTCAAATACAGAGCCTCAATACCACTTATAACTAAATCACTATGGGGAAAAAAATGTATCGAGCCAAACATGGAAATCTGCAATTTTCTCTTCCCTTTATAATATATTTAAAGTGAGACTTTCTTTTCTTTTTTTATTCCTCTTCAAAATCTTTAATAGCTTCCACCTGTGTTGTTGTTTTCTAAAGCTGACTTAAATCCTCACTGGTTAACCTAGAAATGATTCAAGGAAGTCATTTAAGTAGGCCACTGCTTAGAGTAACCTGCCCCAGTCTAAGCTACAAATCCAAATGGCTAGATGTTCGCTGCATTAATATGACAGGCCTGGCATGAACATTTTCATGAAATAAAGGAAACAAAAGAGCAAGGACAGACTCCAACATGCACATACCCATATTGTAAAACCCGAGGCTAAACTACTGCACAAACTTGAAAATGTTAAGATCTAGGAAGAAACAAAAAATGACATTAAAAAATTACTCAGAATGCTTTGAATTATCAAGTTAATTCGCTTCCATTATTGAGGAATGCTTAAAATTTGGGTTTCCAAAACTTACAAGCCTCATGACAAAGCTCAAGCAAATCTGTCAATTTCTACTGAGTTTTTGGCTCAAGCTTCCTCTGTGCTGTAGTTTTCACCAGCCTAGGTCAAGCGTCTAGATATGATGGGAGTACAAACTCTAGGTTTTCTCCCAATATTTTCTGAGTGACTCACCTGAGCATTGGAGCATGGAGAATGGCCAAGAGCAGATTACTGTGGTATACCTTGCAGACAACCTGTCAAGGAGACAGACAGATGTCAGTGACCCACTCCAGTGAAGCCAGTCAACACCACAAGAAGAGGCAAGCCACTGAGAAAGGAGTCACCAAGAGAGCTTTGTTCTCAGCTCCCACCAGAGGCCTGGCTCACAGTTGAGATTGTGTAGACCCATATGTAAATTGTATGATTTTCTCCAAATCTGCTCCAGTTGCTCTCTCATCTGCTGAATTTTTAAGGAACTTTTTATCCCATTTACTCAATTTTTACAGAACTTTTATACACACAAAGTAAGACTGTTCTTTGACTAGAATGATCATTGCAAATTTTATTTGTAGAAATCTGGGTTGGCTTCGTGAAATGCTGAATATCCTATATAGGAAAAGAGATGCCTAGGCAAAAGAGATTCATACCTGCTTCCCACTTGAAATCATTTCTTTTCCTTCCTTTCAGTTCCCAAATTCCAAAATTTTAATTTTAAGTGCTTTATAAGTATTTATAATAACCAACGGGTAAGGGTGCCTGTCAAGTCTTAGCCTCCTAGATCTTGTTCAATGTGGAGGAGCATCACTCTCCTTCCAGTTCATGTTTATTGGTCAGGATTCTCCAGAAAACTAGAACCAATAAGATGTATGTATCTATATATAGATTTATTAAAAGGAATTGGCTCATGTGATCATGGAGGACGGCAAGTCCAAATCTGCAGTGTGGGTCGGTAGGCTGAAGATCCAGGACAGCCAGTGTTGCAGAGGAAGTCTGAAGACAGTCTTACTCAGGGAGGCCAGTCTTTTTGTTCTATTCAGGCCTTCAACTGATTGCACGAGGCCCACCCCATTGTGGAGAATAATCAAAACAGAACCCTACGGATTAAAATGTTAACCTCACCCAAAATACCCTGGCAGAAACACTCAGCATAGTGTTTGACCAAATATCTGGCCACCCCATGGCCCAGTCAAACTGACATATAAAATTAGCCATCAGGTCTTGCTATGTACAATCTCTCTTTCCTACAAGCACAAAGTCCTAGAGTGAAAGAGCTAGGCCTCAAATTTCAAGGGCCATTAGGCCCCCATGGACAATGTAGTTTAATAGCAGAAACATAAGTGGGCTTTGATATCAAATATAACTGGGTTCAAAACCTCTATCCAGCAATACGGTTTGAGGACCTTGAGGAATTTATTTGACTTCTTAGAATCTCAGTTCAGCTCTTGGTGGAATGGAGAGGACAGTTCCTCTCTCCTGGGTTTATGATGAGGAATCAACTAAATAATATCCCCGAAAGTTCCTGGCACATGATAGGCTGCCAATGAATCTCATCGGAGCGGGAGTCCCAGCTGCGTTGCTCGCTACTGACATTCAGCTGTGTCTGGCTGCCTGGTAGGATGGGTCTGCCAGGAGCTTGTTTGCTTCAGGAACTGAAGAGCCTCGTGGGAAAGAACTCATACAGAACGAGACTGTCAGACAAGCTTGGCCCGAGAAGAAAAAGCCTTAGTTAGCTGGGGAAAGGCTGGCCGTGACTCTCTGGTGCCACGTCCCTCCCCTTACCCAGCCCCTTTCAGATGGATTCATATCAGAGGCTGGGGGAGAAGGGAGACTCTGAGCAAAAACAAAGAGTTATTTTTGCTAAAAACATCTGGCTCTCCCTCTTCTATTTCTTTCACTCTTCTTTCCACACTCTCATGATCACTGAGAATTCTGGCTGGCCAAACTGCCCTGGGATTCTCTCTTCCTTTAGATTGGACAGTTTGGCTTGCTAAACCCAACTCCAGAGTCTCAGTACCTGAATTCTCTGCTTGGGTTGGTTGAATGAAGTAAGCACTTGGCTTCCTTCCAGTCCTTCCCGAAACTGCATTCTTTGAATAGATTACCATTTACATGGACCTCCAGGGGGACGTAGCTCTTCTAACCAAAATATGAAAGTCTACTTCCTGACTAGCAACTTAACAAGGCAAGCCACCTGTTACAGTAACAGGTACATTCCCTGGTGGGTCACTATGCCAATTTACCCCCCCTACTACTCCTCCAAACAAGGAAACTGAACTCAGAATCAGGGCAGCATCAGCAATTCACCCTGGGAATTGGCCCAGACATAAACTGGAAATACACTACAGAGTTGGTTCAGTTTTACTGACTGAAAATAGCCAAACCTGGTACACCCAGAATTAGATCTTATCCTTTCAACACTAAGGCTACCTTTGTTTTCCTGGTCCACATTCCCCACCCTGTACTGGCCAGTATCTTTCAGTAGATAAAGACATTTCTGCTTCTCATCCCCACCAAATCTAGTTCTTCTAGATTAGTGTTGACCAATAGAATGTTCTGCAACATCTGGGTTACCAGTATGACAACCATGCATGGCTGCTGAGCACTTGAAATGTGCTAATGGGACTTAGCAAACAGAATTTTTAATATTATTTAATTTTAATAAGTTGAAACTGCCCCCCGTTAACTAGTGACTACCATATTTGCATCGTGCATATGTAGATAATCACTCCTCATCCATGCAAGACTCCTTTCTGTCATTTAATAGACACATAACCCTGTTTTCAGGGCCCGGAATCCCAGCTACGTGGCTCTCCTCTCTCTGTGAGTTTCAAAGTCTAAGGAATTTGAATTCCTCAATGAAGAAATTCATAGACAATAATTTCTGGTGGAAGTAGCTCCATCTAACCCTCAAACAATCCTGAGGCTAGTTAAAAATTTAATCCTAGGTAAGCTGCTTCAGGGTTCATCACTGGCAAGCCCTAACAATAGAAATCCAAAGAATGAACACCAGTTTGTCTCTCCAATTCCTAAAGACCTTCTGAGGTCCCTTGGTTCCCCAGGTTGTTCCCTTCTATCATCTACCCTATCTACCAGCCTGGTCATGCCCTCCCCTCAGTAGACTTCAGGACTACCCTTCTAATGTCTGAAGGCCAGAAATATATTCATAGAGTAAAAGTATTTCCCAAAAGTGTTTTAAAATGTTTTAAAATTTTTACATTTTTAAATTTTTTTCATTGATTTCTTATTCTAAAGAGGGCCCATTCTATATGATACACACACACATACACACACACACACACACACACATTTCTCGGAAGCTCACCCTGGTGAACAAAACTGCATGGTCTTCAAAATCTATTCTCCATTTTCAGAGTATGAAAGACCCAAGACAGAGTCACATATGCCACAATATTCTCCTTCTGTAGGTCTCAGGTGGGTCACAGAAGTTGGCATCTTTACAAGCAACCCAGGGAATACTGACACAGGTAATTCTTAGAACTTACTTTCAGAAAATCTAAACTAGAAAAAATGACTTAAGTTTCTTAACTATGTCTGGGGGCATGGAACAAGAATTTGATAGCCACATTAAGCACAAAATAAACAAAATGCAAACTATAGCACCTTCCAATAAACAAGGGCATATTCCATGGTCTTTAGTTTTCTCCTGAAACTTCTAGATCGCTGACAACCTGCAGCAATCTGCTTGCATCTTTCCCAGGAATTGAAATCACCAGGCCCCCCAAAACTACCTCAGGGATTGTTCCATTCAAAACAATGCCACAACCCACTGGCCTGGTCGCCCCCCTGCCCCGGTGTCATTCGCAGGGCCCGGCATGCACAGGCACAAGTTATTACTTCTCACATCATGTCTACACCCATTCAGGTGGGGGCTTTTCAAACAGCCTAAGACACTTTATGCCCTACCACTTTCTCACATCCAAGGGTCCCATGCTTCATTTTTCTGTCTGGACTATGACTCTACTCCAGCTGCTAAGCTTGAGTTGTTAAAGTTCTGACATATAATAACAAGGCCCTTGATGGCAGCAAGCTGGTGACAGGTAAGAAAAGCTTACACATTAAAAGTAAGATCAGAAAGTTCACAGGCTACTGAAACCTCCATTCCTGCCCAAGGCTCCCAAACATTTCCTTGCTTCTAGAACAAATTATTTTTGCTCTCTGGGGACAAATCCATTTGACATGTATCTGTCGCCTACAAATCAATGGGCAAACCAAGCACACTAATAGGGTTTTAGAACCTTCAGAATTTAGGCTACCTTGGGCAGGAGTCATGATGGGTATTTAAGAATAGGGGAGGAGGGTGAGGAAAATAGTCAGAGGTATCTAATTCCTCATAGATGGGACTGGGGTAATTGACCCAACTGTAGCCACAAACTTGGGAAGGGGGGTTGAAGGGGAGGGGTAGGTAAGAAGATCAAAAGGGACAAGATCCAGTATTTGAATATCAGGTTGTTGAAAGGCACAACAGTGTAAGACACAGGTAGCAGCAGTCATCCTAGGGAATGAATATACATGAGGACCCAATAAATATCAGAGTCAAATGGCATTTTTTTTTCAAATGGCATTTTAGAATACAGTAAAGCTCCAGCATGGTTTGAAGTAAGAAGGTAAAATTAGGGTTCAGAAACTCCAGTTGGGGGAGGTAGACAACAATGACCAGCCGATCGGAAATGCCGCGGAAGAGGGTATTACATGAAGTGTGGTAACTCTAGTGCCGCGTGGTCTTTCAGAGCTTAGTGCAGGTGGCGGGCAGATTACAGCTGTGCAGCAGGCGTCAAAAATGGTCGGTCTGAGAGCTCAGTCACAGCCACATCAGTGGACCTCAAATGGGGAAATCGCTCAATTCTTAACCCACAGTCTGGACTGGAGGTAGTGGCAGGGAGGGTGCCTATCACCAAAATACTCCTTTGTGCTTTCCGAATTAGCACAGGAATGGACGTGGCCCAAGTAAGACTAGCAGTGGCCTCTTACCATTTGGGCTATTTACTCATCAAGATGATGGAGCCACACTTCCTGATACTTGGACTCTGCCACAACACAGGCTGCATTCTAAAACACACCAGCCCTGCCAGGGGCAGGCTCCATACCCAGATTTGCTATCTCTCCCACACATCATCATCCCAAAGAGAATCTTCATCAGGAATCAAGAGGGCCCAGGCTGATGTGTCGGCAGGACGGTCACAGTGCTCCACATTCAATTCATGCCCTCCAAGGGTCCCATCCTTCTCCTCCTTTCCACTCACTCACCTCCACTAGTTGTGAGAGTACCATCAAAAGAGGACTATTGGAGCCTAGCATAGCTAGTCAACATTTTGGAGGTGAAAATAAAAGTGCTTATTAAAAGTATATCAGATAGAGGGAGAAGCAAGATGGTGGAGGAGTAGGAAACCTAATATCATCGGGTCCCAGGAGTTCAGCTAGATAGTTATCAAACCATTCTGAACACCTACAAACTCGACAGGAGATCAATGAGAAGAAGAGAAGCAAGTCTAGGAACAGAAAAGCGACCACTTTCTGGAAGGTAGGATGTGCGGAGAAGTGAGTCCAAGGCAACATATGGGAACATAGGCCATGGGGGGAGGGGCTGGCTCCCGGCAAGGGGTAGAGCAGCAGAGCACAAAATGGGAACTTTTAGAAGTCAGGTCCACTGAGGGACATCGCTCCAGAGGCTAAGGGGGGGAGGGTGGAGCCCTCACGAGGAGACTGTGGTCTCAGGACCTGCGGGGTCGCAAAAAGACTGGGGGTGTCTGAGTGTGGCAGAGCTCCCAGGTATCAGAGTGGGGAAGCCAGCTACAGAGCCGAGAAGCAGGGTCCTGGGATCGAGCCCCGCATCGGGCTCTCTGCTCAGCAGGGAGCCTGCTTCCCCCTCTCTCTCTGCCTGCCTCTCTGCCTAATTGTGATCTCTCTGTCTGTGTCAAAAAAATAAAATCTTTAAAAAAAAAATAACTTTTTAAAAATATTTTTTAATTCTCATTGTTATAGTCATATTCTGTCCCTTCATTGCATTTAGCCTTATTTTTTTGTATAACATATAGGTTTTTCTTCCTTTAAAATTTTGAGATACAGAGTGACAAGCAGTGCACCCAGAAGGACACACAGAAGCCTAAGAATCACTCAGATGGAACAGTATTTGCAAATTTGCAAGATGACTAGCCAGAATTAAGAGTATATTCTAGGAGAGGAGCAAGATAGCAGAAGAGTAGGAGGTGGAGATAGTGACTGATCCCAGAAGTTCAGCTAGATAGTTATCAAACCACTCTAAACAACTACAAACTTAGCAGGATATAGAAGAGAAGAAGAACAGCACCTCTAGGAACGGAAAATCGACCACTTTCCGGAAGGTAGGACATACAGAAAAGTGAATCCAAAGCGACGGGAAGAGAGACTGCGGGGGGAGGGGCCGGCTCCCGGCAAGCCGCAGAGCAGCCAGCACAAAATCGGAACTTTTAGAAATCTGCTCCACTGAGGGACATCGTTCCAGAGGCTAAGCAGGGGGTGGAGCCCTCGTGGGGACGGCGTGGTTTCAGGACCCGTGGGGTCACAGAAAGACCGGGGGTGTCTGAGGGTGGCAGAGCTCCCAGGTATCAGAACAGGGATGCCAACGGCAGAGACCGAGCCGAACAGTGAGCTACCAGCTCGGGCTTACCTTGAACCGTGATCCCGGCACAGTCAGGCCGCTGCTCTGCGAGCAGAGACCCCTCAAGGGGCAGATCCAGAGAGACCCCCTCCTTCCTCCTCCGGGAGGAGCGGCGCGGTAGCTCGCGGCAGGAATCTGCTGGGTTTGGAGACTCCAAACGGCCGTGCGCCAGAGACAGAAACTCTCCGTCACAGGCCGGGTGAGCTCGGAGCGCGGCCGCAGACCAGAGAGACGGGGGGGACGGACTGCTTTTCTCTGAGGGCGCACTGAGGAGTGGGGCCCCGAGCTCTCGGCTCCTACTGGCCGGAGACTGGGAGGCCGCCATTTTCATTCCCCTCCTCCAAAGCGGTACAGAAAGCATTCAGGGAACAAAAGCCCCTGAGAGCACACCCAAGCAGACTACCTAGCCAGGCCCCTGGCAAGGGCAGTGCAATTCTGCCTCGGGCAAAGAGACTTGAGAATCACTGCAGCAGGCCCCTCCCCCAGAAGATCAGCAAGAATATGCAGTCAAGACCAAGTTCACCGATCAAAGAAAACGGCGGAACTCCTGAGTTAGGAAAAAGCAACACATAGAATTCATGGCTTTTTCCCCCATGATCCTTTAGTCTTTCAGAGTTAAATTCTTTAAATCTTATTTTTTTTTCTTATTGTATTTTTTTTTATTTTATTTTTCCTCTTTCTTATCTTAAAATTTTGGGATACAATATCTTCTAACAGATCAAAATATACCGTATATCCAGTGCATGGCTTTGTTCTAGTCTCTAGCCTGATCACATTCTTTCCTTTTTTTTTTTCTTTTTTTCTTTTTTCAACCAACTTCTTATTAATTCCATTTTTAGAATTTTTTTTATTTTCATCTTTACAGTCATATTCCATCCCTTCATTGTGTTCACCCTTATTTTTGTATATATATTAAAATTTTGGGAGGCAGTTTCTTCTATCAGACCAAAATACACCCAAAATCTAGTGTGTGTGGCTCTGTTCTATTCACCAGTCTAATATATATATATATATGCTGAAAAAGCATTTGACAAAGTACAGTATCCTTTCTTGATCAAAACTCTTCAAAATGTAGGTATAGATGGAGCATACCTCAGTATCATAAAAGCCATCCATGAAAAACCCACAGCAAATATCATCCTCAATGGGGAAAAACTGAGAGCTTTTCCCCTAAAGTCAGGAACATGGCAGAGCTGTCCACTATCATCATTGCTATTCAACATAATACTAGAAGTCCTAGCCTCACCAATGAGACAAGAAAAAGAAATTAAAGACATCTGAGTCAGCAAAGAAGTCAAACTCTTACTCTTTGCAGATGATATGGTACTTTATGTGGAAAACCCAAAGACTCCACTCCAAAACTGCTAGAACTCACACAGGAATTTAGTAAAGTGTCAGGACATAAAATCAATACACAGAAATCAGTTGCATTTCTATACACCAAGTAAGACAGAAGAAAGAAATTAAGGAGTCGATCCCATTTACAATTGCAACCAAAACCATAAGATACCTAGGAATAAACCTAACCAAAGAGGCAAAGAATCTGTACTCAGAAAACTATAAAGTACTCATGAAAGAAATTGAGAAAGACACAAAGAAATGGAAAAACGTTCCATGCTCATGGATTGGAAGAACAAATATTGTGAAAATGTCTATGCTACCTAAAGCAATCTACACATTTAATGCAATCCCTATCAAAATACCATCAATTTTTTTCAAAGAAATGGAACAAAAATCCTAAAATTTATATGGAAACAGAAAAGACACCTAATAGCCAGAGGAATGTTGAAAAAGAAAACCAAAGTTGGTGGCATCACAATTTCAGACTTCAAGATCTATTACAAAGCTGTGATCATCAAGACAGTATGGTAGCGGCACAAAAACAGATACACAGATCAAAGGAACAGAATAGAGAGCCCAGAAATGGACCCTCAACTCTATGGTCAACTAATCTGTGACAAAGCCAGAAAGAATGTCCAATGGAAAAAAGACAGTCTCTTCAACAAATGGTGTTGGGATAATTGGACAGCCACAGGCAGAAGAATGAAACTGGACCATTTCCTTACACCACACACAAAAATAGACTCGACATGGATGAAAGACATCAATGTGAGACAGGAATCTATCAAAATCCTTGAGGAGAACACAGGCAGCAACCTCTTCGACCTCAGCTGCAGCAACTTCTTCCTAGAAACATCACCAAAGGCAAGGGAAGCAAGGGCAAAAATGAACTAATGGGACTTCATCAAGATTAAAACCTTTTGCACAGCAAAGGAAACAGTCAACAAAACCAAAAGACAACCAACAGAATGGGAGAAGATATTTGCAAATGACATATCACAT
>CM052898.1:113945288-114060338 GCA_028534135.1 Potos flavus | reverse complement strand
AAATAATCCAATCAAGAAATGGGCAGAAGACATGAACAGACATTTCTGCAAAGAAGATATCCAAATGGCCAACAGACACATGACAAAGCACTCCACATTACTCGGCCTCAGAGAAATACAAATCAAAACCACAATGAGATACCACCTCACACCAGTCAGAATAGCTAAAATTAACAAGTCACAAAACGACAGATGTTGGCAAGGATGCAGAGAAAGGGGAACCCTCCTATACTGTTGGTGGGAATGCAAGCTAGTACAGCCACTCTGGAAAACAGTATGGAGGTTCCTCAAAAAGTTGAAAATATAGCTATCCTATGACCCAGCAATCGCACTACTGGGTATTTACCCTAAAGATACAAATGTAGTGACCCGAAGGGGCACGTGCACCCAAATGTTTATAGCAGCAATGTCCACAATACCAAACTATGGAAAGAGCCTAGATGTCCACCAACAGATGAATGGATAAAGAAGATGTGGTATGTATGTAAAGTGGAATACTACGCAGCCATCAAAAAACCCCGAAATCTTGCCATTTGCAACGTGGATGGGACTAGAGGGTATTATGCTAAGCAAAATAAGTCAATCAGAGAAAGACAATTATCATATGATCTCTCTGATATGAGGAATTCGAGAGGCAGGGCGGGGTCATGGTGGGGCAGGGAAGGAAAAAATGAAACAAGATGGGACCAGAGAGGGAGACAAACCATAAGAGACTCTTAATCTCAGGAAACAAACTGAGGATTGCTGGGTGGTGAGGGCGGAGGGATCAGGGGGCTGGGTTATGAACATTGGGGAGGGTATTTGCTATTGTGACTATTGTGAAATGTGTAAGCCTGATGATTTACAGACCTGTACCCTTGAAGTGAATAATACATTGTTAATTAAAAAAAAAAATCAATGCCAAATAGTAAATAAAATCAAATCAAAGGTGAAAATCACCAAGGAAAAAAATACTTTTTATAGTTTGCAGATGCAAATTTTTCATGCTTTTGACCAAAAAAAAAAAAAAAAAAAAGGAAGGAGAAGGTAATATAACAATAAAATGGAGCAAATGATACGGTCAGTGTGTGAGCCAAAAATCTATTCAACCCAAAAGATTTTTCTGCTCAGTATAAATAGACTTTAATTTGCATGTGTTTATTACTCCTAATTTTCTTTTCTTTTTTTTTTATTATTCCTAATTTTCAAGCACATTGGAGATCAATTAAGAAACTGATAAACCTCTCCACTGATAAGATTAGAGTAAAACATTAACATACCATTAATATGTTCAGCAGAAAATAGAACTCAGTAATCATTGCTAAAGGTAAATGTCCATGACCAGATGGAAGGCTAATGAAAAAGTTGTCCTTCTTTTCACACCTCAAATCAGAGATGAAATGGAATCTTCATCTGCAGTGTAACAGACACACGTTAAAATGTTTCATACTTGAACAGTAACACCTGTCAAACTCAGTAAAGGGCTTTCTACTGTTTATTCATTCAAGTTTCATAACTTATACTGGATTTAATCAACTAACTGTATTTATTAAGTATCCTAAAAAGTTAAGTTATTGAAAGGATATACATATTTTCTACACGAGATGACCAATCACCACCTCCAAAGTTTAAACTGATTAAAGAGTATTAGAAGAGGTTTGGAGAAAAAAAAAAAAATCCCTAAATGAAACCTTCATTTTGATCACACTGTATGTCAAGAATTCTGGGGAGAGTAAATCATGCCCTTCCCATCAGTAGAGATACTGCAACTTTGGCTTTGAATAAAATTAAAGGAACCCGTCTTTCAATCATCCATTCATTCAGCAAATTTTTGTTGAGCGTCTACCAAATATTTGGCACTATGCTAGCTAAGAGATTCCAGGGAATTCCATAAATTCATCTACAAGTTGGAAGTGATGTCCCCATTCCTGCTACGTACAATTCTCCCACTATCAGCTGACCCATTGAGAGCTATAACATAGAAACCAAGAGATGGCTATGGTAAAGGAGGAGAGTGAGAACAGAATGTGCATGTTCGAGGCTAAATCCATGGGCAGACAAATTAAAGGAGCTTTTGAAGTCATACATTGATAACACACGCTCTGGGATTTATTGAAGGTTTTAAACTGAGCAGTAATGGAATTTTTTTTTTTTTTAGAGTATTTGGAGATAGGATTGGGGTCTGGATCAAACCTGGCAGCAAGTGGGTCAATAATGAGCTATTGTTGTGATCAAGAGAAAAATATAAGGCTGTTTGGTCTAGAACAGGAGTGGTGGAATTATCCAAACATGAAACGATTTGAGCAATAGTTAAGAGTTAGTTTCCACTGGACTAAGTGATTTGGTGGATACGAGAGTTGAGGAGAGAGAGAAGACCAGGATAATGTTTCATATCATATCCCCGGACTCTAATTTTCTCATCTATAAAATGGATTTATTATCATAATGATATTTACAATGCAGGATTGTTCTAGGAATGAAATAAAAATAATGAAAGTAGAATCGCTTTGTAAACTGAAAAACTACATATTGATGGTTGTAAAAAACAACAATAACAAAGAAGATTCTAAGGGGAAGAAATTCTCATTTTTGAATTTCAATTTTTTACATCTACAGAAATGGAATAGTGAGCGTGCTTTCCAGCTCTAATGTTCTCTGACTCTGACAATTTTCTTGACAAGGCGGAATAATTCATTCAATTCCTTGAGATGAGATGGAAAGACAAGCCAGTAACCACCACTGCTTATTTCAAAGATGAGCCTTTAATTCTGCTTTGTGCCCTCTTATGTGGCAGGCAGGCATTTGTCCATGCACGGAATCTTCACTGTATTCTTTCTGTCCAAACCAAGGCCAGACATGAGAATGTGATTAAGACATGATTTCTAGGGTGAGATACCTATAGTCTAAGATGCTTTTGAATTACTTAGAATAGATGCTCTGTACCTCCTAAACTTTTCTCCCCCTGCCTTACAAAATGAAGTGAAGTCAGCCATCCTTCCAATCCCTCAGATAAACGATCTATTGCTTCCCAGAGTCCTATCCCTTCTTTCTCTAGACTTATTTATATCTGCCTTAGTTCCCAATGATGGCACTGGGATCCACTCCTAAATTAATAAATTTCAACGAACGAATGGAAAGCCAAATTCATTGATTGTGTGCTTAAGTAGCGATAGTCATTATCGTTATAATTGGTCAGCTTTGACCAACTAATCCCTCATTGATTTATCCAGAGAGAGCAAACAGAAAACAAACAAACAAAAAAAAGTTTGCCACTCTCAACTTATAATTCTACAGTAATTCAGAAACAGAATATTCCAGTTGCTGCCATGCCTTCCTTTTCAACTGTAGGCTGGTCTTGAACCTTGCAGTATCCCTCATCTCTCTGAACTTACCTTCTTTTCCAGTTTTTTTTTAAGAAAATAAAATAGATAAAATATTACATTTATTTAGCATTTTTGTACAGGGACAACTACTTAAAGTTGTGATCAAGGAGAAATACAAGTCTCTGGACATTCTTTCTGGCAGAAAACCATAATTGTCTGCATTCAAGATCACTCTTCAAAGCATTAGTTTCACACTTTGATTTCAGCTCAAGTTTAAAAGCCACCAATCATTCTTTCCTTTACAACTATTTTTTGGTTACTAGCTGTAGTGAAAAAAGGTACAATCCATAGGGGATAAGAAAAAACTTCTTAATGTAGTTCTGCTTGGAAAAACAGGAGAACAGAAAAATCTTAAAGAAAACAAATTGGTAATGCAGCCAGCCAGGGTAATTCAGAGAGAGATGTTTAAAGATATATATAAAAAACAGAATTGAGGGAAGTGACTATTCTAATCTTGTCCTAGTTTTTTTTTTTTTTTCTGTTTTGTTTTTAAGGATAACATCCGTTCCAATTTTTTTCCAAGTATAGCGTCCCTTATTGTTTCTAGCTCATTAACTTTCCTCCGTCTCTCCCAGAACAACACATTTCACCACTGTTTTGCATATGGGAGGCATAAACAAAAGCATGACATTTTAAGGCATGATCCCATGGGGCCTTCGAGAAGTTTATGTTTCACTGGAAACTCTGAGACTCTTTTGCCAGCTAGGGAGAACATCTGCTTCCTCTTAGCGACTTTAAATATACTTTGATCCTGACGTCTTTCAATAACACCCACACAATCACACAATGTATTTGAGGTTTTCCTGAGTAAAATGGGGAGAGCAGAGTGACATTTGATTTGGGGGCAAAGTGACACTTTCCAGGAGATATTCAACTAACACTTTTGCTCAGGAATAAAAAAAACACAGTTTTAGTGCTCCCTATTCTTGATTCTTCATCAGAAACCTCCTTCTGCAATAACACTTAGCATCTATGTAGCATTTTTTAAAACATTAAACAAATTATTATTCAACCAACCATTTTTTAGGAAGTCAATTAGATAGAATATAATTTGTAGGTGGAAAACCAAGAAATGAGCAGGCTTAATTAGAATTCAGATGTATACTCCATACTTCCCCTTATCCCTCTCCCCAGACCACCAAGAGCTCCCATATGTCAGCATGATTTTAGTGAGGATCATCTAGTAACATTACTTTGTGATAATTGTCTATTTTGAATTTAAAATGTTCCACCAAATGCATCACTTCGTGTTCCTTTATCCCTTCCAAGAGCACCTACTGAGTGCAGAGTAACCTTTTAGACATTATAGTTCATTTTTATTAAATTAAGTCATCTAGCTCAAGGATCAGGAAACTACAGCCCCTAGTCTCTATTTTTGTAAATAAAGTTTTATTGGAACACAGCCACACCCATTTGTTCAGATACTGTCTAGGGCTGCTTTTGAATTATAACCACAAAGGGGAAATGGAAGCTTGAGAGAGCTCATATGACTCACCAGCTCAAAGTATTTACCATGAAGTCCTTTACAGAATAAGTCTTCCAACTCTGTTCTAGCTCAGTGATTTCTAAACACTTTGTCTAGCTGCAAGTGGATCTGCTGAGAATCTGGTTCAAGGCCAGATTCTGATTCAGCAGGTTGGTGGTAGTGACTTATAAGAATCTATATTCTAAAAACGCTGTCAGGGGGATTATATTGTATAATTCCATTTGAGAAATGTTGTTCCAGGTGATAGAGTTTAAGGGCATTCAAGAGATAGAATTTTTTTTTTTTTTTTTTTTTGAGACAGAATTTTTTTAAATGGGAAGATTGCCAATGGGATGAGATTAAGGAAAAGCTTCTTGGAGATGGTAATTATATGCAAATTTTGATAGATCTGGAGGACTGTAGAGAGAAAACCCAAGACTTATTACAGGCGGTAAAGAAAATGATACAAGTCAAGATATGGAAACGGGAAGAAAGCAGGGTGAGTGAAGTGTACAGCAAGGGAATAGGTCTAATAGAAGATAGGGAATCACTGAGGAGTTATGAAAGATTTCATTTGTATGGAGTTGGGGATCAGAGCAAGAGATGCCCTTTAAGGCTTATTGAGAAAACACTTTCAATCCAACAAATAGTTCAAGATCCACAACCTCAGTAGAGCTGAGCCAGCCAACTAGTGTATCCCAATCTCTTCAATGAACATTGGAGGATATTTTTAACAAAGCGGCTTAGGGTTAGGGTACGGAATTAAATCGGGGCCACTTCAGGGTTTGTACCTGCAACTTGAACCTCATAAACAAAGTCCACAAACTTTACCATACATCGGCAACACTTAGCAGGCTTCTTAAAACTCAGAAAGCTTGGTTTCACCTCCAGAGTTTCTGATTCAGTAAATCTACAGCAGAGCCTGAGAATCTGTATTTCTAACAAGTCCCCAGGTGCTGGTCCAGGGACTACCTTTTGAGAACCACCAGTCTAACCAAAGGAAACAAAGGGCTGGAAAAGAGTCGTAAAGTGTGCCCATAAATAGGCTTTGTCCTGTTGAAGGCCACTCAGTTCTATGGCTAATGAACCAAGACAAACACACGACTGTCCTTCAGGCTTGAACTTTTAAAGGTCATTGCCAGTTTGGATGAAAACCAGATTGAAATCACAGAACCATAAATAATAATAGGATTAATAATAAAATAGGCCTTAGAGATCATTTAGTTCAACCTTTTATCTTGTAGACCAGACGGAGAAACTGAAAATCAGAGAGATTATGTGGCTTACCTACATTCAGTTCCTAATAGCAACCCAAGAGTTTTGCTCTTCAAAAGGAACTTGCATAATAAAAATGGGTGATATTTAATATTAAAAAACTAAACTAGGACTTAGTCTATGTACCCTAAGTTTACTAAACAGCTTGTAGATGGCAACAGCAGATAAACTTTCTTCCTAGTAATCATACCAAAAATGAAATCCTCATTGAAGGAAGGCCCACGTTTGTGATAGTGGAGTCCCTCAAAAAACAAACAAACAAAAAAAAAGTTAATCAAGTTTAGAAACTGATTTTGGCTCTTGAGTAATTGGTCCAAAACTTATTACTATGTCACTCCCTGCCTTTAAAAGGCAAACCATCACATTACTAATATTGACCATATTTTATTTAGTTCTGGACTGTTTCACTGAATTTCAAGTGCAAGGAAATTGAAGCTTGATTCAGGTTCAAGTCCTAGTCCCTGATTATGGGTATATGACAAGTCAGGTAACAGCTGCAATTGATTGAGAGTGACATCTAAGCAAAGATGCTTTTAGCTACCTCTGGGTTCTCAGGACACTTAGAAATAATTCAGGTATGGTTTCTTATCAGCTGGGTATTAGCAGCCTGTAAATATGTATCCCCATTCAGCATAATGGGTTCTGACAGAGTAAAAGCCACCTGGAAAACATTTAAATGTCCTTCTTCCAGTGGTTGTTTAGTTACTCTTTCCCTGAGGGGCAACCAATCAACAATGTACTATTTTAGTTTGTTAACATGTAGGATGTGTCAGGCTTTTATTTTGTCTTTTGCTTTGTTTTCTGTTTGCTTTCATTTGTTTGCTCTCTGTACTCTTCATTTGTCTTTCAAATATAGACTAAAAAGGATCAGTTTCCTTGTCCAGCCTCATGTCATATGTAGATAAAAATGAGTTAATCTTTAATGAAGCAGAAAGTGAGTTATATAAAGGCAATTTCCTTCCAGGCTTTACATGATGGCTCTTGTTCATTTTATTGGGTTCATCAACCAAATGGTTATTTATTCATATATCCATCCAGCACAGATCGAACACGGCTACGTGGAAAGCATTTTGACAGATTTGGGCCTCCCCACCCCCACCTTGTAATTATTGGAAAAGAAAGAACAAGCAAATACTGCTCCGACACCAGGCACAGTTTGAGTCCTAATTTCCCTTTGTTGCATTGTGGCATAATTCCAGCTCTCTGGGTTGGTTAATCATTTTACAAACAAGATTCCTCTTCCACCATGTTCAAGGTGGTGAAATAAAGAATTTCATCATTTCTTTGGTTGCACACACTGTGGATAATACGTAATTTTCTGTTCCTTAGAAGTTAACACAATTTCATTCAGCCTGGTGTTTTGAGGTGTTCTTTCCAAACTCATCCTAAATTTGAATGAACCAGCATTCACTCACGTCAGGCGTGTGTGTGTTGTGCGCGCGCGCGTATCAAGCATGTATCAAGAGCCTTTTGGTTTGGGCTGCTTTCCTTCCACCTAGAGTATACTCCAGTTCTACAATGACTAGAAATCCTTCAAAGACCAATTAAAGTTCAACCTCCTCTATTGGGCTCCCTTGGGAACCCGCACTGACTACTCCTTCTCCAAACTCCCAGGACAATGATTTTTCTACACCATGTGTTTTGCATATCAATTTCTGCCTTCCATATGAATTACTGTTTTGAAATAAGTGTGCTGTAAGGTCTTTGAATACCAAGAATAATGTACACAAATGCCTGTATATTTCTGAGAGCTTAACAAATTATTAAATGGTCAGATTTGTATGAATGGAAGTTCATCCTTCCATTTGTATGAATGGTAGTTTTAACAACACTGATAGTAATGACCATTGTTAGAGAACATTTATTGGAAATTTTCTCCAGCAGAAAAATGTCCATGGAATCAACTAAAAAGCAAAAAATCAAAACCTCAGTTACCATAGTCGCTAAGAAAATTGAATTTTCTAAAAAAGAAAAAGAAAATTGAATTTTCTGAAGTTATTGCAATTGAAAGGGTTGTTTTTTTTTTTTTCCTAAGAAGCTTGGAAAACTGATCTAATGTTACATAATGCAGCCCTGCAGTAAGTAGTAGGTTTGTTCTTCAAAGAACTTGATAAATCTTTGCTAATTAATTAACTCATTAATCACTAGCTAAACTAGCAAGCAGGAAAGAAGGCTGCAAAAAGAAAAGCCAATGGTTGTATCAGCAGCTCTCTAGAAACCAAACCATAATCTAGAGAGTAGAGGGAGGGGTGCTTGTTCATCTGGTTATAAACGGGGGGCTGGGGTTTTCACTGTTTGTTTGGGTTTGGGGATGAAGATTTGATCTGGCTTTGAGCATAGACAGTGTCTTGCTCAATAGTGCCTGTTCTTAAAAATAGCTCACAAGGCCAGCTCTTTATACCCTGCGTGCTAGGGTTTTTCATTTCATCGTGCAGAATGGGAGGCAAACAAAACATTATGTGGTGTCCTTTATGCTGAAACACCAAAATATGCCTCAAGAAACATGTGGGAGGGAGACGGAGCGAGAATGGCAGAGCGGATGATGCGAAAGAGCAATTCCCAGTTTTAGTAAATGAACCAAATCCTAGAACTAGAAAGAAAATACTCAGATTGGAAGCTAAAAATGTCAGACCATTTTAAATCTAGGATAATGGCAACTTACAAAATTGAGGGTTAAGAAAAAAAAAAAACTCCCCACCCCCCACCCCCACACCCCCATCCCTCAACCTCTCTTTTGAAGGACATCTATTCTGGAGGTTTCGAATACTTCTGGTGTTGAGATAGTCGGGAAGGTAAGAGGGGGTGTAGGGCAGTCTCAGGGTAATGCACAGTTCTGTCAATTTATTCACCCTCAAAGCAATTTTAAAATCAATTCAGTATTTCCTGGATAGGTTGACGTCACCCTGCTCATATCAGAGTGAAGGACTGAGCTGCTGGCTTTGCGCTCATTAAAATTCTGTATACTACACGAGGCAGGAGCCAATGCCTATTTTCAGGACAGCCATAAAACAAAGCAGTGAGTGTTCTGGTCTCTGGGGCCAAGGTGGGGAGAGCAGAGAGGAGTTGTATAGGATGAGGTCCACCCAGGGGGAAGGGGGAGGGGGATGCATGTAATCTGTTTTTGTTTTTTGTTTTTGCCAAATTCTAGCAATAAAAGTAAGTGTCAGCCACATACAGTTAATAAGGCATCCAAAACATAGAAACAAATTCAAGAGTACTCCAAGAATTCTAATCTGGAAGAAACCAGCTAGGAAAGTAGCGACAGACAATTTAATCTGCAAAAAATGACTTTACAACCAAGAAACTGAAAACACTATTCTCAGTTCTTTTATTTTCACTAAGTAATTTTTCTTCTCACAACCCATTTATAAAGGAAAATATCTGTCACCTGTCACCCATCTTGGTACTATGTGCGTGAACGTGGAACCCAGATCTTCCACGTAGATTGTGTGTGTGTGTACACACATATTCATATACACAAATAAATGACTATTGGTCTGTCCACAGCACCTCTCCCCCCACCCCGCCTCACCCCTTCATGATTGCCATGGCAGAGGGACTCTCTGAGGTTGGGCTTTGCCGTGACCCTGAACCTGAGACATGTGTGTGGTTCTGCTCTGATGGAGCCAAGCAGGGTAGCTTTACACTGAGTTTTGTAGAGCTGAGGGGGCAAAGCTGCAATCATCTCCCCAGGGTAAGATGCATCTTTGGTACAAGTGTGTCATCCAGCTAGGCCTGCTGCTCTCCCAGGAGAGGGAGCGAACCTCACAAAAGGGGGAACCCCTCCCACTCCGCCCCGGGCAGAAACACTGAGCTCAGAGGACTCTCAGAGAAGTGTGCCCACTGGGCCTTCTTTTGTCCCATCCCCATGGCAAAGGAGGCTGCCCACGGACATCAGAAAAAAAGGACCTTGAATTCAGAACAGGACAGTCACTTTGTTTTTGAGCATCCCATGTCAAGCGCTCTTTCCCCCAGATAACCCATAAACCCAATTTCAAATAATATTTAAAAATTCTCAGTGAGGTACCTGGCTTTTTCTTCTCCCAGCTGTTATACACACACACACACACACACACACACACACGCACGCACGCACACACGCACCGGTGGGCCCCTGCATATGGTAAGAAATGCGACTCTTATTCTAAGGGGGCAGGCTGAATGATCAGAGTTCATTAGAAACACATCCTGGCATAAACACTTGGGCTCTCATCTCTCTAAGTGGGACTCCATGTTCAAAAGCAATGAAGAATAGCCTCAAGACCCAGCTTCCCTCTCCTGCTGAGTCAAGGGGAAATGAAGATGGAAGGAGTTCTTTCAGGAGGGGCTGGCACTCTGCCTGCTTGGCACAGAAAGAAACCAGCCGCCTCTCTACCCACGTCCTCAATTTTCAGGGACAGCCTGGTTCCAGATCTCTGCTGGAAGCTGTGGCCTAGCCCCCAGGCAGCCAGGATGATGGGACCTCCTACGCTGTTGGAATGTCTGAGGGAGGGAAACTAAAACTCATGCCACAGAGTGATCTAAAAAGGATACCGTCAGTCCTTTGTCTTCCTCATCTAGGTCATATTACTCTTTGAAACGGTACAGCAGGGACACAGCCCAGTCGGTAGGACACAGCGTAATTCCCTAGGACCTAGGGAACAAAGGTCGAAGCTTTATATCGTCTCTCTCTTACACCAGCCAGGTTCAAATCTCAGCTCTGCCAACTTCCCAGCTCTGTGACCTGGGACAAATCACTGAACCGCTCTCTGCCTCATTTTCCTCTTCTACAAATTGGGATAGTAACAGTCCCTACCTCATGGTCTATGTATGAGGATTAAATGAGGATTACATTTTCAAGGGTTAAGGAAAAGTGACTACAATACCACGTAAATGTCAGGGATGATTATTAGACATGTATCCCACCTGAGTTCCCACGGACCTGCTCTGAAACTTTTAAGGGGAGAACAAAGGAGAACCAGGCTACCTGGACTCAGGCCCACACTCTCGGGCCCTGCTGGTTTCAGGCCAGTACTGCCTTCAGATCGCACCCCCACTTGCCCATGTCTTTCTCCCGGCTGAAGGGAAACAGAGTTGTTGGCAGACTCCACTGAAAGGCACAGGCATCCTCGTTACCCTGAAGTAACCTAATTAACAAAGTCTATAAAAGCAGGCACTGCACCGAGGCAGAACCTGGCCCACTTACCGAGTATGGGAGTCTAGGTTCTGCAGAGCTGTTCTGAATGGAATACTGGGCCTTATTTACTACTAACAACATGAGGGAGAAAATGGAACCACTGAGACTTTGTTCTTTATTTTACGTTGAGTTCCTATTGCCTGTAAAATAAAGCACCCACTCCCTAGAGAAAGACACCGATTATCTTCAAGCTGCCTGCCATGCACTGTGATCGCAGGGGAACTGACCAGAGGCTTTTGAATCTGAGAGTGCAATAAAATATGCACGCCTATGATTAAGACTAAAGACTTCTGTCTAAAGAACGTCTGGAGGCCGTTTCCCTAGCCTAAGCACCATTTCCCAAACCCAAAATCAAAGCCTAGTGTATCAGGAGAGATCTTTTGTACGGTTTCTGGGACCGCCCTTAGGCTATCTTAAAGGTTGCAGTTTGAATGCCAAAACATCAGCCTTTGGGGACAGAATATTTGACTAACAACAAAGTTGACTGAACTCTCAGTCTCTAAAATATGAATATTTTGATTGTTGGCTTGTTAATTATAAAACAAAGTACATGAAAACATGGAACAATACCACACATGTAACTGGGGCACTGTTCTACCCAGTGGATTTGTAATACTGATTTTAAATTGAATTCCAAAATTTTAAATGTACACTTCATTTGTAAAATTATGGTCATTAGTGTTGCACTCTACTTTCTGGGTTGGTTTTTCTTTTCTTTTTTCTTTTTTTTTTTTTCTCGCTCTTTTGCAATGCGGGCTTTGTGGTTTTTTTAATTTATAAATAGGGGCTTGAACAAGATATTTCCTAAAGCCATTTCTTCTTTAGTCTTTCATTATTCTATGAAGCCCTCAAATCAAACTCCATGTCACATTTTTAGCAATTAACGAAAGCAGTTTCTGAGAAGGGAAGTTGAGAGGAAATATGTCTCTATCGAAGTTGCTTATGCCAACTGCAAGCAGGGCCTCTTCATGATTTTGCTAGCCACAAAATAAAAGTCTGTACTCTCTGTCATTTGCAAAGAGGGGACGATCATGATGAAAAAGAAACCACTGAGGGCAGCAGGGAGATTCCAGAAGGCACAGGACAGGGGGCAGAACCCTGGAAGCACATTGTGTGTGGTGCAGTTCAAGGTAAGGAAACAGAGGGGTGAAATGTTTTTAAATATTTAAAGCCCTCCCCCGGTCCCCATTCAGAGAGTAGGTATTTTCTACTCTTCGAACACTGCATCCTGTCAGCCACAGTGGCAGCTTTTCATCTGCCCCAGTCCAGCGTTCTCTCACCTTTCACACATCCTGTGCTTCTCATACCTATTGCATTCCGGTCGCCACGTGCACCCGCCACCGCTCCCCAGAGCAGTGTAGGAAAAGCAATCTAATTAATGATGACCATTTACAATGCTATAGAAGCTGCTTCTCTGCACAGTCAATAAGCACCCTGACTCTGGTTTCTCTCTGTGTTAACAGGTTTCGTGATCCCTAAGTTGGAACTTTTTTTTTTTATTAAAGATTTTATTCATTTGAGAGAGAGAGAGAGCACAAGCAGGGGGAATGGCAGGCAGAGGGAGAAGTAGGCTTACTGAGCTGGGAACCCAAAATGGGGCTGGATCCCAGGACCCTGGGATCATGACCTGAGCCGAAGGCAGGCGCTTAACTGACTGAGCCACCCAGGTGACCCCTAACTAAAAAAAAAAAGATCTGATATATTCCATTCAACCATTTGGCAGATCCATTTAATTTAAAAATGAAAGGAAAAAATTATTAAGAAAGAACTGTACTAATGTGAATGTTTGGAGATGCTCAGCTATCCCATATATGGGGTAACTGTCTTGAAACTGAAAACAAGCATTCAGTCTACCAGCAAAGACTTCTCAGGAGTCTACCATTCAAGCTATTCCATCAGCCATGAGAGAGGACACAATAGATTCCTGTTCTTTGAAAAGTTCACAATCTAGTTGAAGAAAATTAAAATTGAAATAAGATTTTTCAGTTGTTAACACATCACTGTAAAAGTAGACCAGGACGATGTAGCAAACATGTTTACTATTCAATAGATGGTACACCGCGATAAGGGTTGAGCGGAAACAAAGCCTCTGTGCTGCGCCTTGGGCTGTGAAGACTTCCTAACAGAAGGGGGCTTTGCCGTGGGCCAGTACAGGCGCGGATGGTAGGCTTCGGACTGGCAGGGTGGGGAAGGCCAGCATCCCAAAGGAAGCAAGAGTAGGGAGAACACCCACCAGACACAGCTACTTGCAAAGCATCTTCAGAAGCTGCGGTTGGCTGATGTTCAAGTGCCATAAAGAGGAGCAAGACATGGTGATGAAAAGAAAGAATCTGGGCTTAAGATAATTTAAAGAGACCCGAGTCCACCATATCGCCCTAAGTATATCCTCTCAGCCAATAAAAAATATTGAAGCTTCTGCTACATACAAGGCACTGTAGGGGTGAGAGAAGGCAGAGGGCAGAGGAACAAAAAGGAAAGATCTAATTTGAGCTCAGGAGCTAGACATAAAAACAGGAAATGTTAACAATGCAAAAATAGACTAAACAAAACCCAAAAAATAAAGAATAAAAGGAAGGTGAATTGGCAAATAATTACTCCATCTGTAAAGGAAACCAATTATTTTGTCTGCTAAAAATCATTTCCTTTCTTCTGAGAATAAAAGAGCCTTCCTTTACTTCTGAGTATCTTTCCTCCAGCCCGAGTTAGTCCTGTGATAGCCACAGGAGCTGCCATTTCTTCCATGACCCTGTTCCCCTGGCCATCACCAATTGGTAAGAAGTGAGTTTCAGCAGCATGGAAATCCCTGGTCCCAGTCTCTTCCAGGAATCAGCTACATCCTGGCTTGTTTTTCCATCTTTTTATCAATAATAGCAGCATTTGCTCATAAATCCCCCTTTGATAAAGCTGAGTCAAATTGGGTGCCTGTCATTTGCAACTCAAAGAGTCTTATTAAACTTCCAAGTGATTAAAGTCTGCCTTGTATTGTAATTGCTTGCATTCCTTTCTTCAAACTTCTGGATGTTTCATACTCACTTTTGTGTCTCACGGAGTGCCTATATCTGTGGTTTGTCGTAAGCAGAGAGAATTAGGTGAATAATACCAGTTGCAGTAACAGATAAACTCCCCAGTCTTAGTTGCCTGACAGCTTACGAGTTCATTTCTCACTCCCGTAAATAGGTGCTCTTAAAGGAGAGGTGGCTAGTCACTAGATGGTGTTTGTGGGATCAGCTCCTCTTACATAACTTCTGCTCCATCGTTCACGGCCATGGTTTCCTAGGCTGGATCCCCCACAGGCAGGAGCAGAAAGAAGGGAGCGGCCTTCTACTTATTAAGCACCTGGGTTCAGAAGGGACTACATCTCTGCCCTCACTCCACTGGGAGAAGGAGGCACATAAATACAAAGGCTTAGTAATGTGATCCCTAGATGGGCAGCCAGGTCCTGGCAGCAGCTCGATGCCATGGGAAGGCGGCAGAGATAGCTGGTAGAAAACCAGCCATCCCTTCCACAAAGTCATTTAAGTAATGGTGGCTAAATTTACCTTACTACAAGAAAGAAAGAGAAAGAAAGGAAGGGAGAAAGAGGTAGCAAAGCAAAGAATAAATTCACTGTGGGTTATTGCTTCTGACTACCTTAGTGAAATGGCTCTACCTCTAACACATATTTTTTAAAAATTCTCCCAAAAGATTAACCTTGGCATCTAAACTGGGTAAGTCAAAGCTCAGCTTTCATAGTCAAAATTCTCTTTACATAAAAGCATGAGGCAATCTGCCAAAGAACTTTCCTTAATGGCTGGAATTCCAAAGATACAGATGTCTTCTTAAAAATGGCTGTTTCTTCCATTGAACTGAATCCCACCTTCTTTCTTTGTGAGGACAATGAGGGAAAAGGTACAACTCTTGAAACAAACAGGAAACGTTCCAAAGCCTTTCCATACAGTTTCTAAAAATTTTAAAGTTTTAGTAATCTCAAAAAAAAAAACCTTTATGGCATAGAAGTTGGGTTCTTGTTCAGAAGTAAGGTTCTGGAGCAACCCTCCATGCTCACGGGGAGGGAAGAGAGTGCAAGAGACAGGAGCTTACTAAAACAAGGCTGGGCCCCAGCTGTGGAGAGCCCTGGGAAGGCTCCCCCCACTCGAACTCCCCAAGTGTCACGGCAAGTTCTCTGGCATTGAGGGGAACTTACGAGGAACAGCACCATGGTGAACGTATGGGGTTTCAGTGCCTAGCACAGTGCCTAATAAGAACTAGCAAATATTCAACAAATATCTGGTGAATGAATTAATGGGTGGAGCTGGGATTTAGTTATTCTGTCTTACATGCAAAATGAACATTTGGCCTCAGTACCAAAAGGAAAAAATATCTGCAACTGGGGCGCAAGATTGGAGCAAGACAAACAAGAGGCATTAGATGCCAAGTTTCTTTAAATGCTTCTAGTGAGAAACCCGTGTGGTCTCATAGTCAGGAGCAGAGATGAGTCACCAAGCAGAGGTCAAAAAGATTTAGCTAATTAGGTGGCATATTGAGTCAGGAAGCCAAGGAAATGATTACTTTTAAATTATTGTACAGCCTAGTTGGAGAAGGCCAATAGTAGTAAAAGATCTGTTTTCTTCCTTCATAGCTTATGTGTGTTACTCTGAAAAGCACAGCCTTGAGCAAAACCATAAAGCAGACCCTCACCCATTCATCTCCTCTCCTGTCACCCCCTGTACTGAGTAAATTTACCTCTCTGTGTCCAACAACTCTGTGTTTTTCCCACCCACTCCTTACTTCCTAGGTCTTCCTAAGGTGATACCTCTTGCTTCAGATTTCCCCATCCTAAATGGACCATTCTAATGCCACAGTCACTCACACTTGCTTTTGGCTGCAGAGAGATGCCTCATTTGTTAGTCTTCTCAAGTGTTCAGAGAGGGTATTAATCATAAATGCAGGTAAAATATAGTCTTGTTTACTGGGGTCTTCTGAAGACAAAACCCTTACCCAATGGAGTATCTCTAATCATGAACATTTTCTAGTGAAGTAAGGCCACTGGGGAGGAGATCACGGGGCAAGCTGAACTTTCCCTGCCCTTTAAATCACAGCAGGAGAAGCAGCCATTCCTTCTGTCAGATCTGGAGAGCTGGCTATCAAACCCTTTTAGAACAGCAACTGTCCTGGTTGAATCAACACTGAAAGGCCTCTCTGGCAAAACCTCAGCCCCAGACCAGTCAGAGAGATATGGATTATGTTAGTGGATATCTTTTCAAGAGGGTACCTGAGTCATTTCCCTTTAGATCCCTGACTCCTTTATTTCTGGTTCTCTCAAATACTTCTTATAAATTAATAGTTGAAAACACACAACAGTGTCTGTGGTGTCCCTTATACACTCCTTTGGGGAAAAAAAATTCACTTAGTTTAAAGAATAAAATTGAACTTCCCCAAGACTATAACTGTGACCAAACCAGCCAGTCTCCCCGGTCAGTCATGGCTGAAGGAGGGACATCACGCCATAACAGCCTGAAGACAAGTCATGTCTAAAAAAAACACTACAGATTACCCAGCTGCCAAGTTAATAAAAGGTAAGTGTTAGCAACGATTATTAGGCAGACTCAGAGGTTTTACCCACTGTTCCTTTCCTATTGCCACTACTGCTCTTTAAATGTTTCCAAAAACAATTTAAGATGTAAGTAAATTCATAGAAATACATATAAATCCTTATGTAGATATAGATATATAGATATAGTCACACATCTGTAAAGTGACTATTCCTAGAAACATTCCCAAAGGAAGCTGCTTTTTGATATCTTCTCTTCAAAACAACAAAGTAGCTTGTAGTCTTTGTTACAAATTATAACAGTCTCACCTATCAGCGGCAGCTCTATAGAAACGCAAGCATACACATTTTCCCTCTTGAATTGGATAACAATGGTAACACCACCAGAAGACTCCAGTGCTGATAAGGAATGTATTTAAAGCAAGCTCACGCACTTTATAGAGGAAGGTCAATGAGGACACCCCAGAGCCTACAGGCCAGAGCTCATCTACAGCGTCAGTGGTTCAACTTAAGGGATCAGCTGTCACCTGACAAAACTTGCTTCCTTTTCTGGTACCCCACGAAACCCATAGGTCTGCCTTAGCAAATGGGAGATGGAATTGGTCATCCAGTGGACTGTATTTATGAAGCCGACCCAGGGAAACCGATACAAAAGACAGGAGAGGACAGAGAGGAAATGGAAAGAGAAATCAAGCAGACGGGCCCAGTCCCCTATGAGCTCTGACACCTGAGGATATCACTCAGCAACCCCACAGTTTACAAATAATAGAGTGATGGTACCGAGTCATGAAGGAAAGGTTAGGGCACATCTGATAGACTCTGTTTATTAAGACAGGGAGATGATAATGCATCCTAGATAATTATCCATTAAAACTGGTCTTCAGAAAGCCATATCTTTAAAAATCGAAGCACTGAAAGCATTTTATTCCTCAATGTTGATCCACATGACGTGTTAGTGGGTCAGCCACGCAAGTTCAAGAATTGAGAATAATAGAGGGAGAAACAGTCAAAAGGCTACTCTATTATTTCTAACCCACTTTCATTACTCTAAAGTAGAATTTCTTAATTTTAGAAGACCTGTTTTAATAAACAGATAACCGTGTTCTCAAATTAACATATTTAAAAGAAGAATAATGCTGCTAAAATGCTTCAAGGTATTTATTTCATTCATTTATTCAAGTGTATCAGGCAAGCTTCTTGGTTCAGGGGCGACTGTGATGAGAGGTTTTCATTTACCCAAACACCATCCCCCTTCCCCAATGAAATCTTGCTTTTGCTGAGGGTCTATGGCAAAAATCTTTTGCTTGTCAAACTCTTGTAGATTCTAAATCAACTATATTTGTACAAAGTAGCAATTGTGCCAATCAGAGTCTTAGCCTCAAGAAATATCAGAGCCTAGCCCTGGGGAAACAGGTAAAGCCATAGTCAGTGCGGTAGAAGATATGCTATGTTAGAGCTATAAATACAGTGTTTATTAGGCAAATGATGGCAGGAGTGAGCAGGGCTCAGTGTGTGTGTGTGTGTGTGTGTGTGTGTGTGTGTGTGTGTGTGTGTGTGTGTGTGTGTGTGTATGAATAAATCAAGATAGACATCCATTGATATGCGGTATGTTTTAACTCCCATGACAGTTAAATAATATTGATGCTTTCCTTCATGAAAATAAAGACAAAGCACATGGTTTGGAATTAAAGCATCTACCATCAGGTAAATCTGGACTGGAAACCAGATTCTGCCATTTATTAGCTATGCAGCCTTGAAGAGGTTACTTGACCTCTCTGAGTGCCTGTTTTCACCTACAAAATAATTATAGTACCTAACTTGGAGAGTTATTAAAGCTCTTCATAGAGGAGAAGCAAAAATCATTAATTATATTTCTTTATTATGGGTATATAATACACCCATATATTATGGGAACATAATATACGGGTATATAAATGTCCTTGAAAATAGCCTATACTCAACATTCAGAATATTGTTTTTCATTTTAAAATTTGGTCTAAAATGTTGTGT
This sequence comes from Potos flavus, assembly GCA_028534135.1. NCBI lineage: Eukaryota > Metazoa > Chordata > Mammalia > Carnivora > Procyonidae > Potos > Potos flavus. The sequence continues at coordinate 114,041,520 of CM052898.1, read as the reverse complement.
TCTAGAATATAAACAAGGAAGGGTTGAGCCCTTCGAACACACAAGTATGCATGCCCAAAAGAACAACAAAAACAGCCAGGCAGGGGTAAGAGAACCAGCTTTTTTGGAAGCTTTCCTGAATGCCCAGATATTTTTAGATTATTTTTTAAATGGAACACACACACACACACACACACACACACACACACACACACACACACACACCAGAGGCATAGAACAAACACCCAGAAATATTTTGCTTCAATTTTACATGGGTTATTTTTACAGATCTGTCTTGCTGTGTGGATTTCATTGAGAATGAAATGAATCCGTGATATTGCTTCCATGGAAACCCGTTTCTTTGTGATTGGCTGAACGGTATCCAGGCACTTCAACAATACCCCAGAAAGTACAAGTACTGTTAATATTTAACAGACACAGTAAAATCTACTAACCCCGTGGCATTTGTTATGCAACTCACTGTTAATAAAGAGATTCAGGTTCACCCTAACATTTTCTCACCCTCTAAATATCCTTGAGAGGTTGTTTTGCTTGTTAAGACCTGACACCAGAGAAGCAGGAGTAAGGAGGACAGGACACGGAAGAGGGGCATAAAGCTTTGCAGGTGTGATAAGATAAAACCTTATCATACTTGTAATTGCAATTGCCTCCATTCCATTTGTTTTATTTCAAGACAGAACTGGGTGGAAAGAGAAGAGTGATTTGCCCAAAAGGAATGTTCTACCGTTTTATATTTAATCATGATGAAGAAACAAAGTAGCACGTCACCTAAGTCAATTTATCTAACCACGAATGTGCCGGTGTGACTAACCAAGCAAGATGAAGCAAATGATACAAGATTAAATGGCCCAAAGGAGACAATGTATATTTACTGGCGTCCCTGGGAAATTGAGGATTTTTTGGAACTCCCAGTGTGCCTTGAATTAAGAGAAGCACTCAGGTTTGTTTGTTTGTTTGTAAGTTCCCATTTGCAAAAGAGTTAAATTCCCACATAATCATTTTTTTCTACAACACCTACACTGCCTGGACACTTGAAAGCTTATATTTAAAGTTTTATTTACATCACATTAGGAATAAAATCTACCACTAAGTAGGGGGCAACAGTACTGAAAAGTGGTCAGGGTTTTTAATGTTTCCGTATATTATCATTCCACTTAGGATATTTTTGTTTGAATGTCTTATTTGAGATTTTCTCAACTCCCAGTAGAGGTTACAATTTAAACATATATGTTTAGGTTAAAAACCTTAAAAATAATAAAGGAAAAATTACTATACTTGGAGCTTATATATATATAAATGACTCTATGGAGAAGTGTTGATTTTGTGTATAAATCCAGTGGAAATCATGTTAGAAAGAGGTACTGGGCAAAAATCCTGGACTACATCTAAAGCTGATATTTGCTGATAGCCCAGAAAGTCAGCTGTCTGTGCGTTTCCTGTAAATCTTTAAACTGATATAAAGTTGAATAATAGGGTAGGTTTAAAAATGTATACAGAGTAGGAGCTCAGCTTTGATAAATTAATGTAAATTTGTAAAAGACTAAAAAAAATCATACATTAAAATATTAACGGTGATTATCTCTGGGGCCAATAGTTGATTTTTGCTGGATTTTCTTTTCATTTATATCTTAGTCTCCCCACATTTTCTACACAAAGTATATGTTATTTAAAAAAAAAAAAGAAAAGAAATGATCAGGATTCTTTTCATCTTTCTCTGTAAGGACAATTAAACCTTAAATATCTAAAGGGACTTACATGTTTTAAAGTACTGTGTGCCCACTATCTCATTCCAGGCACACAATAGCCTGGGGGAAGATATTACAGAGAGGGAGTCTCACTTACAGATAAGGAAAATGAAGGCCACAGGTCAGCCAGCTCTGCAGGATGGCTGGGATAGAAAAGTCAGAGCTGGAGAATATATCCAGTGTCCTGGGGCCGGTCCCCTGTCTCCCAACCCTTGTATTAGACATGCGACATATTACACTGAGGGTTTCACATCATTTTAAACAAAGTTATAAGTCCATTTTAATTTTTTGTCTCCTCCTCCTGAATGTAACATACTGCTAAGAATCGAGCAGATACTCAACACACACACACACACACACACAAATAACTTACAACAATCCTTTCCTCTTTGGATATTTTAAAAGTCATCTTTGCAGGTAAACGTTTCCTCAAGAACTGACAGATAGCACTTTGATCGATTTTTTCTTTAAATTATCTTCCAAAGTTTGAAACTCTGAGGTTTAAAAAAATATATACGCTCCTAGCCATCCATGTAGTTTTGGAGAAAGGGATATAAGAAATAATAACATGAGTATAATCTAAGCAGTTTATGAAGAGCAATGCCTAGAAAGGGTCAATGGGCGCTGCACTCAGGGCCAGCTCGTCAGGCCAAGCGCGAAAAGGAGACGAAGAGAAGAAGGCAAGTACTTCTCCAACCAGCCACCCTCCCAGTCTAGTCCTCAGAGTGAGATCAGTGGTCAGGACAAATGGAGTTCGAAGGGACTGTCCCAAGATGCACAATAAAGTGGGGGGGGGGGGGGGAGGAATAAAGAGACAGACACTCCAAGATGCCAAGATAGAAGAGAGACGGAGTTTCAAAGTTCCTTTCCCAGATTGCTCATTTGTTGTAAGGAATCTGCATCAGCAAAGTCACTGTAACCACACATGAGTCAACTAGAGAAAGGGGCCCCTTCCCCTCAGCAGACACAATCTTGACCGAAGCATGCAGCTTGGTGAGTGGACATCCCTACTTATTCCCTGACTAGAAATCCTCATGTGCAACCTGCACAACTGTATGCAGCAGCCCATGAACTGGAAACATAATCAAGTTAGGTCTGCCTCTAACTGGAAGGTATTTTTGAGTCCTTGGCAACAAAGGATCCTTTGGTCAATATAAACACACACACACACACACACACACACACACACACACACACACACACACACACACTCTAGAGACATAACAGAGACCAAGAGATGATTTCTAGAGTCCAGAGGTAAATGAATTATTTCCCTAGTGAAAAGGTAAATGGATACCCAACTCATGGAGTATTGTAATGATTGAATGAAATACTGTATGTCAAGCACAGAGCACAATGGCTAGCATGAATCACTCAGTAAAATGTTGGCTCCTTGCCATTTCTCCTACCAATACTGAAACTATTGAGGTAAAGCTGCTGTTACAGTAGTAATGTTTTTTAATACAACCCTTTCTTGCTATAAATCCCAAAGTCTTCCTATTTGCCCACAAAGGAACCAAATTTATTCCCTTCCCCACCCCCATTCTCTATACCGAGTACATTTTAGAGTAGCAGGCAGTACGCCATAGACACTGAACCCATCTGGAAGAACTGCAAATTAGTTTTGTATGAAATGTTAGTGCAAAACTCAGAGCCAGCTCTGGCTTTACATTTTATAATGAAACTAAAATTTGGCCCATGTTTGCAAAAACGTTGCCAGCATTTGCTATGGGCCTGTGATTGTCATTAACCCATGAATTTGAACCCATATCAAAGGCAAGAGATTCCAGATCTGTTGAGAGGAGGGCAGAAGTGAGGCGTATCTCCCACATGTCACTTTGCACACTGACCCTGAAAGAAATGAGAAGTTGATGCACAAAGCTGTGTAGGAAAAATGTGCAGAGTCATATCTTTCAATGAACTTGGGTCACTGTCCTTCCTGCAGTTCTTCTCTCTCTTCCAGATGAGTCCCAGAGACAGATCAGCTGTTTCTGAATGTTTAGCATGGTTTCTGGGGGCAGCTGTGAGATCTCTTCCCCTATAGCTTTTTAGTTAAAAAACTGTAAATATGTAGAGAATCTACCTGTCAAATCTTAACCAAATTCAAAGGCAGTGACAAGACTACAGCCATGCTCTGTGAATATCCCCAATCTCAGCACTGATTGCCAACCTGGCAGAGGGTGGCACTTTTTTCAAAATATCCTTTATCCTCCCCACCCCCCCCAAGGCAGCTGCAGGCCTCTCAAAATTTCTGAACCCTAGAATCTCACAAGTAGACAATGAAACCCCCTCCCCAGGTATTTATATTTTAATAAAATGTCATGTCACCAGATTTTTCCGACCAAATTTTTTATATAACTTTAGCCAGGGACAGTTTCTAGAGGATGAAACTCAAGGCAGGAATCTAACATATGGTATCTTAATAAATGAAAAATGATACAAATCAGAGAATTTCTATCATCAAGGCAAGTATGAAAATAATGAAGGGCATTGTACAGAACACACCAGAATTAGGCAACCCAAATCAGAGTGAAAATGTCTATGAAATAACAGGGAGTAAGGTATGCTACAGCTAGAGAAATAGAAATTGATTCTTTTGGGGTTAAGAGGGAGTCGAGGGAGGGAAAAGATGGTAGAAACAAGCAAAGAGCTTATGCTGTCTTCTGGTTCCTCTGAGTTGGAGCATTTCCTCATCTGAGCACATCAGATGCTGAACAGGGAGGAAAATGAGGCCCTCGCTTTGCCTCCACCCTTTGACTCCCACTCAATACTGGACACTCCACATTAGATGGACATTTTAGAAAGAACACAATTGCCTCTTTGCAAACAACTCCAAATCCTTGAATCTGACCATCACTCATGCCCAGAAGTAAATTAAGTTGCCACTAATATGATGCTATTAAAACAAAAACAAAAAAACCTCGGAAATAAATATATGAATAACCTTAATGGAATTTTATTGTTTCTATGGGACTTACCTACCCTGCCATGTACCTTAAGCACCAAGTCCAGGTCAACTCACTGCTTTGTAACCCACAGATCTTAGCCCAGCACCTTGAATAAAGGAAATACTTCAACATGTATTCATCTACACTATATTCATACATTTTCCTAAGTTCAAAATTGCTATCTAGTTAAGAAAAATAAGATAGCCATTTGAAGTGCAGAAGAGAATATTTTCAGGCCATTCTGTTTTTCCCTGAATGTACCTCTGCCTTCATTCATTCCACAATGACAGGCAGGAGGTATGTTGCTGGGCTCCCCCGGGGTACCAGACTGACGATAACACGGCATCTGCCTACCAACATCCAGATGGGGAGACCAAAAAGTGAGCGAATTGTTGAAATAATGTAATGATGGGTAGTTTTGCCTCTAAAATAATTTAGCAAGAGGGGCACCTGGTTGGCTTAGTCATTAAGCATCTGCCTTTAGCTCAGGTCATGGTCCAAAGTCCTGGGATCAAGCTCTGCATCGGGCTCCCTGCTCGGCGGGAAGCCTGCTTTTCCCTCTCCCGCTCTCCTTGCTTGTGTTCCTATTCTCACTGTCAAATAAATAAATAAAATCTTCAAAGTAAAATAAAATAAGATAATTTAGAAAGAGAGTGATGGTGGAATTCTAGATCAGGAACTACCTATTGGCCTCCCCCTGCAGATCCGGGGACTTTCAGATTCTCAGAGGAGATATAATCATGGAGATGTAGCTAAATGTGCATGTAATCTTCATGACTCAGGGATTCTACCAAGTTCAATACTGATTCATACCTGACGGCTCATGGTAGGTGCTCTCTATTTGCTGAGCAAAGGGGAGAGGTGAGTTGGGACAGACAATCTTTGAGCTATAAGCTCTTCGACTGTGCTATGGAAGCATAAATATGAAGGACACCTACTTTTCTTGAGAAACAATCCTGCTTCCCAGCTAGCCTTCTCGGGACAAGGGAACCCTACCCAAGAGGTAGGCAAGCCCAAGGCAATCTCACGGTACCATTTAAATTCCGAGAGAGACAGCCCACGGAAATATAAGTTTAGGAGAACAGAGCATTGTCTGAATTATCTTTGTACTATTCCCAGGGCCTATACAATGTCTGATCTAGTAAACCGTCAAGAAAAGTTTCTTGAATGAATAGATAAATGAATGACTCAGGAAAGGACCTAAAGCAATGGCCCTATAGAGAAGACACCACACACAGACCAGAGGCCATACAAAGTGAAGACAGTCTTCTATCTTCTCTCATCATATTGAAATTTATCTCATCACACCCATAAAAAAGAACCTTAGTCCAACACAGTCCTTGGCTTTGACCTTTCTTCTGCTTGGGGTGAATGAGAGGAGAAATCACAGCTCTCCCCAGAGTTGGGAGTATGTGTAATAAATGTATTTTAAAAGTATGCTCCAGGTATTGCTGGGGATACAGTAGAGAACAGAAAAATGCACTTATTTAGCCTTAAGGTTAAAGAAGGCTTCTTGGAAATGGGGTCATTTGAGCTATTACATTCCACGTGAACCATAATGCCTGCCCTTCAGAAAAACTTTGCACTTGGACTGAAAGAGAATGGCAGTGAGAAAGAGCACTTCATACTTTCCCCTATGAAAAAAAAAAAAAGAAAGTACAAACAAGCAACAAAAAATTGCCACAGACATCAAAGACTATTTCCTGGCAACATAACCTTAACTTATTTATACCGGTAGCTTACGCAACAGTTCAAGAGTAAGAAATAAAATTAAGAAGAAATCAAATGTGGCATGGAACACAGGCTGAGAATTTAACTATGTCTCTAGGTTTACTAAGAAAGACTGAGAGATACTTTCCTCACCTCCATCTCAAGGAAAGAGTAAGGATTTGTGACCTAGATGTCACCCAAGGAAGGGAGTCTTCACAGTTTAGGCTCCCAAAGTAAGCAGTTGGATTGTTTAAGAGGGAAAAAGCTCAAAAATTTATAAAAGACACGACTCTATCCCAGTGGACCTTGGTGCCATGTGGGACTGCCAACATGAAGTCTGGGTCAAAACCCTGGGCCCTGTGGCCCAGAAGGGATGAATGATCCTGTGGCCCAACTGGACATGAAGATTGTGGCACCAAATCCACATGCTTTTCAGCGAGCCACTTCAGCAGCAGCAAGACCAGAGGCCTTTCCTCAGATTTTTCTAGATGGTTTCAGACCCTCAGTTTCCTTGAATGACCAGAGGAAGTCACAGGGCAAAAATGGATAAGATTAAATTTCCAACAACCATGCAGAGGAGAGGAGGGAACTGAGCCAGGTTTACCTGAACACGAACATGAAGAAATAAAACACTTCCTCCTCCCCACATTGAGGAGCAGATTCATACCCATTTTATAAGTTTGACCAAACCTCAAAAACAAAAATCAACCTTTAAAAAAAACCCAAACCCCCAGATCTTTGTAAATGAATAGCAGGATTCCATGTGCTGCTGAGTACCCATATTTACCTCAGACACAGCAAGTCAAGTGGAAAACCAGCCAAGCTTGACAAGTTCACCTAACATCTAACCTCCCCAGAGCAAGAAGAATGTCTGTCTCAAGCAGTTTCAGTTACTGGCCTGAGATGACCCAAGGACTTCTTCCCATTAATAATCATTCAAAAAGACATTTAAAAAAAAAAAAAAAACCCACACACCAAAATTGCCTACTTGGCCAATCACCCACTTCACTACATAAATAGGAACGGAGTGGCTAATATTTAAGTGGAACTAATGTTACATGTCAATGTTAAAACTCATGCTTTCTTTTGTATTTTTTTTTCACAGAATATATTAACAATAGCTAAAGGTAACAAGAATTCCATAGGGACATTTTGCTTTTCTAGATAGCAGGGATTCATTGGTTCTTGAGAGTTTCATATGTGGCAGAGTCTTTGGCTTATTGTGTCTGAAAGAAAAGCATTTTGAATCAAAACAGAGGGGGGACTGCAAAATGAATTCCAATGAAACATGAGCAAGCAAGCACATCGAAGCAGGTTTTGTTATGACTTAGCCTTCAAGGGATGTGGGGAAAAAAATAAAAAGCAAGCATCTAATTGTTAAATCAAGAATTCCTAGGCTCCCCTGTCCGGTAGTCAATTTGCCAAATGCCTTTTTTCTTCTCTAATCCCATTTTTCAATATCTCATAACTCGGGCCTGATTGATCATTTGGTCACATCAGCCCAGACTCATTAGGCCAATTAAATTAGAATGTATGCAGCAGAGAATCTGGTTCACTTAGCCCTGAAAGAGCCATCCACAATTGGAGTCTTCTAAACATTCCACTACACAGTCTCATTTCAAGTGCTGTGACCTTGCATGGGTGGTCTGGTTTCTTTAAAGGGGACATATTGCCACTCAAAAGGAGTTCTCAGGGAACGTGGGGGGGGGGGGGGAGCAGTGTGGAAATAGTAGTAAAAACCAGACCAATCTGACAAAAATAGGATGCCTTGTCACCCAAACTCTTAGGCAGCTCACACATATGGTGCCGTATTTTAAACCTGAAGAAATAGATTCTATCTCAAAAACCTGGTCCTCTTAGAACAGCAATTCCCAGAGATCTCTTCTTTGCCAATGAACTTCCCGAGAAAAGCACTGTTCTGAGGAAGACTCATGAATTTGCTGGCAAGGTTGTGGAGAGGCAGTGCTATTTGGTTCTGCATGGTGCCTACTGATGGATGCTTTGGTGAGGGGCTGAATATCTGCCTGCAAGAAGAGAGGCCACATTTATGCTATTTGTCTAGAGGGGACACGTTTCCTTATATCTGCAAAGAGGCACCATATATGCTAACAGCTTGGAAGACAAGTAATAAATAGGTTAGATAATGATTTACAGGCCAAAAACCTGACAATGCTAAAATGAGAAGTGTTACTTTTAGGAAGTCTCTTAAATTCACTTTGGCCCCTTAAAAGGTCTCTGTCCCACCTGTCTGCAATCCTGGGATATTGGGGCTCTTGAAAAAAGCCAACCAGAAGTGTGATGCCAGCCCTGAGCTTCCTTCAAGATGGTGGGGTGGGGAGAAGAATAGAGAGAAGGGGGAGAGGCTGATTTGTTTAATATCTAAATTTAAGCACATTTGAGGTCAAGGACTATGTCTTATTCACTACCTTATTCTCAGTACCTTGCACTCAATAAATCTATGCAGAAGCAATGCATTTAAACCCATATCATTCTTTCATCTTGCTTGTGTTTTCAGTAAAAAGGAGATGGTCAAAACCTGTCTTAATTTTTTATATCTACAAAATTTAATTCTATGTGAACTTGGAAAATGAGGCACTTTTGTGAACATATTTCAAAATCTGCTAGAGGATCATAGAACCTTAGAGTTAAGAGGGTCTTATTCCAACCCACTTAGTTGCAAATGAGGCAACAGGCGTCTAGAGAGTTTCAGCGACTTGTGGTGAGCTACACCATCAATAGGAGGCAAAACCAGAACTAGAGCTCAGGACACAAGTCCCCAAGCCCAAAGCCTTTCTCCAATGGTTCTATGACTAAGAGAGCAGGCCCGTGTACCTCGAACACAAGGGTTATTCCCTTAAGTGTTAGGCTTTCCCAGCCTCCCCAGTGCTTACAGGTCTTACACCACACCTGTGGCCCCTCTACAAGCAACACTCCTTTTCCTAGTGCTACCTCTGGCACTACCCAATCAGCTGTCTAGTCTTCTATCCCACCACATACTGCTAGACTCATAAATGGGTAATCAGATATCAGTACCATTACATTTACATATATGAGCTCCAAAGAAAGTGCCCACTGGAAGCCATTCACTTTCAAATTCTTCATGAAACGAGCCATGGAGAAATAAGTAAATGATTCCTACAAGACCACAGGGCAGGTAAATGTGTCATACACAATCCTTGAACACTGGAAGGGCCTGGACAGAGCAACCATAAACTGGGAAGCCCCCACAGAATGGCCTGGCTTTTCAAACTTCATACATCAGACATACTACAGAGACTCAGCATCAGGCAGCCAGGATGAAACAAGAGTCATCTAAAAGTGCTTACTCAGCACCTAATTCTTCTCTTGTAGAATGCATTCAGGGACTGCTACTAAGCAAAGTGGAAATCGTTTCTAAGGAACACTGGATTCAAGACAACCAGTGGAACAGCATTTAAAAGGATATTTTGTCTAGGGAGTAATTATAGATTTTCTAAGCTCCATTTCCAATAACCAGAATGGCACATGTGGCTGGTAACTCAGTGGAGAAAAATATGTGAAAGCCATTATATAGATGGAACATTTTACTCACATCATAATAAGCCATTCCTTCCTCAGGCAAAGGGAGCCAAATGGTTGAATGTGTGGCAAAGTTAAAATTCAGAAACTCAATCACATGGGGTCTACTGGCATTTCTGGCTCAAGATGAACTTGAAAAATAGAAAACAGAAAAATACATAATGAACAACATTATCTGAGAGCTCAAAATGCCCATTTGCCCTCAGAAAGCCTGCTGGAAATAGATTTTCATTGTATTTTGGACACAGTATTCCATCTTCTAGATCTAGAAAGTTCAAATTAGACTAACCACCTATAAAGAAAAAAATAATTTTATTATACCCTGATACCTTTGTGTTTCTCATCAATATTTTCTCAACTGAGAATACCTAGAGCCTTGAGTTGATCCCCATCTCTTATTTATCGAGCACCAGTGCCCAAGATGCTACATAGAAGACATGATAAAAATTCACTAAACTGGCAGAGTTGAGAGTAGGGCATTTACCCAGTGAACTTGGGCAGTTTTCTAAAACTGGAAGCATTTCTATCAGCAGGGTCCAAAGCATAAATTATTTTTGTAAATGTTTTGAGATTATGGAAGAGAAAAAAAAGGGAGGGAAGGATCTGGAAGAAACCTTTATAAATAGCTGTCTAGAGCATTTCAATTGAAAGATAGTATACAAAATACCTGACCAGTACTCCCCAAAACTGTCGAGATCTTCAAAAACCAGCAGAGTCGAAGAAACTATTGTAGCCAAGAAGAGCCTAAAGAGACATTACTGAATGTAATGTGGTCTCCCAGACTGGGACTCTGGAAGGTAAAAAGGACATGAAGAAAACCAAAGGGAAGTTAAATAAAGTATGGACTTAGGTTAAAAGTAGTGTACCCACACTGGTTCAAATACAGCACACTAATGTCCGATTCTAATAATGGGGGAAACTGGGCAATGAATTTATGGGCTGTTTCCCGTATTGTCTTTTTTGTTTTGCTTTGTATCTTTCTAAAACTACTCTAAAATAAAATTTTATTCTAAAAAATAAAAATGAAGTTGGATATAGCAAAAAAAATTGTGAGAGGTGGCTATCAAAAGGAAATAGAAGTTAATAGTCAAAAGTAGGAGCTCTCAATCCATGGGAGCCTGTGGACTGTCAGCCCTGGAAGAAAAAAAAAAAGTCAAAATTCATCTCTAAATGCCAAGGAGAGCTGTTTGGAACAATGTGTTCAGAATAGCTGGGAGTTATTCATAAACACAATTAGCACCTTGACTGACTAGGAGCCAAAAATAAGGCAGCTGTGGGCGAGCAAGCAGCCCAGGGTCGTAAACAGGTCCTGCAATGGCATCTAAAACGAGAGAAGGTGACCCAGGAGGAAAGTGTCAGGTAAACAGAGTCCACGTTTGTCACAAGAACCCTTATGTTACACATTCTCCCTAGTGTTTCTAATTAGGAGGAAGAGCTTTCTTTTTTCCCCCACAAAACTGACATTTTTGTCACTTGCATAAAGGTTTTTATGGCTAGATATAGGCAGCCCCTGGTGCTCACACCTTGAATTTTGCCTAGTAGGAAAGGGCCTAAAAACAACTCCTCGCAATGCTGGATCTGACCAGCCTTCCGCTTCAGCAGCAGCTTCTTTATTTGGAGGGACTGAATCATCCATTTCTCACCTTTCTCACCAGCCAAGTATTTTTAACTTACTGTCAGCGATGGAGTGAACATAGAGTCTATGAGGGAAAAGACAGTCCATTTTTTACTTTTCTGCTTTTGGTTGCTGAATCCAAGAATGCATTAGAGCACAAAGGAAAGTCTTCCATGGAAAAAAATCATATTGGTCTGGTTAACACTTTTTTTCTCCATTTTGTTAATTGCCCAAAATGTGTCTCTGCTACCTAACCAAGGACCACTTGTCACCTGGAGGCAGCTTCTCTGTACCAACCTGACGACAGAAACTGTACGTGGCAACCTTGAGCTCCCCCAATGGCTCCGGGGATAGAAAAACCGTAGAGACGCATCCAGCTCCCTATACCAGAAGGACCTGACCCAGAAGCTGAGCCTCTGTGAACCTCAAAGATCTGGGGTAGAAAAGAGACAGAGTGTGGACTGCTGCTGCAGAGCCACTGGGCACACTGATACTCAAGAAACAAAACTCCATGATAACAGTTTGTTCCAACATCTAAAAGAAACTGTCCACATTCCAAGGTTCTTAGTCCTAAATGGAGCAAATGCAGGTAGGAAGGTAAAGACAACTGATCGAATAAGGAGAGAGTAGCATTTTCTCATCATCAATGTAAGTGGGTAAGATGTCAATGAAAAACGTTTAAGCAAGACTTCAGGTGCTCCTTTTGTTGTTGCTTGCACGATAGATATAGAATGGATTTCACTGGGACAGAAAAGGGTATGGCAATGACTGGATATTGCAGAATGATGAAATTCAGATAATACACTTCTGTGTGGTGCAGTGAAAAACAGAAGGAATGAATTATGCCTTGGAATAGGAATGCCAGGGGAAATACCAAAGCCAATTAAGATATGCTGGCTGAGCACATACTCCGTGCCCAGAACAGTCGGCACAAAAGCTAGAAGGAAGTTAAGGTGAGAAAAGCTCATCTATAAAAGGTGGTCAGAATGAGGTGCTAAAAGTATGGAGGCTGGAAGACGAGCACAGAGGAAGGGTCTGACAAAGGAGGCAGAAGGACAGTCAGTGCAAGAGGAGGTAGTGAAACCAGAATTATCCAATTCTGAAGAAAAACCCAAAGAGTCTGATCTGTCCTCAAAGTCTCTGAAGACATAGTGGATGGGGAAGCCAAAGTCAAGTCTATAAAAGGAAAATAAATAATTAGAGTCAACACTTATATAGCAATTGTTGCATGCCAGATGCATGTAAATATATTAACTCAGTTAATGCTTACAATAATCCTACGAGGTAGGGACTGCATTGTCCTACTTTATTGTCCTATTTTATAGATGAGGAAATTGAGGCACAGAGAAGTCAGGTGTCTTGCCCACGGTTACACTAGTGATCATAATTGCCATATAAATATGCTGATTTACATCACACAAAAGATGACCGCTGCCAGGAAAAAACGTGCAGCTTAGAGCTGTGTTAGGATCTAAAATAATTAGAGTTGACCCTTGAACAACACAGGTTTGAACTCATGAGTCCACATATATGAGGACTGTTTTCAATAAATATGGTACTATACCGTAAATGTATTTTTTCTTCCTTGTGATTTTTGTAATATTTTCTTTTCTCTAACTTACTTTATTATAAGAACATGGTATATTACATATAACATATAAAATGTGTTAACTCTTTATGTTATCAATAATGCTCCTGGGCAACAGTAGGCTATTAGCTAAGTTTTGGAGGAATCAAAAGTTATACTTGGATTTTCGACTGTACAAGCATGGATGCCCCTAACCCCCCATGTTGTTCAAGGGTCAACTGTATTTTATTTTTTATTTTTCTAAAGTAGGCTCCTTGCCCAACGTGGAGCTCAGTGTGAGGCTTGAACATAAGACCATGAGATCAAGACCTGAGCTTAGATCAAGAGTCAGATGCTTAACCAACTGAGCCACCCAGACACCCCCCATAGGTCAACTGTGTTTTAAAATAAACTGTTTGAAACCACTTTATTTCTCCATATTTGTTCCTTCACTCAACAATGCTACAAATATCTAGTGAATGCACCCTATGCACTGTGCACTGTCCTAGGATTTGGGGATACAAAACATTTTTTTAAAAATCTATTTGGGAGCATATGTTCTAGTGAAGGGCAACAGACAAAATAAATAGTAATATATAGTCTATGACAATCAGTATGGTGGACACAAAGCAGGGAAGAAGGACAGGAGTGGCATCTAAAATCTTCAATGGTGTGGTCATAGTTCTCGCTGATGCCTAAAGGTTGTAGGGAGCAAGCAATGCAGATATTCAGAGACAGTACTCTAGGCAGAAGGAACAGGAAGCATAAATACCCTCGGGCCACAAGAGGACAAAATATCCAAGGGGATTTTGTTACTAGAATGGACTTTACTTTGGCTGAGTCCCTAGGCCAAGCCTAAAAATGTTCTTTTACTCCATAAATAAATGAAGTACAAATCATTTCTAAATTACATATATCTGGGGTTTTTTATTTTAAATTCCAGTATAGTTAACATACACTGTTATATTAGTTTCAGGTGTACAATATAGTGATTCAACAATTCCACACATTACTCAGTGTTCGACTGATAAGTGCACTCCTTAATCTCTACCTATTTCACCCCTTCCCCCACCCACCTCCCCTCTGGTAACCACCTGTTTGTTCTCTATACCTAAGAATCAGTTTCTTAATTTCTCTTTTTTTCTCCTTGCTTGTTTTTTTGATTTCTTAAATTCCACATAAGAGTGAAAACATATGGTATTTGTCTTTGCCTGACTGACTTATTTTGCTTAGCCTCGTACTCTTTTTATTTCCATCCATGTCATTGCAAATGGCAAGATTTCATTCTTTTTATGGCTGAATAATATTCCATTGTGTGTCTATGCCACATCTTCTTTATCCAAGGGTTAGTATCCAAAATATATTAAGAACTTATATAACTCAACACCCAAAACCAAATAATTCAATTTAAAAGTGGACAGAAGATATGAACAGACATTTTTCCAAAGAAGACATCCAGATGGCCAACAGACACATGAAAAGATGCTCATCATCACTTATCATCAGGGAGATGCAAATCAAAACTGTAATGAGATATCGCTTCACCCCTGTCAAAATGGCTAAAATCAACAATACAAGAAACAAGTGTTGGTGAGGATGTGGAGAAAAGTGATCCCTTGTGCACTGTTGGTGGGAATGTAAACTGGTGCAGCCACTGTAGGAAACAGTATGGAGGTTCCTCAAAAAATTAAAAATAGAACTACCCTACAATCCAGTAATCATACTACTGTAATCATACTACTGGTATTTACCCCCAAAAATAAAAATACAAATTCAAAGGGATACCTACACCCCTATGTTTACAAACACACCTATGTTTATATGTATATATATAATTTGTATTATATATATATATTTATATATATATAATAACTTTCAACCTAGGAGGATTTCTCTTTTTTCCCTTTGTATATCATCCTTCCAGAAATAGCTCAAAAGCCACCAATACCTCTCAGATTGTTCTTTCATCTTTTGGGAGAAGCAGTACATGCCTTTTCCAAATTCCTTAGCGTATATCTGTCACTTCCCACCTAGCTTTTGATTAGAGTTACTTTTTGCCTTATCTCCCTTTAAATTCTACATTGAGGGCAAGAAATGGATCTGATTCATCGACTTATTCTCTACAGAGTTTAGCCTTGCTCATGGTAAGTGTTCAATAAATATTTTTGAGAAGGTTTGAATTGGTACTATCAAATTAAGCTCCAAATTAGGATACCACATCCACATTTTCTTATGACAAGGAAATCTTTTTAGCTGCACTTTCTTGAATTTTTGGTTGCTTAATACTTAGAAAGGTTTTAGCCAAAATATTGCAACTCATCAATATGCAGTTTCAAGCTAACATTTTAAGTTTCAACAATCTTAAGGAGTAACACATTTTTCCCCACACAATCATAAATAGAAAGAAAAGGATTAGTTTCAACAACTTTGTCATAAATAAATAAAAATGACAGATTGCAAAGTAGCTTTGCTTATGTAATCAAAAATTTTTAAAAATATATTTAAATGGTAGGTAAAATATGTAAAAAATAGGCTGATTTTTTGTTCCATCTGGCACTGACCGGTGACTTATGCCCTATTATTTCCTGAGTGGAAAATTCATTATAAAAGATGTCTTTTTGTAAGAAAACTATAAAATCTGACATGGGATTGTTAAGATATTATAGCCAATAAGTCATTCCAAAAATGAAGGAGAGAGACAACGTAAGACAGAGTACTGTAGCATTTAAAAAAATTTACTCTGAATTTTTCCTTATTCCTCTGATGCAGAAAGGGGTCTAAATGTCATGTAACTAATTTGAAATTGACCAGGCAAACATTTCAGCTCCATGGTTATTACTGCTTTTAAAAGAACAGAAAATAAATGGGAAAATCAATGAGAGAAACAAATTCCCTATTTGGGGGAAACAAAGTCCTTATTTGGAATTGTTTCCTCTTCCGTGCCTCTCTCCACGAGTGACTTTAGGTGACACCTGCTGGGGTGTCTAGGCCTCCATGAAGGAGACTCCCCTGGGGGAGCTAGTCGTTGGCCTGAGGAATGCTGTTCTACAAAGCTCCACATAGCATCCAGTCTGACAGCAGATGAACAGCCTCAAAAGGCTTCTGCTCAGCACCTATAGACCCTCCAGGGATCTATGTGTCTCTTTGTATCCTGTGGCAGAAGGGCTGAGAAGGGAAGGCAGCACCACAGTTCTAGCCATCACACTACAAACTCTCCAGCCCCAAGGGAAAACCATTTAATACTCTCTGGACCCTCCTGGATATAAAAAGATGAACCTCTCTCAATAAAAACTCTTTCCCTTTTCCCCTTCTCTTTTCCCAAACCAGCATTACCCTTTCTTCCAAATTACAATAGCATCACTACCTCTAACTGCGTTGGATATAATTTTTTTTTTTTTTTTTTTTTACCCAAAGCCAATCTTAGCTGTCATTCTTACCATGCACAAATATTCATACAATAAATATTTCTGAAGCACCTACCATGTGACTCGCTATGCTAGGTTTGGAAGACAAAACGCTGAACAAGGAAGACTTGGTCCTGATATTCACTAAGATTAAAAGCAAAGAATGAGCACCCTAAAGTGTAGGCAATGACCACCCTTAGTCAACTTCTTTCTTGATGCCAGATGGCATATTTTAGAACATATCACGCAGGGCGCCTGGGTGGCTTAGCCCGTTAAGCCTCTGCTGTCACGACGCTCAGGTCATGATCCCAGGATCCTGGGATCGAGCCCCATGTTGAGCTTCCTGCTCAGGAGGGAGTCTGCTTCTGCCTCTGCCTCTCTCTCCTGCTTGTGCGCATACACACACTCTCTTTCTCAAATAAATAAATAAAATCTTAAAAAAAAAAACATATCATGGAATGAAAGACACTGGTACACACTGATAGAAAGTGAGGTCCTCAGAGAAAGTCAAGTGTCATGACACAGGGGGAGGTTTGTCAAGTTCCACAAGCCACAACAGCCCCCACTCCACCCACCTCCACCCCAATTCCAGTGCTAACCTTACCACGTCCTCCACTGCCCAAAATAATGACAATGCATTTTTCCATTCTCCACAGTCCTATCTTCCCTTGCAGCCTATAGGGAGTGAGTAGAGCTGAGGCTAAGGGAAATAGAGTACATTTTTTGGCTTTGTATTTCCAAAACTGATTCATGACGTTAGCAGAGACAGACCCTTAGGGTGGTGAGGGGAGTGTTTCTGGAGATTCTAGAGATTTGGCTTTATCAAAGGCCAAATCCTAGAAGAGTCAGGACAAAGCACTCACAGAGCAGGAAACCTCTAAGTGAGAACTGGAGCACTTTTTCCACCACTTGGGTAAGAGATACGTCTGAAGGTCTTGCACGCTGTGTGACCGAAGAGTGGTCTGACACACTGTCCCTTCTCTGGATTGAAGCCAGAGGACAACAGTTGTGTCCACACCAGAGGTAACAAGTGAGAGAGGGGGATCTCAGAGCAGAAGAGGCTCTGAGATTTCCTGCCCTTCCACAATGTGCTTCCATAGCTCACAGGAAAGCCCTGGGTCCAGCATGATGCTTATATGTTAAAAGGGCTGAAGAAGAATATAGGCAGCAGAGCCCCATGGCAGTCCCCAAAGTCATGGCTTCCACAGGCTGGTACACGGAAAACAGCTAAGAGTTCCAAAGAAGGTATTTCTGCCCCTCCTTCTAAAGAAGTCACAGAAGTAGCTAAGAGGCAGGGAGATCATTCTGGGGCAGAGGATACATATTACATAAATCCTTCACTGGTGACAAATGAATAATCCATAGCGATTTCTAATAGAGTTACTAAGGAATGTTAGAAACTCAATCACAGCCATGGCCCCAGAAAAAGCAATAGCCCATGTCTACCCCACCCGGTCTTGACCCAGGGAGTCTATAAGCACAGTGGTTCCAGCGCATGGACGCTGGCGTCACGGAGCCCGTGTTCCAATTCCAACTCAGCACCGAGTCACACAACAGCATGTGTGAAGCTCAGGTGCACTAATTATGATAAGCAAAAGAAAGCGAGCTCAAAAACTGCATGCTGTATGCTTTCATCCATACGACCTTCTGGAAGAGGGAAATCATACAACCAAAAAGAGATCAGTAGTCACTGGATCTGGGAGCGGGAGTAGGGACTGACTAGAAAGGGGCCCTGGAAGGTAAAGGAACTGCCCTGTATCTACCTGCCTTTTTAAAAAATTCATACAAATGTACACCACAAAGAGTATAGTTTGTTGGAAGCAAATTTCTTAAAAATGTTTAAAAAAACAACAACTCCATTTGCCAGTTAATGGCTGAGTGATCTTGCCCCTGTTATTACATCTCTTTGGGTTTCCATTCTTCAACTCAAAAGATAAGTAAATTTCTTCCTCAACAGGAATATTATATGGATTAAATCGGTTAGCGTAATTAAGGCGGTTAGAACATTCTGCCACACCCGACTGCCTCTGCAAATAACATTTGTCGTCACCCTGCCTGGTCTATGCTGGGGTAGTGGACTCTGTGCGGATCCCCTCTTCACTCATGCACCTGCGCCCCCGATGCTGGGGAGATTGGCTTTGTACCCTCCCAGCTGCTTACATCACCAGGATTTGCCCTCTAGTACCTGTCAGTCCTCAGCTATTGGTGGGCCCTGGGGGTAACCTTGACATGGAGATAGAAAAGCCTAGCCCCCTTGCCCAAATTTGGGACAACTCTGAAGGACCATGCCAGCTCCAGGACTCCCTGTAGGATTGGTTTTGGCCTTGACTGCAACCCCACCATGGGTCCAACATGGCTCATCCGTGATGCCTTCTTCATAGGCAGTGAAGAACCCAGACCACCTGGGTTCATTTCCTGGCTTGGTGACCGCCATTGCCTCCTGGAAGTCACTTACCTCCTCTGTGGGTAGGTTTTCTCATGGGGTTCTGGCAAGGATAAAATGAGCTCATGAATGCAAGCTCTTTGAACAGTACCTGGCACATAGCAAAAACTGTGACTTGTTAACTGTTATTTTCCAGTTCACAGTGATCCGGGCTTCATTGGACTTCTTGTGACCCTTATCATCCAGTCATGTTCACTTAGCTTATTCCACAATATAATTTATAGTTTTAATGTAGATTTATATTTTCCTGTTGCTTTATCTCAATGACAAATGAATATTAGTTCTATTTCAGTTTGCAAAACAGGGATTCAGAGAAATTAAATGATTTGCCTGAGATGAAACAGCCAGATGGTGTCATGCCAATTTGTTCTCAGAACTTGGGCTTTTCCCATTACACCACACCAGTTACATAAGAAGCTATTGAGAAAGTTGCTCCTTAGACATATTTAAGTGTGTGTATTATGGAAAACACAGGTCTTAATAAAGAGACAATTATGTATGTATAAGTTGAAAGAACATAAAGGAGTGATAGTTCAACACCCTCTCCCTAATACTAGTGCCTTCTACACTTCCACCAAGCCCCTGGTGGTGTAGCCTCTTCTGAATCTTGTCGGTGACAAGGAACTCACAGCTTCCTGAGGGAGCTTGGTTTTGTGATGCTTTCTCCATCGGAAGGGAGCTATTTTAAGCCGCTGTTCCTAACTACTACTTTCCTTCAATGCTCCCAGCTCTGTCTGTGGAGCCACACCAAATAAAATAAATCTTTCATCCATGTACTAGCCTCCAAGTATTTGAAAACAGTTATTATATTCACATTCTTGTTTCCAAGCTAAATAATGCAGATGTCTTCCACCAACCCTCCCAACACAAAGCTTCAGTCACCTCTCTATCTTGTGTATGTTCTTCTGGACACGTCTCAGTTTGCCAGCATCCTGAAATATAACACCTGAATCTTAACAGAGTCCCAGCTCTGAATTAAGCAAGTCAGGAAAAAAAAAGACACTAAACCCCTCATTGATAGAAATACTAATGCTTTCATCAATTCTGCCAAGGGATGACCTTTTTCTGGAAGTCAGGTCACTGTGGGGACTCATGTGACTTACCAAAAATGTGTTCCAAATCATTCTCACCCTTTCCTATCATTGTGTTGTTTCATGATGATTACCCACTTGAAATTTGTCTGGTTAGATATAACCCATTATTTCAATATGTCAAGAGCATTTTGTCAACTCATCCACATCTAAAATATTAACTTTCTCCAACTCGAATCCACTTGAAAATTTCATCAGCCTGTCACTGAAGTCTACCTCCAAAACATTTATGAAAATAATTGCCTACAAAAGGCAGTGAGAAAGACTTCCCTCAAGCATACTCCTGACCTCTCATTCATGCCCCTTTGGGGTTCTGTGTTCGACCAGTTACAAATCTCTCAGCACTATGAAATCTGTATCCCTCCACATTTTTCTCAAAGATACCGTGAGTGACTTTGTCAGATACGGACCAGAATCTCAGGGTGCTACATTTCTGTCATTCCCATAATTGCCTGATCTGCCAACCTCCTTCCAGGTTGTCACAGAGTTCCAGTTCAAGGATAAAAGGTATTGAATACCACACCAATGGGCAAAAAAGGACCTTTGGGTGGAGTTCACAAGATCTGCTTTCGACCAGCCCTGAGGACTATGAACTACCCAGAGAGAAGACATAGCCTATGGTGGAAGATAATGGGAACAGGACACATTTGAAACACTAAACCAAACCCACAGAGCAGACGGAAAAAGAAGAGTGAAGAGGTTTGAGGCTGGAGAGAGATAAGAGGGGCCAGAGCTTGTAAGGCATGTTAGGGAATCTGGACTTTATCTTGAGGGCAATGGAGAGCCATTGACTGATGTTAACATAAGAGTGACATGATTAAATTTGCATTTTGCAAAGATCACAGGCTGTTCTGGGGACTTCTGCTTTGAGAGAGAAATGGGAATAGTTAACCTCTAAGGTCCAGACCCATGTAAAGAGTCTGTAGTTCTATTGCTTAGCTAATTAAGAAACCCGAAGGAAGATTAGCTTCCTCTGGAGTATTGCATTTTCCTGTTCCTCATTAAGTTGTCTACACTCATCATTCCCATTGGGTGTATTCTGGTGTGTTGTGTGTTTGTGTGTGTGTGGCGGGGTGGGGGGGGGGAGGGAACTGAGGGGAGTTGGTGTAGCTAACATCACAATATCCTTGCATGTCATGGATAGAACAGGTTCTCACTGTCACTGACATTCTTCCCACTCAACAAGCTGGGCGGCTAAGAAATGAAACAATCAGTGAGCCTAATCCATAAGCTGCAAAGTACACAAGCTCCAACTACCAATATTGAGAGAATCAAGGAAGTGACAAAAGGTTGATAGAGACTTGATTAAAATTTCATTTTTACCAAGCATCATGCTGTCAAAAAAAATGTAGCAGATGATTAGATGGTAAATTCAGGATTCCTTATGTCACTTGTCGAGAAAAGTTAGCTATAACTCGTAAACAAGAACAAAAGGGTGAGTGCACATTGTTTCAATGTCACTCTGAAATAGTGTTGAACAGGCCTGCTCAAGGATTGCTTGTCTTTGTTCTTTAAAATATATATCTATATATAGATATATAGTTATAGAGATATATAAATTAAAGGCTCAGGTTCTGTGAAGTTACATGTTATCTTATAGACCTATGTCTAATACATAGTGTTTTCTGTCCAAATGAAAGCAAGAACCCCAAATGTTATAGTTTATTGCACTGTTGGAGACTGACCAGTTTGTTTCTAATGTAACAATCTAACTTTCTTTTATTAAGTTACCTAAGAACACCCTGCTCCCCAAATGTTCTTTGAACCAGCTTTATGATTTATGGACTTCTTCATCAATAAATGAGTCAGATAATGTCTGACATGTGTTCATTCTGTATTTGCATGAAATTCATGCTTTAACTTTTTGAAAATTATTCTTTGATGTTGTTAGCATTCAAGAAGTCAGCATAGGGACGCCTGGGTGGCTCAGCTGGTTAGGCGTCAGACTCTTGGTTTCAGTTCAGGTCATGATCTCAGGGTCAAGGGATCAAGTCCCACATTGGGCTCCAAGCTCGCGGCAGAGTCTGCTTGAGAGTCTTTCCCCCTCCCTTTCCCTGTCCCTCTGCTCCTCCTCCTGCTTGCACTCTCTCTCTCTCAAATAAATAAATAAAATCTTAACAAAATAAAAGCATTCTGTATAATTTTTTCACTGTATCCTGTCTTTCTGCCAAATTTCAAGGTCTGATTTTTGGGGGTCAGGGGGATTTTTTTTTTCATAATGGTTTTTTCTTATCCTTTCTTCATCTCGTGTTGACTCTAGCAAGTAGATCAGTAGATAAGCACTGGGCAGACTTGTACATCCTTATTCCTGGCATCTAAGAAAACAACAACGCATATGAGGAGTATTTATACAGGCGGCAGAAGTAAAGGAGATATGTACCTTTTCCTTTTGGCCACATCCGATCTCCATTTTAACTGCTGAATTTCCCCCCTCCCCCCCAAAAAACAAAAACACTTCCTAGAAAGGTCTTCTAAGTTGTGAGGGGATTCTTGTCTGTTTAAACAGAATATGAGGGGTACTTATTTATTTATTTATTTAATCACTACACCCAAATGTGGGGCTCGAACTCATGACAGTGAGATAAAAAGTTGCATGCTCTTCCAACAGATCCAGTCAGGCACCCCTAAATAGAAATTATATTTAAAACCAAATCAGAATACCCCTTAGTGCTTTGTTGGTATGCCAGGGTTTGGAGTTGCCCCTTTTATTTAGTTCTATAGAGTTCCTTCATGTCTGGGTTTGTTACCCTGCATGATAAACATGCATGAGACCAGGTGCTAGGTACTAGTATAAGATTATTCATTTGGTGGTGGCTTCTCACAGACACATGAAAACCAACACAAAAAATAAAAGACTGAATTAATGAAAAATTTCATCAAAAGCTAATACTGGACAGAACCCAAAGCTTCTGCTTCATTTCCTATGGAAATTATTCTTTCCGATGAAAAGAAACACTGGTATATTTACTTATATATTTATGACCATCATCTGAATTTTCTATACACTTTGAACCTGCTGTTTTTCCCCATGTAAAAAAAATGTTTTATCCCCAAACATCATATAAAAAGGACAGAGAGGAAGTGAGCAACTCTGGCTCCTTACCATCATGCTAACTTGCAGCTAAATTGCTCTTTTTAATGTCAATTAGAATCACCTAGTCTTCTTAAAATCTGTTATCTGGGTTCTTGTGGCTTTTTAAAAATATAATATTGGTTTTAATAACTCAGATTTGGGATGATTTGATGATTAGCATAAATTTTAGCTCCTTTTACGCCAGAAGCATTTCCTATTTCAAAACAGCTCAGGCAATTAAGTATTATGCTGTTCTTTTTCCGGCTTTTACGGGATCTGACAGCTTGAGCCATTGCCATCAAGGTACATTATATACAAAGTACGGTTCTCAAACATGGGATGTACGGAGACTGCCATTAATACTGTAGCTGGAATCTTCTGTATCACATTGGTCCTTTAAAATAATCTCTTGACAGATGCTGCTAGGCCAAAGGGCATCCCACAGCAGGCAGGGGGGGGGGGGGGGGCGGCTCTAGACAATCCAGGGTGGAGGTTTGTTTTCCTCTCATGCTGTGTCCCTGTGACCGCCCCAGGCTTGGGGAGATCGTTGTAGCCCGTGGCAGGGGGATGGGAGGCCCCGGAGAGGCTCTTCAAACCTGCCAGAGCCAGAATCACCTCTTTGAGATCCTGGTACCAAGTGCCCCACACCTCACAGCCCAGGGGCAGCGCTGGTAAGGAAGGAAGGAGGCCGCAAAAGGAATGGCTGCCTGGCATATTTAGTAAATGAGCTGCCTGAACATAATTTGAATTGTGAGAAGCATCAGTTTTCTCTCCTCTCGATTTTCTGTGATTTCCTTGATTTCCTTAGTTACTTCAGCCCCACCTCATTTTAGCAACAATTGGGGGAAGGCTTGGAGTGATTTAAGTAGTGCTCCACTGAGCGGTGCACCCAGAAACAATTTGCTTCTCACTGTTCCAGGTCTGTTTTTAGCTTCCAAACAATTAAGCAAGAGCACATAAGCTCTCCCAGGCTGAGCCTGCGCCCACAGCAACAGCCACCTCACAGGGAGAGGGGGAGAGGAGGGGAGGGGGAGGAGGAGGAGGAGGAGGAGGAGGAGGAGGGGGAGGAGGAAGCCCATTAACCTTTTCCATGCCCCAGACGACAGTACTGTCTCAGCGGAGATCCAGGAAGGGCTCAAAGTAGAGACCCCACAGTCCTTCCAAATGCACCCTCCTGCCTTGTTGTTCATCTTGCCTCTCAAGCAGTTTGGAAGGAAAGGCTGAGAACCCTACTTCTTTCTAGAGCAGCTCGCCCTTCCTTAAAATCAAACAAGAGAGGAGCAGGAGGTGTGGTCAGGAGCAAGCAACGTATCTGGCAGCACACACTGAAGATACCGAATGACCGGGTTATCCATTTCCTGTGCATAAGTCTAAAGAGAGCAGATTGCCCACTCAGAGAGCACAGGGTACAATGCACCAGCAGAAGGTAATTTGGGTCAACACATATCATAAGCTGAAGAGGAGAGTGGGTGGGGGAAGAGCTCTTCTGAAGCTGCAGACAGAATGATTTTGTTATCATCCTTCGCCAGTGTTTGTTAGGCACTTCACACTAGGAGCACAGAACACAAAAACGACCAATTCCCAGGCTGGGTCCCTGCCTTTGAAGTCCTTTGAAGTGCTCAGGGTCTAGATAGGCACATCAATGGAGCAGAACTGCATTTCACTGAGGGTTGGATTCTAGAGTGGGCTCTCAAGACAAAAATTGGAATAAATCTTATGCAAGATTTCACTTGAAAATCCTTTAAGAAAGGGCTGGATTTTCCTCCAGTGTGAGAAGTGATTATTCTTTGACTGGGTCCCTGGTGAAGTAGTTGTCTTGCATTCAGGTTGAGATCGTGTGCAAAAGTAAAATATTTAAATACTAGATTTTTCTTGAGCATGGAGAGCTGCCCACCAATGAGAACTTGAGAAACTGAGCTCAGCTAATATAGTGGGAGATTTAGGTCTCCCAACTTAAACCCACTCCTTTTTCAATAAATACATGCTTTTCAGTCAACTCATCTCCAATTTTTTCTTGCTTTCTCACTTTCTCAGTTTTTTCTTTTTTATCTAGTTATCTCTCCTTGTTCTCTTCTCAGCCCCTCCCCCCTTTGTCTTTGGTTTATTGGTCAGAGTGCATATTAAACACATATAAGGGGCAAGTATCCTGGACCTCACTTTAAGCAAAGTGATGAGTGCTATGACGGAATAAAAGTTGAACTAAAATACTGTAGAAGATGGTTTTAATGGCATAGCCAGAAGTTAACCTGCTCTGGATTAATGAATTCAGACAGGTTAATTCCAAAGGAACAATGTGATTAAGAATAACCAAGAACCTTCAGCGGGCAGACTGCCACGGCCTTGGCGGAGAGTTCCCCACTGCTCGGGCTCGGACTCCCATCAGCAAGCAGTTATGACAGCCCTTGGGATCACCACCATTGTGTGCTGGGTATTCTAGTGTGAGGAGTCTTCAGCCATTATAACACCATTTTTGTAAAAAAACTGTATGTTAATTTTTTTTTCATCTTTTTGTATTAATTCCAA
Source organism: Potos flavus (assembly GCA_028534135.1). NCBI lineage: Eukaryota > Metazoa > Chordata > Mammalia > Carnivora > Procyonidae > Potos > Potos flavus. Next base: position 114,015,843 of record CM052898.1, on the reverse strand, counting down.
GATTTGGGTGCTTTTGATCTTTTAAAAAATCTACAGTGCTCTTAAAACACCTGGGAAGTGGGTAGAGAATTCTGCCCGGAGAGTAAGAGAAGCCTTCGCAGAACAGGCAATCCTTTGAACCTTGCCTTCAAGAAATGGGTTAAAGAGGAATCCAGGTGGGGTACCTGGGTGGCTCAGTGGGTTAAAGCCTCTGCTTCGGCTCAGGTCATGATCTCAGGGTCCTGGGATCCAGCCCCGCGTCGGGCTCTCTGCTCAGCGGGGAGCCTGCTTCCCCCTCTCTCTCTGCCTGCCTCTCTGCCTACTTGTGATCTCTCTCCTCTCTGTCAAATAAATAAATAAAATCTTTAAAAAAAAAAAAAAAAAGGAATCCAGGTGGGCTGTGGGGTGAAACATTACTGGTGGCAGAAGGACAGGAATAAAAGCACAGAGATATTCTTGTTAAAGAAGTAAAATCACAAAGTAAAAGAAATCAGCCCTGACTATTCTCTTTCTCCCCTGTGTCTCCACCTGGCTTATCCTGTATACCTCCTATCACGTGCCAGGAGAAGCCCAAAATTACAGCCCGTACAATTTCGTGTTCCTGGTTCCGCTGGTAAACAGTAAAACCATGCACGCTGTTGTTTTAGCTAAGGTGTTGAAGTTGGTAAGATCTTCATGCTCTCTCCTCTTCCATCAAACTTTCCCCAATCTGTTCTCTACCAAATTCATCCTTTCCCTGTCCATATCCTAGTACACTTCAAAACTCTTATACAACACTTTAGCACATGCTATACTTACTCATTATGTATTGGCCCAGGTTTGTCTCCCCTGCCAGGTACAAGCCTCCTTGGGCAGCAGGGCCATACTCTCCTGTTTGTATTAAACTGAGCTCAACCAGCCCTTTCGCAAATAGAATCTTTCTCTGGGAAAGTAGAGACAGAATGAGGAGATGCATTGTTTTTATTACTACGTGATGACGTGATGAAAATATTGGCTTCAGAAACTGACTCCTTCACTACCTTTGTACTGTCCATGTTTTAAATATCTTCAATTTTCATTTTTATTTTCAGAGATGCATCCTGATAAAAATGAAAGGGTTTACGACACCAAATGTAGAACCTGCTCGAACAGCTTGACTCTACTTTGTAAAGCCTTCTGGTTCCTAATTCATTTTACTCTCAGTAAAAACTGACAGAAATGATTGTTTAAAAAAAAAAAACAGGAGCTTCTGTAGACAACAAGTAGTCTTTACCATGCAACCTTGCAATGATTTAAGTGCAAATCAAATTTAGAACATATGGATTAATTTTCCCTTTAAAATGCATAAGGATTTGAAATGTTTATTGTACTATAATTTCTCCATTGAAAACAAAATGGCCAGGCACAATGTTGTTAACATGTTCTATGCAAAACAAAATTCACTTGGTCTTACCTATTTTTACCTAAAATATATTTTAGCTTTGATCTTTAATAACATAAATTAGTTGATTATTAAATTCACTAAACTCCTCCAATAGACCAGTATCAAATGCCTTACATAAACCCTTACCATACATTATACCTCATACCTCGACCTTCTTCTCTCCTAAATGGAAAAGATTAGCCTTTCTCCTCAGTATGCGTTGTTTTTTTTTGTTTTTTTTTTTTTTATTGCTTAATCAGGGTCGCCACATTTAAATTGTACAGCTAAAGACTGATTCCGGAAGAGCGACCTGATTCATCTTCTCCAGCAAAATCATTTTCTCATGTCCAGGATCTATGTGGTCTCCCAGAAATTCAAATTGAAGGTTCCTAATTGAGAAACCAACCTTAGAAATGACTGGCATGTACAGTTAACATAGAAAAAAGTAAAGTAATAAGTTCCAGTTCTGTCAAAGAAGCAATAATTCTGGCCATTTTATTCATTGTTGGTGGCAGTTATGATTAAGTTCTTTCTAAACGGACACTGGATATCAAAAACCATAAAAATGTCCAATATAGTAACGGCACGTTCTGTTCCTCAGATGTAAAATTAACCTGCAAAATTTTTATAAGGATCACTGAAGTCAGACTTTACCATGGTGGGCCCTGGTTCTGCCCAGACTACAAAACCTTTCATTGAATTGTTACGGTATAATTATCTGGAGGGTAGTAGGATGTGGAGAAAAATGAACCCTCATGCACTATTGGTGGGAATGCAAACCGGTACAGCCATTGTGGAGAACAGAAATTAAAAATAGAATTACCATATGATCTAGTAACTCTACTACTGGGTATTCACATAAAACAACAACCAAACCAAAAAATAAATAAATAAAACCAACCCTCAATAATTCAAAAAGTTATATGCTTTCTTATGTTTATTGGGGCACTATATATAATAGCCAAGATACAGAAGTAACCCAAGTGTCCATCCATAGATGAATGGATAAAGAAGTGGTGTATATAGACACACTGGAATATTAATCAGCCATAAGAACCAATGAGATCTTGCCATTTGTAACATGGATGGAGCTAGAGAGTATTACACTAAGTGAAATAACTCAGTACGAGAAAGACAAATACCAGATGATTTCACTCATAGAATTTAAGAAACAAAACAAAAGAATAAAAAAAGAGACAAACCAACAGATCCTTAAATACAGAGGACACACTGGTGGTTCTCAGAGGGGGGGTGGAGGGCGGGTGGGTGAAATAGACCAAGGGGATTAAAGGGTATTAACTTCCAATTACAATACAAATCACAGAGGTGAAAAGAACAGCATAAGGAATATAGTCAATAAGATTGTGATGATATTCCGTGACAGAGGCCGACTACACTTACCACTTACCGTGGTGAGCACTAATGTATAGAACTGTTGAATCATTATGTTGCATACCTGAAACTCATATAACACTGTATGTTCATTATTTGGGGGGGGGGGGGGGAAGGAAAGAAAAGAATTGAGCTATGAGGAAAGGGATCTGGTGGGCCTTATCCTGAAAGGCGCGACAGTGATGTTTATCAGTGGAGGGCTGGGAGGTAGGATGAGGACACCTATGCATTTACACAAACCCAAGTGAAAGCCCCAGTTCAGCCACTCTATGTTATGGGGCAGCTCATTTCACTTATTCTTGCCTCAGTTTCTTCATCTGTGAATTGTGGGTACCAACATTTATTTTACAGGTGTGAAGAAAGCAATGAGCAATGGAAAATACCTAGGAAGTGCTTAACTCAGTGGAAGTGCTCAGTAAGTAATAAAATCAAGGTTTTCTAGAAAAATTGAGATACACATGGGCTTCAATGGCAGTGAAGAAGACTTCTTTATGATTAAATGATAATTTTGTAACTGAGGAGAGGAAGGAATAATGAATTCTGCCTTCTTCATTGCCACTGTGTACCAAGTGCCTGTCACAGTTCCTGGCAAATAGTAGGAGTTCGATACAGGATTTTCTTTTAATTTTTCATTCCCTTTACCTGTCTTCCCCTAATGTTACAACATATCACCATAATTATCAAAATCAGACATCAATCAATATTTCTGAATGTTGAATGCATATTTTTTAAAAAAACCAAGAGTAAGTTTACCATCCATCTCTCTGGGATATCTTTCAGGAAATGCACAAATAAAAAGTCCCTTTGAATCTTACACTAATATACATCAGAATTCCAAAAATATTTTTGAGAGGAAGAAACAGTTTCTTGAAAGTGTTGGCTTAGGGCACCTGGGTGGCTCAGGTCAAGATCCCAGGGTCCCAGGATCAAGCCCCATGTCGGGCTCCCTTCTCAGGGGGGAGCCTGCGTCTCCCTCTTCTTCGGCCCCTCCCCCGCTCATTCTCTCTCTCTCTCTCTCTCTCTCTCTCTCTCTCTCTCTCTCTCTCAAATAAATAAATAGTTTAAAAAAAATTAAAGTGGTGGCTTTAATACAGACCCACTGAGCTCCTCCTGTGTAATTCCCACATGTAAAGGGCAGGAGCTTTGCTCTAATGTGATACTTTTGATTCATCAGAGGGCTAGGCTCACAAATCTGATGAAGAACTGGACTTCAGCTTATTGGGCACACAGGATTTACGACAGTGAAATACATAAGTACACATTATGTGCAACGTGAGTTATTCCATCTGTTGTGAGAGAGGGACATTTTTCATATCACAACTCTTTGTTATGAATACCTTTCCATACTGCAGAGACATTTATCACACCCCCACCAATTTCGTGAAGAGATAGTAAGTCAGGGAGTTACCTAATTTGTGTCAAGAAAAAGGAAAGATGTGTCAACAATAGCATTTTCTCCATCCCAAAGACAGGTTAGCACTGTGTGGCTGATCCATTGGAATTTCCCTTCTTCCTCTTTCACTGAAATGTTTTCTCTTTTCTGTTGAAGTAATAAAGCAGAATCGGTAGAGCAGAGCAGAGCATGATAATTCATGACCACAAATGGCATCAGAAATAATTGTCCTTGGTACACTACAGATATAGTCAAATCTATTTATTTGGACTCAATAGGACCAGATTTTTCTTAAAGATTCAGAAAATAATTTAAAACCATGAGACTTTGACCATCATATAAAGTAAATTTGATCATGCTCAGTTTTAATGTTATATGATATTTCTAAGAATTTTTTTTTCTTTTTTATACCAGGAATGAGGGGTAGCTTTCTGTTAACCAAAATAACCATTTCCAACCATTTTAAATCAATAGGTGTTTCATTTGTATACCTTTTTTCCTCCTCCCTCTTTGCCCCTCCTGCTCTTCCATTTGCTCTCCTTTTCCTTCTCTGAAGTGATTTTCATTATTCCTACTGCCCCAGACCCTCTTCAGACACACCTTGGTTACTACCAAAGACTCAGATCAACACTGATTCACGGGTAATGTGCTCAGTAGAACTGCGGCAAGGGACTTGTTCCCCACTGAGTCCAGAATAAGAGAAGAAACACGGCCCTAGGAAAAAGAATTGTTCGGGATAGCCTCCCTTCTCAAGTGCCTGCTATGAAACTGTGGGTAAATATTTAAAAGTCTTGAGTTATTAGTTGCTTTTTTGAATAATAACATCTCTTCTGTCTGACGTTCATCTCCTGAGATCTCCATAGTTATAATTAGAAAGGATTTTCCCCACCCTCTTTTTTGCATTGCCTCTGACCTCCTAAAGTTGCCCTGGGAAGCCAACAGCCAGTGAGTTTATAATCAATTATTCTAGCTATCATCTGGCTAACCATGTGTTTCCAGAAATATACTTTTCATTCAAAGACTTATTTAAAGTGTATCTAATAGTAACCTAGGTACATGGAATTCATTGACTTGAGATGACTCTTCAATAGTTCTCCCCTTTCAAAAAAAAAAAAAAGATTAGGGGCGCCTGGGTGGCTCAGTTGTTTGGGCGACTGCCTTCAGCTCAGGTCATGATTCCGGAGTCCCGGGATCGAGTCCCACATCGGGCTCCCGGCTCCGTGAGGAGTCTGCTTCTCCCTCTGACCTTCTCTCCTCTCATGCTCTCTCTCACTTTCTCTCTCTCAAATAAATAAATAAAATCTTTAAAAAAAAAAAAAAAAGATTAGAATTTTTTTTTCCCTCAAGGATATTTCCTCCTTTACACACACTCTGTCCCTCAGTCAAATTTGAGAGTCTCTAACATTCTGAAAGAAGATATTTTTAGACAGACTTTGCATAGTTGTTGCCCATTATTAATTTGACAGAAAACCATTTGGAACAAACAGGAATTGAACCTCTAACACTCATTAAATAGCTATAGAGTACCTAATGTTGCTATGTGAAGATACTCAATGAATATGAAATATAGTTCCTGATTTCAAAAATTTTACAACTCCCTTGTGGAGACAATAGTCATTGGATTTTAGGATGAAAAGGTAATACAAGTTCATCATTTTAGAGATGGAAGCAAGAAATAATTCATGGTCTACAGAATAAAACACAAAAGAGAAAAAGATGGTTTGATCATCACAAAATAAAGTCCCTTCCTATCTTCTATAATTAGCAAAACAATAGTGCTTTCCATTTGGAAAAATCCAGATGCTCATCCAACAATGACATTATACTGTCCGGATTATCAGCAGATGACAATAACAGAGCAGGTCAGCAGAAGTCCTAAGTAGCTGGCTGGAGACATCTTCAAACAAAACAAAACAAAACAAAACAACCAGAAGACACCAGAGCTCCTTAGAGAGAGCCTGCTGCCTGCCTTCTGGCATCTGATGCATTTGACACACGGAGAAGAGGGTGGAGCAGACGCTCCGATGCAGATGTGGAAAGGGCTCCTGGAGCATCGCACTCAGGCAAGTCCTGTGACAGCTGGGGAACTGTGACTCCTGGACACTGAAAGGCAGCCTCGAGATGACAGGAGAGTAGAGCTCCTTTTTTGTTTTTGTTTTACATACGTCTGTCAATATGTGATACACCCAATTCATTACAGATTTATGTTATTTTCTATTAATTAAGCTTTTTATTATAACTTTGTTAAAATGTGCTTGTGCTGTGTGTGTGTGTGTGTGTGTGTGTGTGTGTGTGTGTGTATTCCCAAGAGAAGTGCAAAAGGAAAGCTGTGCCACCTGACAATTTCCCATGAAAGTAATTATCTGTTGGTTGTACACGGATGCAAGTGCCTCAAGGGATATTCTTGCTAGAGGACCGAAAAATGGTCGAAAAGACTCCTAGATGAAAGATACCGGAATGTGACATGACGTGATGGGACATGTTTGGATTAGTAAAGAAGAGAAAAATACATTCTGAATGAGCTACAAGATGATAGCCTAAAACCCAGGGAGAAATATGAAGCACGAAACGAGTGGTAGCAGTGAGTTCAACAGATGTTGAGGAGTGTTTGGGGGCACGGAGGGAGGCAGAACAGCCACTGGGAAAGAACAATACCCAGTGCGGGGGGCAAGAGGCAATGCTCTGTGGCCCAACGTATTTGTTGCTCACTTGCTTCCTTGATTTTAATGTTGAGGGTTCTGCTCCAGTGGTGAAGCACCTGTGGGTTTCAATGGTCCAGCCATTCCTTTCTTTCCACTGGACAAACAAGAATGGGGCAATCCCATTCAGGATGAGTACCACCCATCCTATAACCAGATGTTCCATAGGGTCTACCTAGATTTGAATATTTTGTTGATCACTGATACCTTGAAATGGCTCTTTCTGTGGCACATGAGCTAGACCACAGTACCTCCTTATTTGGTGAAACATCAGCCTCGATGTTGCTGTGAAGGTCTTTTTGTTGTTGTTAGATAAGATTAATATTTAAATCAGTAGACTCTGAAGAAAGCAGATTATTGTCTGTAATGTTGGTGGGCCTCGTCCAATCTGTTGAAGGTCTTAAAAGAGAAAAACTAAGGTGCCCCCAAGGAAGAGGAAATTCTGTCTCCATACAGCCGGGAGACTCAGTTACAACATCAACTCTTTCCTGGGTTCCACCCTGCCAGTCTGCCCTGCCAGTTTCAGACTTGACAGGCTCACAAATCATGTGATCCAATTCCTTAAAATAAATATCTCTTAATAGACAGACAGCCGGTCTCCTATTGGTTCTGTTTCTCTGGAAAACACTAACTGATATGCATACCTTTAGGGTATAAAATCATTAACTTGAAATAAAAAGGAATTTGACTACCATAACCTCAGATAGTCTGAATGAAGAATGACTTTTTATTAAACGAATTTAAGGGAACCCTAAAGAACTGATTATAGAAACATAAACTTCTAGACTAAGTTGCAAACCCAGGATCTTACGAACCTACTCTTATAATCTGGATTCATGATTATCCTCTTTCCTTCCACACTCCCCTCCCATCTTTTTGTTCTATGGTCTATTCACAGGGTTTCTGAAGTAGGACCTGGTACCCAGTTATACTTTTGTCAAGGTTTTGAAACCTCTCTAGAAAGTCTTATACACCCTCTCTGAATACCTTCCCTTTCTTGACTGCTCTTTTCTTAAAAAGGATCATTGTAGTAAAAACAAGTACTTTGAGGTCAAAATGATGTGAGTTTTAATCCTGGGTCCAAAGCAAACACTAGCTGTGTGATTTTGTCCAAGTTACTTAACCTCTCTGAAACTCAGTTTCTCATCTCTCAAGATCTTCAGTCAGTATGCACAGTAAATGAGGTAACAAATGCACTGACCACAATGTTTATATAAGAAGGGACTGATTGCCAAAAAAAAGACTTGTATCCTTATGTAGCTTCTTGGTTTTCTTACTTTAAAAGTTGGTGATAACAAAAAAATTCAACAAATATGTAATTCAGGAAGTCAATAATGTCACTGCCATACTTAGCAGCTGATAACAAGGTCAAAAGGATATATTTTTCAAGGTAGCCTAAATTCTGTAACAAACAACCCCCAAATTACTGCAACTTGACAAAAAAATGTCATTTCTTGCTCAGGTCACAGCCCAATGTGGGACGATGCGGGGGTACTCTGATCCACACAGTCATTCATGAACCCAGACACCTTCACTCTTGGGGTTCTAACCTCATATTGGCCTTTAAAGTTCTCACTCTCAAGCCAGCTGATGAGAAAGAAAAGCAGAGAAAAGAGTGACGAGCACACATGGCAGCTTTTATAGGCTATTCCTAAAATGGCACAGATCACATCAGTTCCCATTCAGTTGGCCAGAGCTCTACTGCATGGCCTTCCCTAGAAAATGTAGTGTTGCCATATGCCCAGGGAGATGAAAACAAAGATGTTGATGAACTAGGGCATACGTTTGTCTCAGGAGCCATAAAAACCTGTTCGTTTCTTCAAGTTTGTCCACCCTTAACTGCTTACTCCCCATTGTCTGTACACACGCTTTGATCTGTTTTCAGAACTTTGAATCTTACCCAGATTCCTAGCAACACATGGGTCCCTGTCTGCAGAATTTAATCCTGGGGAAAGAGGTCAGCCATGAGACCCTTAGTGTCTAAAGTAGGAAATGGAAATAGATGCTTGGAGGGAAGAGGGAAAAAGAGACTCAGAGTGCAAAAGAAAATGATCAATTTCATACTACTCTAATGAGATCATCAAAAGTCTACCTAACCACAAGAATCAAGTATTACAAGCACTGTCTTCCTTGGCAACGTTACCTTGTAAGGCACGGGTGTACCTAAACCCCCTGAGCTTTTTAAGTTCAACACTGAGAAATAGTAGCATGGAGCCAAGCCTCACAGAACATCTAGTGAGGTCAGTCCACCTGTAGGCTGCAAATGCTTATAGTAAGAGATGACCGCCATTAAAAGGCATTCACTCTCATGGACTCTTTCAAAGTCCTAAGAGAGACTGAGGTAGAAACAAACAGGAGCCAGACTCCCTAACTCACCACTTTCCTTTCTTTCTTCTGGATCTTATCCATACTGTGGGTTTATGAAAAAGCCCCGATCGTCCATTGCACCCACCCTATGGGCTCCATCCTGCCCTGTGTAAGCAGAAATCTTTACCTGAAGCATGGCCCCAACCATATGCCCAGAGTGCATGGCATCCTCCATGACAGGACATTGAGTGGAGACCACGGACACCCCGTGCTCCCCTTGCTAAACCGTCAGCTTTCCCCGGTATAGCTACCGTGCTAGAATGTTCTAATAGTAGCCATGCACTGGGGTAAGACAATGGGGTCTGAGAAACTATAGTGACTATCTGACAGCCCGAATAGTCACCATTATTATTATTACCTATTAAGCGGTTCCTCTGTGCTAGCAACTTTATATGTATTATATGATTAATCCTACCACAACCTTAGCAGCATTATTACCTCCATTTTAAAAATGAAAACGAAGTTTTAGTGAGGTTAAACAAACAGCCCAGGGCAGCACACCTAATAAAAGACAGAGCCAGGATTCAAGCCTAATTTCCATCCGACTCCTCCTACATGAAGCAAATACAGCTAACATTTGTTGAGAGCTTACTACATGCCAGTCATCGTTCTAGGTAATTCACTTGTGTTAACTCATGTTATCCCCACAACAATCGTATAGCGTAGACATTACTATAATTGCTGGTTCGCCAATAATGGCACTGAAGCACAGAGGGAAGGGACTTGTCCCAGCCCTTCAAAGAGTAAGCTGGAGGGTTGGGACTGGAACACAGGGCTCTCTGCTCCCAGACTGGGCCACCCTTCTTTCAGCGGTTTATACTTTCTAATTATAAAAGTTTCAAAAATACAAAAAAAAAAAAAATTTTTTTTTCAAAAATACTAAAAGTAGAAAGAGCAGATATATGCATGCCATCATTCAGATTTATGAATTATTAGCATTTTGCCATATTTGCTTCAGTTTTTATTGTTGAAATATTTTAACATAAGCTACAGATAATGTAATAATTTACTCCCTAATACTTCAGCATGCGTCTCTAAATTAGGGTATTTTCTTATAGAATCACAATATCATTATCACCCTGACACAACTTATTAGTAATTCCCTAATATCATGTTCAAAATTCATGAACTGTTCCAAAAATATCTTTTTTATAGCTGGTTTGTTCAAATCAGTATCTTTTGAAAGATCACAGATTGCATTTGCTCATTATATAACTCTAAAAAACACCTCCTTCCCACTCTTTGTACCGTGGCATTAATTATTGGAAAGTCCAGACGGGTTGTCTATAGAATGATCTGCCTTCTGGTTTTTTTTTTTTTAATTACTTCCTTATGGTGCAAGCTAGGTTTTTTCTCTAGCTTCTGTATTCCCTATGAAGTGGAAGTTGTATGTAAAGCCTGAATAGATTCACTGTTGGCAAGAATACTTCATAGGTGATATTGCTACATCTTAGTGCCACATCTGGATCCTCACAGTATCTGGCCATTCCAACAAAAGTGGGGTCAAGTGCACCTAGGGAGTCAAGGTGATGATATGATACTTCTACTGCAGAGCCGTGTTCCTTTCCTTTCAATCGGCAAGCAATCTGGGGAAGTAAGTGGCAATGGTCCCCATCGAACCTTGACTCAGCATCCACTGAGCATTCTTGCTTGCATTATCAGTCCATCAAGGGCTGCAAATGGTGACTTTCCAACCATATTACTCCACCTACATTCAGAGCTGACGTTCTCTATAATGAAAAGTTTTCCTTCACTCCTCAGGACTATTTGGTTTTGCTGAAATAGAGTTTCTTATGGAAAAACATGTAAAATACTTAATTTTTTTAAATTATCAATTATAAGAGTAAGCAATTAATAAAAATAATCACCTCCAATGGTGGAAAACAAGTTTCGTTTTGGGAGATTTTTTTTAAGGGTAATTATTGACTTGTGGAGTTCCATACATTCAGTCACTATTTTATGCTCAAATTGTCTCAAACTTGGTAACTATATATTCTCAACTCTAATGCTATTAAACCTATACTAGGGCCTAAATTCGAATCCAATGTCCCACATAGTACCTATGGCTCTTGCTATCTGTGAATCCATCTCTTCAGGAATAAAATTGGAATAAATAACCATATATAGCTTATAAAGTAGTAACTACATGAGACAGGTCAGCGATGAGGCTTAGCCAAGGGTGTGACACACAGAAAGAATGTGATACATGTTGGCTATTCCTATTTTCATACCAATAACACCACCATCTCATACCCAGTTTGCATTAAGGAATGGACTGGAGTCTGGGGATTGGGTGGCGGAGGGAAGAGCAAGGGTCACGAGTGTCTTAAAGAGACAGTTCTCACCATCAAAATGGCAGGATGGAGGATTCTGGAAAGTTAAGAAACAGGTAATGTAATAAGGCACCCCCGTGGACAGAAAGAAGCCAGAAGAAAAATGACAATTCCCTGAAAATAATTTTTTGTTGTTGTTTATTTCCATTTTCCCAGGGTGTATGGATTCTAAGATGTCACAAGGAATGCCAGTGAAGCCAGAGCTGAGTGACAGTTCCAGAACCTGTCAGGGCCTGTTTCCAGCGGCAGGTTGCTTGCCCACCCCTACCCCCAGCCACACCCAGGTCGCGTGTGGGGCTAACTTCAACTGCGGGGTTCTCGCCAGCCTATGAGGACAACTTACAGGTGAGCAGACAGGCTCAAGGTTACCTGAAAAGGACCAAGATTATGTAAAGCCCAAAAAATATACATTTTCCTATCAAAACTTCCCACACGGCCTAAAAAGATTTTAAGTAAAAAAAATAGAATTTAAAATGTTATTAAACTGAGAAAGATTATTTTTATCTAGATTCTTTGAACTGTACTGAGAAGCCTGGGTCTTCCCCCAAGCCAAAGTTAAGGAGAAGAAAACTTCACTTCATCTGAACTTTTGGAAGGAAAATTTTGAATTTCTTCAGTGCCACAATGTCCATTTTATTCTAGAGCTATATTTCTACTGTAAATGCATAGTCTTCAAAGGAAAAAAGTTAATAGAAGACTTGGTAAGAGGGATTTCTTAAAATTACAACCTGTTTTGCCTCCTCACCCTTCAGAGTATTTGCTAGGTCACCTGCCCATACCCCATCCCCCACCCCCCGACATGAACAGTGGTGTTATAGCCAAAAAATCATATAAAGACCATGTTCATTACTGAATATGTTCATGCATGTAGAGTGTGAAGGACTATGAGTGAATGTGGGGTCAAGGGGAGAGGGTGTTCCTTTTTTTTTTTTAAACTTTTCTTCCAAAAAATTTCTGTCTCCCTCAGAACTCACCAGGAACCAGTACTGAGGTTTATAGAAACGACCGAGGTTATATCATTCATCCAAATTATCCTGCTTCTTCATTAGGTGTGGTGTTCACGGCACCCGAAACTCCCAGGCATGCCTCTTTTCAATGCATGTTAAACTTTGCTTTATAATCACATGCAGTGACGAGCACGCCTCAGTAGAATGTTGAGTGGCTTGAAAAACACTTGGCTCCCAGACAAAAATAGTAGAACAAAGCTAAGTGTGTAACGCTTAACAAAGGAACATTCAGAATCTTCTTTGCTGCTTTGATTCTGCCAGAAGAAACACTCTCAACCTCTTCTCCCAAATAAAAATCGGGGAAAACCTCCTGGAAAATAAATCCCAAGAACTAGAAGTCAGTTACTGTTAAGAAACATGAAGTTTTAAACCATTCATGCTCATGTTGTGCTTCTAAACCAAGGCCATTAATAACCTCAGAAAATGCTAGCTGATTATCTTCTTTCTGCTTGGTTGGTATTTCTGTACCAAAATGTTCAGATGGGAGGGAAATAAAGGCCTGGAAGCTCAAATTCAAAAAAAGTTTGAACTGGAACTCATTTGTTTGTATTTCAAAATCCTGAGGCAGATTACCTGGAAGGTATCCCAAACCTCAGAAGCCAAAAGTTCTGCCAAATATTTTTCGGCTTGGCAACTAGTAATATAATATGGCCAGATCATTAAAGAAATCCTGTTCTGAATTCCCTTGAAGTTTCTAAGGCAAAGTTTAAACAAAAATTATTTCCTTCAGAGACTCATATGCATGATAAGGTTCCATCTGTGCATAAGGAATCAGCGTAGTAGATTAAACGCTTTGACTAAGAAAAAACAAACACAACAAAAATAAACCTACATTTCATATCTAGCTCTAGACCTGCATGACTGCGTGTTTGTGAGGCAAAAAAAAATTTGTCTCTCGTATCCTAGGAAGGAGTTGTTTATTACCCCCTTTGCTTGATCCTGGCTGTATCATTCATTCGTCTTTCAACAATCATGTATTGAAAACACATTATGATGATAGTCCTATGTCAAATACCGCATAAAGAAACAAAGATGAAGACTCAAAAACTTTGAACTAATGGGACATAATAATACGGTAGTAGGCAGGGAAAGAAGATATGTGGTATCAAGATGGAAATAAGTGGTAACAAGGTGGAAAGAGTTACATACCTCGGGAAAGGTAAGAGGAGATGCTCTGGGTGTTCAGAGAAGAAATATGTTACTTACAATGAAGAAGTCAAGACAGATTTCAAGAAAGAGGTGGAATGAGAGCTATATCTTCAAGAGTATGTGGGATTTGGACAAAATGGAGAAGGCCACTGAGTATCATGGTGTTCTGTGCAGTGCCTTATTGTCTAAAATGCTCTATCTGCTCATTTCCACCCTGGGTCATATTTAAGTCCACTTAGACCCTTAAACCAAAACTAATTATGTGAACACATATTTCTCTCCGGCATGCTAAAATCAAGTTGGATATAATCTCACAATTTTATATAATCACAATCTACTTCACATGCTGCAATTTATTTTTTTTTTCCATTTGAATTGTTTCAAGGCAACTTTTTCCTAAATTAACTTTACCAAGAACAGATTAAACCCACGAAATTTAGTGGTGTAGTGAAGCCATCCACTATTTAAAACAAATGTGGAAACAGGAGTCTGAATTCTTTAGCCTCCTAAGCACATTGCCACTTTGCCTGCGAAGTGTGCTTAGAAAGAGGAATCATCTCTTTGCAATCATTCCACTGTCTCAATCTACGGGATGATCAAATCCACTTATTTAATCCAACTCTTATTTAAATAAGCATTTACCAAGAAGTTACTCCTTCAAAGACACATAAAGCCACTTTCTGAGGATACAGATGAACTTCAGGGATCTCACAGCCTACAGGCTTCAGAGCTATCTCTAATGCAGAGTAAAATTATAGATGGAATCTCTGTATACACAGATTCCTGGAAGCACAAGGGACAAATATGTTGTTGGATACTTACATTCTATTTAAGAAATGAAGTTAGTTTCTCATTCACATACATAGATTCATATTCCTATCATTTAGCCATCTGATTGTAAGGTAGGCTCAAAATTTTCCTTAAACCTTTTTGGAATTAGCCTTAGAGCTCATTTATATATAAATTGCCTGCAAAATATAGTATTATTTAAGTGATCTGCTGCTGATGATAAAAGACTGGCTTTATTTACCAAACTTGATTCTGGTTTTTCACATTTTCCAACATTCAGCTATACCTTCAAATTCAAAGATTCGCCACAATTGAAGATGTTGAAAAATGTGTCACATACTTTGAAGGCAATTTTAAAATATATAAATAGCGACAGTCTCCAGAAATGTTTTTAGTGACAATGCCATCATTTCAATGTACTTTCCTACCTCTTTCATCTAGAAAACTCCTACTCAATTTTCACACACCAACTCTGATATTGCTTCTTCGGTAATGTTCCCCTCAGTTTCCTTCCATATTCTCACATGATTTCATTGAAACTTATGATTCCGTTGCTACCTCCAGGTCTAAGATACCACTAACCTGTGCCTTAGTTTCCTCATCTGTAAAATGGGGACCATAACAGATAGCATTCATAGAGGTACTATGAATTAGTACTGTGTAAGAACAGCATGTGAACCATGGTATCCTAAAAGTGTATTATCGATTATACTATCATTATTGTCCCCAATAATTGTCATGTAGAAGGTCACCAAGATAGGACCACTGAATAAAACATATGTGTTGTTTAACAGACATACCAGATTTATACATCCCACGGTGTGTTAGTCTTTCCTAAAATGACTTAAACAGGGGCACCTGGTGCCTTAGCCAGTTAAGCGTCTGCCTTCTTCTCAGGTCATGATCCAGGGTCCTGGGATTGAGCCCCACATTGGGTACTCGTAGGGAGCCTGCTTCTCCCTGTCCCTCTGCCTGCTGCTCTCCCTGCTTGTGCTCTCTATCAAATAAATAAAATCTTAAAAAAAAAACAACGACTTAAACCATCCTACTTCCTAAAGTTAAAAATAAACATTGAGACTAAGACAGAGCTTTATGCTTTGAAAACACTACACATACGTACATGGCACTTTATGGTTTTACAAAGCACATTTATAGCGAAGGAATTAATTTGATTTTCACATGATGTAATTCAGCTCCAATGCCAATCATAAATGACAAGCGCTTAATGTATTTACCCATTTTGGCTCCCCCTTCAAAAATAAGTATCTCAGTTGTTCAAGCATACCTCATTAGATTGTGCTTCACCTTATTATACTTTGCAAATACTTTGTTTTTAATTTTTTCATTTTTTTACAAATCGAAAGTTTGTGGCAACCCTGTGTTGAGCAAATCTGTCAGCACCATGTTCCCAACAGCATTTGTTCACTTCATGTCTCTATGTCACATTTTGGTAAGTCTCACAATACTTCAAACATGTCATAATTATTATATTTATTATGGTGATCTGTGATCAGTGATCATTGCTGTCACTATCATAATTGTTTTGTGGTGTCATGAGTCACGCTCATATAAAATGGCAAACTTAATAAATGGTGTGTATATTCTGACTGCTCCAGCCGTTCCCTCTCCTCTCCTTGGGCCTCCCTATTCCCTGAGACACAACAATATTGAAATCAGGCCAGTTAATAACCCTACAGTGGCCTTTAAGTGCTCAAGTGAAGGGAAGAGTCACACATCTCTCACCTTAAAATAAAAGCTAGAAATGAGTAAGCTGAGTGAGGAACGCATGTCAAAAACTGAAATGGGCCAAAAGCTAGGCCTCTCATACCAAATGTTATCCAAATTGTGAAGGCAAAGGAATAGTTCTTAAAGGAAATTAAAAGTGCTACTTCAGCAAATGCAGACAAGATGAGAAAGCAAAACACAGCCTTATTGCTGATATGGAGAAAGTCTGAGTGGCCTGGATAGAAGATCAAACAAGCCATAATGTTCCCTTCGCCAGAGCCTGATCCAGAGCAAGGCCCTAACTCTCTTCAATTCTATAAAGGCTGAGAGAGGCAAGGAAGTTGCAGAAGAAAAGTGTGATGCTAGCAGAGGTTGGTTCATGAAGTTGAAGGAAAAAAGCCATCTCCAGAACATAAAACTGCAAAGTAAACCAGCAAGTGCTGATGTGGAAGCTGCTGCAAGTTTTCTAGAAGATCTAGCTAAGATAACTAATGGAAGCGGCTACACTAACAACAGATTTTCAATGTAGACAAGACGGTCTTACATTGGAAGAAGATGCGATCTAGGACTTTCATTGCTAGAAAAGAGAAATCAACACCTGGATCCAAAGTTTCAAAGGACAGGCTCATGCAGCTGGTGATTTAAAGTTGAAGTCAGTGATCATTTACCATTTTGGAAATCCTAGGGCCCTTAAGAATTATGCTAGATCTCGTCCACCTGTGTTCTATAAATGGAACAAAGCCTGGATGAAAACACATCTGCTTACAACAAGGCTTACTGAATATTTTAAGTCCACTGTTGAGATCTACTGCTCAGAAAAAAAGGATTCCTTTCAAATTACTGTTTACTGACAATGTACCTGCTCACCCAGGAGCTCTGATGCAGATGGGCAATGAGACTAATATTGCTTTCATGACTGCTAACACAACATCCACTCTGCAGCCCATGTATCAAGGAGTAGTTCTGACCTTAGGTCTTATTAAGAAATACATTTCACATAAGGCTGCAGCTGCCATAAACAGTGATTTCTCTGATGGATCTGGACAAAGTAAATTGAAAACCTTCTGGAAAGGATTCACGATTCTAAATGCCATTAAGAACATTGGTGATTCATGGTAAGAGACGAAAATATCAAAATTAAGAAGAGTTTGGAGGAAATAGATCCTAACCCTCCTGCATGAGCTTAAAGGGATCAAAACTTCGGTGGAGGAAGTCACTGCAGATGAGGTGTAAGTAGTAAGAGAACTCGAATTAGAAGTGGAATCTGAAGATGGGACTGAATTGCTGCGATCTCATGACAAACCTTGAACAAGTGAGGAGGGGCTTTTTATGGATGAGCAAAGAAAATGGCTTCTTGAGATGAAGTCTACTCCTGGGGAAGACGCTAGGAAGACTGTTGAAATGACAACAAAGGATTTAGAATGTTACATAAACTTAGTTGAGAAAGCAGCAGCAGGTCTGAGAGGACCAACTCCAATTTTGAGAAATGTCTACTGTCGGTAAAATGCTCTCAAACGTCACGGCATTGCTACAGAGAAATCCTTTGTGAAAGGAAGAGTCAGCTGATGTGGAAAACTTCATTGTTGTCTTGTTGAAGAACTTGCCACAGCCAGCCCAGCCTTCAGCAACCACCACCCTGATCAGTCAGCAGCCAGCAACATTCAGGCCAGACCCTCCACCAGCAAAAAGATTATGATTTGCTGAAAGCTCAGATGATGGGAGCATTTTTTTTTTCAGCAATCAAGTATTTTTTTAATTAAGTTCTGTACATTATTTTAGGCATAATGCTATTGAGCACTTAAAAGACTACAGTGTAAATGTAACTTTTATATACATTGGGAAACCAAAAAATTCATTTGACTTTCTTTATTGTGATATTTGCTTTATTATAGCAGTCTTTAATCAAATCCCCAATATCTCCAAGGCATGCCTATAATTAACCTCTGTGATGGCTTTTTAACCAATGAGCCTCTAATGGTCTTTTTATTATGATTATCAAATGCCTATGCAAACATTCTTCTGAACTCACCCCTCCCAGGCTCTCAGTGTCCCAAAAGGACAGCTGTGTCTTACTAATCTCTTTCTATACCAGTTCCAATAGCTCAGTGGGGAAAGGAGAAGAAAATAAACACACACACTTCTAACTTTCCAGCCTACTGACTGGCCTGCCATTTCCCTGGCCAGCATCCTCAAATATATGATAATGAAGTGTTTTGTGCAACTGTGAAAGAGTGGGTCCATTTTCCTGGGTCACAGCCAAAGGAGGGAAAGGAGGTATCCAAACACAGCTGCGCTTACTTCTCCTTGCTCAGCCATTTCAGAGAACTAGATTCACTGTATCTGGAAGAGGGTCAAATAAGGGACAAAACAAAAGACTCTCTGGGTTGATTGGTTCTGTACAGATCCTGGAGGTGGGCTACTTCAGGCCTATGTTACAACAACCCCTCTCTCTTTGGCAATAAAACCAAGAGAAATATAGGGATGGCCAAAGACATAACCAGTCAAATCCCGTTATCACGGGAGTTGGTTTAATTCAATCTCAATCTTTAACATCTTCAATATAGTTGATCAGAGTGAACATTAATTAACATGAGTGGATGATAAATTGGCATCTGATTGTCACTTGTGTTAGAGATTGTGTTATAAAGAAATAGGTCAACGTTGGATTTTCACCTAATGGCAGACTGAGAAAAGAGAAAGGATATATGCATTCTATTTTCTACTAGCTACATACATAGTAGACACACAGTGTTGGCACGTCTGTTTTAGAATCGTACAGTAATAGAGATCAGGGAATTCCTCTAATCCAACCCCATGCTTTAAAGAGGTGTGAACAAGCACAGAGCGCCTTGCCCAGATGTGGGGCCACTTAGGAACTGCCATCTTTAATGAGAATGTCTCTCTCAAGTTCTAGCATGAAATCTTCTGACTAGTTCATTGAGCACTATTACTCATTTGCTATTTACCTATAATATTTTCATAAGATGTACCACAAACTTCAGTACTTATTTATTGTGTATTATTTATTGTTACTTTATACAGGTTAGTCCTCCTTTTAATATTATCATAAGCTCCTTGAGGGCTAAATGGTTCTCAGTCCTTCCATGCCACCTCCAATGCCTCCCGGCAACAGCCCTGAAAATTCAGCATTGACTGTGTTCCTTCCCTTGGCAAACAAACCCAGGGGCCAGGTTGAACAGAGCTCTTGTCCTCCTGAAGTTTAGAATGGAATAGGTAGAAAGCTCTAACACCGTCTGCTGCGGTAAAGGTACAGTTTTTTTGCAAATGCGGGTAATAAGGAGATTAATTCACCTGACGACATCTAAGAAAAGCCACTCAAAGTGTGACTCAAGGACCAGTGCTGGTTACGTATGAAATAAATTCAGAAATAAATTCAGAGTAAGCATTTAAAAACTTTTATAGCAGTTCACAAAGTAAAAATTATGTCTGTTAAGTCTCATAAAAAAATTACAACTTGGGCTTTGTATGCCTGAGAACAGGGTGGAAATTTAAAAAAGAAAGAGGGGAGGGAGAGAAAGAAACGGGCCTTTCCTCACAGAGAAGTTGAGAAGCACCATCTTCAATGAACCAGGCCTCACATGGGCCTGGCCAAGGGGGAGGATTTCCACAGCCAAATACATGGAAGGAGGGACCATCAGCAGCATCAACTCAGGGGGAGGGTAGAGGGAAGGAGGGAGGAAGGAGTGAGGCAGAATGAACCAGTGAAGAGAGAAGACAGGGGACTCTCCTGTCTGTGGGAGGAGTGTGGGAACCTAGAATTAGTCAGTGGTAGCAAAAGGTGGGGAGATTTTATTTCAGGCTGAAGCGTTTGGACCTTATTGTGTCAGCAGCAGAGAGCTACGGAAACTTCTTGACTGGAAAGTACCATAATAGAGTCTGCACGTGGGTAGACGATTCTCAGGAGCTACTGGCTAACTGCACTGCTGTGCATAGGCTCCAGTGACTGTACACTCAGATGCCTACCTAAGCCAGAAAGTTCCCCTGAGCAGGAAGGCAAGGCTTGCCTCATCTCCTCTCATGGGCACCTACGATCCAGAGCACCATTTTTTTTTGGAAATACACAACCCGTGTACCAGATACCCAATCTTTCGAGAGAAAATGAAATGCCAGATTTACGTGGCAACTCCTAAATTTTAAACGTTAGCATTAATTCAAAACTGGTTAAAAGAGTCCATTAAAGCCAAAGAATCAGGTCTGAAAGTTGGATGGATCTGCTGCCCAGAGCTGCCAGGGGCACCTCTGCTTTAGCATATAAAAAAGACGTTTGTTATGTCTGTTAAAGTGATAAACTGCTCCTCATGTACATTCGGGTTACCGAAGCTTATAAAGATTATTTTTAATACTCATAACATGACGTCTCTACTGTCCAGCGGTCCTCTGTCTTCAACGATGATTACTGGCATTACTGATTACGGCCGACGTGTGCTGATGTGCCCAAACCTCGTGCATCCCTCCAGTTCCTTCTCACTTGCTTCAGCAGTAAAAATTATGTGCAATTACACCCTTTATAGCTCCTGTAACTACCGCTGTCGCTAAGGGGTAGGGCTGTTTGATTTTTTAGTATCGTTATCTCTTAAAACCAGAGCGCTTGTAATCCCTAGGCTGAACCTGGACAGCCCCCATCCAGCCCCGAGGAAAACAGCCTCGCATTCCGCCCAGGGCACTTCACTCTTCCCTGTTCTCAAGGGATCTTTGCTCACCTAAGGCTGCCCGCGCTCCATTTTTGCCAAGGTAAAAGTAAGATCGGCAGGCCACTCGCAGCCCCCTTAGGATGCTCCCAAATGATGGGGCCCTTGAAAAGGGAATAGTTTTTATTCCAACAGGTTTCAGAAAAGGAAAGAAAAAAAAACAAAAACAATCACCTGTCTGCCAGTAAATTTTAAATGTGTTTGTTAGAACTGGAGGGGGGGAGGGTTGAAGAGGAGAAATAAAAAGAATCAATAAAAAGTCTTTTCCCGGCCTTTCTTTCCACAGCCTGCCTAAAGAATATATATCCTTTTGATTAAAATAGAGCTTTCATGCCCTTCTCCGGCAGGCTGCCAAAAGCTGGCTTAAGGTGAGTTCTGCTATTTTAAGGTGGAATTGTTTGCATTTGGCTTGAAAAGTGTCATGATTCCACAGTTCACTTTCCACACTGCCTCAGAGGGGAAGCAGTAAGCTAAACCTGCCCAGGGAGACCGCATGGAGGAAGTGACCTCTGGCCCCTCAGGGAATATTTTTTTTTAAAGAACAAACAAAAAAAAGTCCAAATGACCGTAATTTCACAGCTTTCACTGTTCTCTGCACTACTTTTTATTCCAAGAAACTTGAATTCAACTTGATAGAGTTAAAAGTTTACAGACATTCACATCATAAACTTCCACAGTAAAAGATGATCTTTCAATTATAAAAATCACTAAGTCTCAGATTTATTTAGTTTAGGTGAACTTCTTTTTCCACTCGTTTCTCTTATAAATGTATCCATTTAGAAAGCCAAGTTCAGAATTTGAATTACTTCCAAAGAAGGATAAACGTTCTGGATTGCTGGCTGACATTTTGTTGTTATTGTTAGCCTGGTCATTTTTATATTTTTCCAGTAAAATGTCTTGGTCTTTTAGCCTAGAAAGTCATTGGGTCTGTGTTTGAAAAACAGATCACTCTGCACATGCACAAATGTGGCTTCGCCGGGCCGTTAAGCTTGAAATATGGCTCTCTTTCTCTTCTCTGCCGTTCTAGAATGCATGCTTCATTCTCCTCTCTCTTAGTTGAGCTTACCTCCTGTCAGTCAGCATGTGCTCAGCGCACTAGAATTGTCTGAACTTATTACCAGTGTTTCTTACCCAACCCATTTTCTAATTTCTGTTTCTCTGTCTCAAGTTCTTAAAAAATTATTATTAATTACTGTTTGTCCTCCCGAGTCTAGAGTTTGAGGCATTTAATATGATTACCTTCTAACAAGGCTGCTTTTCACAAGTATAAAACAAGAATTTTAAGTTTCTTTTTTCCTTCTCCTCTGAATTCCACGTTTAAAAAAATATCAAATCATAAACTGAAATGCCTCTGTCCTTGTTAATTTCTTAAAGTTATAGAGCAAAATGTCACACAGAGTCGATATGAAACGAAATGGAGAGCCTTTCCCTACCCACATGTTTTTCCCTTTCCCATTTTCTTCAGTCTGTGTCTCTTCTTTCATGTTCTAAAATGTTTTTAACTTTTTTTAACTAAAGAGTTTGCATTTTTTAAGTTATTTATTTATTTTTAAGTAATCTCTACACCCACTGTGGTGCTTGAACTCACGACCCTGAGTTTAAGAGTTGTATGCTCTTCCTACTGTGCCAGACAGGCATTTAACATAAGCTCTTAACATAAGCAGTGGCGAGTCTCCATGTAACTGCTCAGAAGACACTAGTAGAAATCACTGAGTTTGTGGGGGACAGTTCTGTAAAGTGTTGCTCCAGGGCAATGGAATAATTTACTACCTTAAAAAGACTGAATCAAGTCCTTTGGACTCCCAGAAGGGTACAATCTTCCTCAGCTAAAAGATGTGATGAGAGAGTCACTCATGGCTTTAGGCACAGACTCTCCTGTGTCTGTGCCTGGAAAGGGTCACTCCAGGCCCAGGTGTGGTCTCAGCTTCAATAATAATGTCAGTATATCTTCAACTTCCTATGTCAGGTCCCCATTGAGAATTAAAAAAAAAAAAAAAAAAAAATCCCATGAGCTTTCTTCCTGTGTAAATATACATATGCCCATGTCACCCCACAAAAGCCCTTTCCTGGGATACCACTGCCTAGTTTTTAAACTTGGCCAGAGATGCTGCATCTCTAGTGTCAGATTCATACACAGAAAACCCAGAGTCTGATTTAGTAAACCAAAATGTCATCTTATTTAGATCTAAGACACAAGGGCTTAGTCCAACTGTCTGCACATTCCCTTCTGGTAGGTAGAACTATACAGGAAATCAAATTACAGATCAGAAGGCTTCCTGGTGATTTTAGCAATGGAACAGAAAAAGTAGATGTTATCATGCCACAGTAGCCTGATCAATTTCCCTTCCCCATTCCCAGGATAGTTGTGTCCACCATCCTTAGAGTCCCCTCTCCCCTAGTCACTATTCACTAAAATTTCAATATAGAAAGGGCAGAGAGTTCAGAAAATTCCAATCTGTCACCCACAAAGTATTACTTTGGCCAAACAACTTAAATACGACTGAGAAAATTCAGATCACAGTTACTCCAATCATTTCTTCTTCAAAATGTCTTATTAGGATCCTTGTACCTTTTGAAGATTTAAGAAAGTTTTCATTTTATGAGTAATGATTATACAAAGCACTTCTGCAGGTGGCTATAAGTTGATTATTTCTGTTACATGTCAGAGAATTTAACCCGACTTTGTCTCCAAGTCCTGTGAGCCCTCATAAAGGGGAATTATTAACTACTATTCATCAACTGTAGAGTCAACTCTATCATTTGTTTGCAATAACACAGTAACCATGGCAGAGAGCATCGGAAGCAGTTGCCTAAATGTATGATACTTTCCAAAAATATTTACCTCCTTGGGTTTTTCTTAGAGTATAATTTGCCTTTCTTGAGCAAGAAAATGGAGCCCAGGAACACACTGAGCTAGAAAGAATATAATATTCTTTACTCAATGCTTCACCAACAGGTAGTATTCTCTCTCTATAGCCCCCCCCCACTCTTTCCTACCTCCCTTCCCTCTTCTCACCTTCCTGCTCCCCCTCTCAATAAATTCCATGTAAAGCTAAGAATCAAGAAATAATTCTTCAGTAGATCAGCTACCACAGCAGAATTCTCAAACTCTGTTGCAAAATTCCAAATGTTTTTCGTAAATTAAGCTAATGAAACAGCTTCCATAGTGGTTTTTAAAAAATAAAAGTCTTGTCTTATATCCTTTCCCTAGTGAGACATCCGATGAAGACACGGAAGCTTTTCTAAGTGCATAGAATGGAATGGCCAACGCAAGGAAGGACTGTGTTCAAGGAGGCAAAGGCCAGAGCTGAACCAGAGAAGTAGGCACCAAACAGGTTATCAGAACAGTGGAGCCAAGGAGAAGACGCCGGGATGAAAACAAACAGAAGTCGGAACACGGACTAAGGTCAGAGCAGGCAAAGAGACAACAGGAAGATGTCTGGAGGCAGACAACTTGTCAGCTGAGGAGGTAATCTTTTTAAGAGAGTGATGATGGGGAGAACAAAGTTAAGCTACGTTTCACAACGGCAAATGGGCAACTCTGCAATGAAAGCTGTGTGAGGGCAGCGACAGGCCAAGCAAAACGCCCCAAAGTGATACAGGTGTTCACGGGAAAGTCATAGCTTTCCCTCCATGGGTTAAGTGTAAAGATGCCATCTGGCTTCTTTCTCAACCAGTTGCTCCAGTTAAGACACCATGAAACTCAGCACAAGACACTCCCAGGGATAGTCATTATCTTCAAACCTCCTGACAAGTTAGATTTCCTTGGAACAAATGAATAGGAAATAAGATGTAAGGGAGTCCACATTCACAAAAGCTTCACCTAGGCTTGGCAGGACTCCTGGGTGGTTTAATCTTCCAGGATTCCGATTTGTTCTGCTTTCCTTTGAAATGAAATGGAAGCCTCCAACAGACCCTTCTATTTCCAAAATATGTTAAAGTCTGCCAAGAGTTTAATTTATATTTTGGACAAAATGTATCACTTAATGCTCTTTAGTAAATTCTGATTAAGTATATGCTCAGGAGAAGATTTGCATTTATATGACACCAGTGAAAAACTTCCTGAAGATGAACAAAAATTCTACAAGAAATATTTTCCATTAAATGTTGCTATGGTGGGGCGCCTGGGTGGCTCAGTGGGTTAAAGCCTCTGCCTTCGGCTCAGGTCATGATCTCAGGGTCCTGGGATCGAGCCCCGCATCGGGCTCTCTGCTCAGCAGGGAGCCTGCTTCCCCTCTCTCTCTGCCTGCCTCTCTGCCTACTTGTGATCTCTCTCTCTCTGTCAAATAAATAAATAAAATCTTTAAAAAAAAAAAAAATGTTGCTATGGTCCTTATTTTGTGGAGACATTGAATTAAATGCTTCTCCACCGAAACCCCACAGTAAGCTGGGGACCATACTTGCCCTGTTACAACACTGGGATGCCACTAGCTCAACACTAAAAGATCTGAGTCATGAAATTTCCCCCCAAATATCATGTAAGATCTTTCCATTTAATTACAGGAAAGAGGGCTACTACAACAATTGCATTAACGAGCTTTTAACAATTTGAGTGATTTCAACACTGGTGGCACAAAAACTACATTGAAACTGTAAGTTGTTTCAATCAGTAGCACCATTTTGGAAAGGAGCCACCCTTTCACCTTTTTACTTTTGCAAATCTAAGGATTCCAAACAGAACTTTGAACTCACAGTTGGCAGCTCCCATTTTTTTTTTTCCTTTTTCCTTTTTTTTTTTTTAAATAGGCTCCCCTCTGGGCCTTGAATTCACAACACTGAGATCAAGACCCGAGCTGAGCTGAGATCAAGAGTCAGATACTTAACTGACTGAACCACCCAAGTGCAGCCCCCATTTCTCTTAAGAAATTAAGAAGTTGCTATTGCTGACTCACAACTTTCTTTTTCTTTTTTTTTTAAGATTTTATTTATTTATTTAACAGAGAGAGAGAGAGAGAGATCACAAGTAGGCAGAGAAGCAGGCAGAGAGAGAGGGGGAAGCAGGCTCCCCACCGAGCAGGGAGCCCAACTCGGGGCTCGGTCCCAGGACCCCGAGATCATGACCCGAGCCAAAGGCAGAGGCTTAACCCACTGAGCCACCCAGGTGCCCCTGACCCACAATTTTCAATAAAGGCAATTAACTGTTTATAAACTGATTAATAGTTCAAGCAACAAATTGACCATTCTCTCTAAACCAAACAATATACCAAGTGCCATAGCGGACATAGAAGCATAACATGGTCTTTCCTGATCCTTATGTTTGTTCCTTATACCACCAAATCCATTCACCACCTTTCTCTTCCATGCTTTGTTCCTGGGGAGGTTGACCTCTATAGACTGCATCCCTGGATCCCCTTCCCTTCTGGTTTATAGTTGGGTTTGGCTAGTGGAAGGCCAGCGAGAGATCCAAGGGCTGCCTATACAGAGTGAGGGTCTTTATATTCCAGCTCCCTCCCCACCTGGCCTGGCTTCAGACAGTTGTTTGATTCTGTAGACTACAGCTGCTGTCCATGGCTCATTTCTCTTCTGTGAGGCTTGAGCTCTCACCAGGCCCCCACAACAAGTAAAAGTCCCCATTCTCCTTCAGACCTAGGGCTAGGAATCAATTCCAACTCTTGTTAGTCTCTAGGTGCCTCACGATTCCTTCTGACTCCCAAACTTCTGTAGATAGGCCCTTCATTAAATTATTTCAGTTAAACCTTTTGAGTACACCATCTGTCTTCACCTAACCCTGATCTCTGCCCCTAGAACTTTCACAGTTCTTATTAGAGAACAAATAAGGAAAGAATAGAGCTGATACCTTTATAGGGGATGGAAACATTCCATATCTTCATCCAAGTGATGGCCACCTACACAAGATTTGTGCACATCGCTATGTACCTAGGTAATCAATTAAGTGATAGGATATCATAAAAGCCAAGTGTCAGGGGAACACTAAGGATAATAGGCCTGTAAGTATTTAGGGGAGAACAACAATGAACAGTTGGGGACAGGTGGGAAAACGCTTTAGAGAAAGAGAGGTTTGCGCTTGCACCAAAGGTCAGCACTTGGACCAACAGAGACAAGAGTCCAGTGTTGAGAGGAGACCCCAGCATGTTCAGATGGGAAACAACATAGGAGCCAATAAAATAGACAGACTAGACACTGGCAGATATTTCTTTGACTTCTATCGAAAGATTACTTTATGTATTTTTCACTTCTATTACATCCCCATCCTCAAGCAATCTAAGCTAAACGGGTCAGTATGTGACCATGTGACCATTTCAAGTCAATTATTGTGAAGAAATAACTCGAATCATGTGACCTATCCTTTTTCACAAGATAGAAAAACAAAAAAAAAGCTCCCATATTCAGAGCTTCCCCTCAGAATTCCCATAGCATGACATTATCTCAGGTAATCTCCTGGAGTTGAGATTTTACAGCACTCCTTCTTTTTCAATGAGCCTGAGCCAATCATTTCCCACTTAATCAGCTTAGTCCTTGGAGCCTGCACTTCACTAGGAAACCATTTGGGAGAAAGACAAGTATTCATTCGAAGTATCTTGGTTTATTGAGCCAATGAAGTATCAGAAAAGACAGGAGCCTTCATTCTTCACAACGCTTTGTCATGCTTTACAATGTTTATTTTAGGCGCGTCAAAATTGAAGAGGATCTCTGGCACATGAGGGGAATAGCATGTCTCTGTTCACTTCAAAGGTTGTTGGGAATATCCGCATACCAAAATAACCTTATCCAGCACGATACACGACTTCTAAAAGAGTTTGTCATATCCATCATGGGGAACTTTTTAATTATGGAAAAGAAAATGACAGAAAGAACACTTGAGATGACGTAGTGATGGATGGAACTACACTCAAAGTTTAGGTTAGTTAGTTGAACTAAGTAAAGGTTATAGAAAAGTTGCTGACAGTCAGGGGAAGGAACTACTTAAAATCAGGCACTTCCCGCATGCATTTTGAATGTAAATACATTTAGCACCCAAAGAAGTGCAGGGGAATCTAGCTATTTTGGGCTATTCTGAACAAGGACAGCTGTATGTTCTCAAACATATGGCTCAACATTTATAAAGGGGGTGGGGAGAGGAGACAAGAAGCCACTAAATGGCCTATTTGATTTGGCAATTTTAAGATTCCTTAAAAGTTCTGACATGCAAAATTGATTCTCTACTAACCAACATATCAAGTATCGGTCATTGGCAAACATTCCGTTAACTGATACTTGGATTAGAATATGTAGACAGAAGGTTCTTTCAACACAACAAACCACTTCAGTTCATCTCATCTCATTGTCTGTCCCCATGCATGTGTTTGGGGGAAGGGGTTATGGGAAGAGATCAATTACTCTCCATACATGGCATGGGTTCCCTCAAGGTAGGTAAGAATCTATGGACTTACTTCTCTGATTTTCTCATTGTTTCTACTGGCAAAAAGGCTCTGAGAAACCTCTAAGCAATAATTCATGCCCATTTCAAAGGGCAGATTTGCTATTTTCCCTTTTCTATTAATATGTATTAATTGCTAAATCTGTTAGCAAGTATTTAATGAACTGTATCATGATCTCAGCACTGTGCTAGGAGCTTTGGAAGAAAATAAAACATGATCCCTGACCTCAAAAAACTTACAGAATCTTTGGCTGGAACAAGACCAAGTCACATTAAATAAATCCAGCAAAGATACAGGAATATGTAGACATGTAGTTCAGAAAATACTCTAAATGGATCAGTTCTCCAGACCCTGTAACACCATGACTATTTTTATTAAAATATATCTGGGAGTGGAGCTCAGTTTTGGAGCATTGTGAAAGTATTTCCTTTTACATTCCTACCATCCTGGCATAGAACTGTTGGATGCCAGCCCATTTCATATCCTCCTTCCTCTCTCTCTTCTCTCTCCCTGATGTATGATTTACCCTCCCCTGGAGCTCCCACCATCTGGATCAGACTTTCTGCCTCCCTGGACCTAATTATTTCCCTGATTCTCTAGAGTAATCTCTTCCCTTTTGCCTATGACTCAACCTCTTATTAGTGAACAATTAATTCTTTGCTTTTCTAATGTTCTCTGCTCCATTTTCTTTTCCTATACTCTGCTAACTGCACATTGACAGATAAATATAAAAATATTTTCTGTTGCACACGTACATACACACACACACACACACAAAGTAAACCTTTTCTTAACCTCACTGGAGCCACCTTGCAAGTAACACCAGCACCAGAGACTGAAGTTTGAAATGTCCAGCCCAATGAAGGTGCAATATCATAAAACTTCAGAAGGCAAATAAGGAGAAGAAAAGAAACATAAATGAGTAATGAGACAATGTGGCAACGAAGGAAGCCAAAGTGGAAGAGAGACCCAAAAATAGATGGCAAATACTAAAGAACAAGAGAAAAATAAGGATGAGATACCAAGTAAGGGAACTGTAGTATCTTAAAAGAGGTGGACGTTGAGATGTATTTTCATAATTTCTAGACATGGGACCCAACAAAGGAAAGGGAATCAAAATTCTCCAATTAGAGTCACTTATCACTTGGTACATCCTGTGGCAAGTCACTCGATCTTTCTTTTGTCTCAGTTTCAGTATCTATAAAACTATACATAATAAATCTAAACCATGGTCTGTGGACAGTCTAAGGAGTATCTAATGAAAGATTATCTAGGGTGTACTAATGCTCCAGGTTATTTCTGCTATGGTTGATATTGTCAGAAAAAGCCCAGAAAAAAAATGTGTGGAAAGGTTCAGTTACTATGGAAGGGAGGGAGGGGATATGAGGACATGAGGGAGTCTTTGCTTTTTTGACTCAGATACTTCAAAGAAATACTCCCAAAGGGATACTGACAGGAGATTGGAGCTGACAGAATACATTCTCAGAGACCATGATGGATCTCCTCATTACCTGGGAGTGGTTAGGTTATGGAGGTGTTTGGAAGTATTTCCTTTTACATTCCTGTAATCAGGGCAGGTTCATCCTGAAAAGTAGCCTGCTGACAGGGGTGTGTGCTGGCTATGACAGAAGAACAATGATTGTTAATTAAGAAGAGAACCCAGCAACAAGAAATCATGACTCCCTTGGTACCACAAACTTGCCCAACTACTTGTCTTGGCAGTGCTTTTAGAACCTCAAGCCAGTTCTGCCTGTCCGACCTCAGAGAGTTATTCTAATTGGTATAGAAGTTTGAGAAACTCTCCTGGAACAAATTGGCTACTATTTCCTAGAGAGAGTTGCAACATTATCACTTGAAAATTGATCAAATGGTTTTGAGCAACTCAAAACATCTAAAACATCTCCAGTAAAAATGTACCCACATTTTCATAGGTAAATACAACAGGAAGAATACTTTTCATTAGCACAACACTTTTCAGTTTACATGAGACCCAAATATGTCCTTTCACTTACTCCCATTTCCCCCCACCATCCCATCCCAGCAACCCATGAGGTGAGCATTATTATCACCAGTTTACAGTTGAAAAATCTGAGCCCAGATAAATTTGCTTGTTTGGACCCACATCATAAAGCTCTTTAGAAACCTAACCAGAACTTAATCACAGATTTTCTGACTCCAAGTTCACTATTACTCCTTTACCTTACTGTTATGTCCGAAGATGAAAATGTATCAATTCAGAAAAACAAAAACAAAAACAAAAACAAAACTGAGTTAAGAAAAAAATTAAAAGCAAAGTAATGGGCATGTGGTGCTCACATACTGATTTGTGATGTTAAGATTAAACAGTAAGATATCACTAAAATGGTGGAGTAGGGGCCCCAGCCTCCATTCCTCTTCAAAAATCAGCAATTAGACAGTTAACCATAAACAAAATAGCTCTGGGTAAGCTCAGGATTCTACTCCAGAAACTCCAGCAACATAGTGGAACAAAAAGACCCTGAGAATAACTACACAAAAAGGGAAGGTAGAGCAGATTTGCTTGCCTCAGTGCATCCACCAGGCTGGCACTGCTCAGCACCAAGAGGAAACTCTGAATGGAAAGAGCTCCCTCTCATTGGGAACGGGAAAGTGGAATGAGCGACCAGCTTCCCTAAACTTTCAGCGTGCTGGACAAGGGATTTTCTTCGGTTTCACTCCACCCCAAGACCAGCAAAGCTGAACTGTATGGATAGAGCTTGGAATAAGAAAGAAAAACAGGGGCTACAAATACCAGCCATAGGATGAGATAACAAGGAAGAGTATAATTAAATCCTCCAATCACAAGGTGTAGAGTGGCTAAATCAATTAAAAAAAAAAAGCCCCAATTATATGCTGTCTACAAGAGACTCATTTCAGCTTTAGGGACACACATGGGCTCAAAGTGAAGGGATGAAAAATGATATTTCATGTAAAAGGAAAGTAAAAGAGAGCAGGGGTAGCTATATTTATATCAAACAAAATACACTAAGTCAAAAGTTGTAAGAAGAGATAAAGAAGGTCATTATATAAGGATAAAGGGGTCAATTCATCAAGACAATATAACAATTATAAATATATATACATTCAACATCAGAGCACCTCAATACATTAAGCAAATACTAACAGATCTGAAAGAAGAAATAGATAATGATACAATAACAGTAGGGAACTTCAATACTCCCACTGTCATCAATGGATAGATCACTCAGAGAGAATAATAATAAGGAAATGCTAGACTTGAACTATACCTTAGACCTAACAGACATATACAGATGATCCCATTAAAAAGCAGCAGTTTCTCCAGCACACACGGAATAATTAATAATATAATAGATCATGGAACAAGCTTTAGTAAATAGAGAAAAGCTGAAATCACACTAAATATCTTTTCTGATCACAAGTGTTTAAAATTAGAAATCAATAACAGGAGGAAAACTGGAAAATTCACAAATATGTGGAAATTAAATAACAAATTCTTGAACAACCAATGGATGAAAGAAGAAATCAAAGGGAAATCAACAAATATATTGAAATACATAAAAATAGCAATATATCCAAATTTATGAGCTGCAGCAAAAGCAATTCTAAGATGGAAGTCTGTAGCAATAAATGTCTACACTGAAAAAAAAATAATAAGCCCAAAGTTAGCAGAAAGAACAGAACAACAAAGATCAGAGCAGAAATAACTAAAGTAGAGAATAGAGAAACAATAGAAAAGATCAACAAAACTAAGAGCTAGTTTTTTTGTTTTTTTTGTTTGTTGTTTTTCTTTTTGTAGGGAGATAAACAAAATAGACTAACCTTTAGCAAGACCAACCAAGAAAAAAATGAGGACTCACATAAAATTATAAATGAAAGAGAAGACATTACAACACATACCACAGAAATACATAGGATTATAAAAGGTTACTATGAACAATTATACCCTGACAAATTGGACAACCCAGAAGAAATGGACAAATTCCTAGAAACATTCAACTTGCCAATACTGAATTAGGAAGAAGTAAAAAATCTGAATGGACCAAGTAAGGTCCATTGTCATTGACAATGGAGAGTAAGGAGATTGAATCTGTAATCAAAAACTTCCCAACTAAGAAAAGCCCAAGACCAGATGGCTTCACAGGTGAAGTCTACCAAACATTTAAAGAAGAATTAATGTTAATCCTTCTCAAAATCTTCCAAAAGATTGAAGGAGGAGGAGCACTCCCAAACTCATTTTGTGATGCCAACATTGCCCTGATACTAAAGACAGATGAGGGTGCTACAAGAAAACTATAAGCCAATATCCCTGATAAACATAGATGCAAAAATTTTCAACAAAATACTAGCAAACTGGGACACCTGAATGGCTCAGTCGGTTAAGCTGCTGCCTTTGGCTCGGGTCATGATCCCAGGGTCCTGGGATTGAGTCCCACATCAGGCTCCTTGCTTGGCAGGGAGCCTGCTTCTCTCTCTCTGCCTCTGTCTGCCACTCTGCCTGCTTGTGCTCTCTCTCTCACTGACAAATAAATAAGTAAAATCTTTAAAAAAAAAAATACTAGCAAACTGAATTCAACAGCACATTTAAAGGGTCATACGCCATGATTAAGTGGTATTTACTTCTGGGATGTAAGGATGTTTCAACACATGCAAATCAATAAATGTGGTAATCACATTACAAGAACAAAAGATAAAAATTATATGATCACCTTAAAAGATGCAAAATAAAAAAAACATTCGAAAAAAGTCAACATTCTTTCATGATAAAAACCAGTCAACAAACTGGGTATAGAAAGAACATATCTCAATATAATAAAGGCCATAAATGATAAGCCTACAGCTAGTACCACACTAAATAATGAAAGGTTGAAAGTTTTTTCTCTAAGCTCAGGAACAAGACAAGGGTGCTCACTATCACCATACCTACTTGATATAGTACTGAAAGTCTTAGCTAGAGCAATTAGGCAAGAAAAGGAAATAAAAGACATCCAAATCAGAAAGGAGTAAGTAAAACTATCTGTTTGCTAATAACATAATCTTGCATAAAGAAATCTTAAAGACTCCATCCAAAAACAGTTAGAATAAATGAATTTAGCAGTTTCAGGATACGGAATCAATATATGAAATCTGCATTTCTATACTAACAATGGACTATCCAAAAAGAAAAAAAACAATCCCATTTCTCATAGCATCGAAAAGAATAAAATACTTAGGAATAAATTTAACCAAAGAAGTGAAAGATCTATGAACCAAAAACTATAGAAGCCTGATAAAATAAATTGAAGAAGACACAAATAAATGGAAAGATATTCCATGTTCATGGATCAGAAGAATAATGTTAAAGTGTCCATACCGCCTAAAGCCAACTATAAATTCAATGAAATCCCTATCAAAATTTCAATGGTATTATTCACAGAAATACAAACAACAATCTTAAATTTCTATGGAACCACAAAAGACCCCAGATAGTTAAAGAAATCCTGAGAAAGAGCAAAGCAGGAGCATCACACTTCCTGATTTCAAATTATATTACAAAGCTATAGTAATC
This sequence comes from Potos flavus, assembly GCA_028534135.1. Classification (NCBI taxonomy): domain Eukaryota; kingdom Metazoa; phylum Chordata; class Mammalia; order Carnivora; family Procyonidae; genus Potos; species Potos flavus. Next base: position 113,981,975 of record CM052898.1, on the reverse strand, counting down.
AAAACAGTATCATATTGGCATAAAAATAGACACATGGATCAATGGAACAGAACTGAGAGTCCAGTAATAAACCCACACATATATGGTCAATTGATATTTGACAAGGAAGCCAAGAATTCTTAATGGGGAAAAGGCAGTCTCTTCAACAAATGGTGTTAGGAAAACTAGATAGCTACATACCAAAAAAATGAAATTGGACCTCTATCTTATACTACTTACAAAAGTTCATTCAAAATGGTTACAGTCTAGTATGTAAAACCTGAAACTCTAAGAATCCTAGAAGAAAACATAGGGGAAAAAAATCTCTTTGACATTGGGTTTTGACAATGAATTTTTAAATATAATTGCACATACACAAGCAATAAAAGGAAAAATCAACAAGTGGGCCTACATCAAGCTAAAAAGTTTCTGCCCAGAAAAAAAGTGCAAAGTCAGTCTACGGGATGGGAGAAAATATTTGCAATTCCTATATCTAATAAAGGATTAAAATCCAAAATATGTAAGGAACTCCTACAACTCAAAAGCCAAATCAAAAAACAAATAATCTGGTTTTTTTAAACAGGCCAAGAAAAATAAATAAGATGGGCAAAGAATCTGAACAGACATTTACCCAAAGTAGACAGGCAAGTGGCCAACAGGTACATGAAAATGTACTCAGCATCGTTAATGATCATGGAAATGCAAATCAAAACTGCAATGACATACCACCTTGCATCTGTTAGAATGACCATCATCAAAAACACAAAAGACAAATGCTGGTGAAAATGTGGAGAAAAGGAAACCCCTGTGTACTGTCGGCAGGAACGTCAACTGGTGCAGCCACTATGGAAAACAGTACGGAGGATGTTCAAAAGATGGATCTGTATGATCCAGCAATCTCACTTTTAGCTATGTATCCAAAGAAATGAAATCATTATCTCAAAGAGATATCTGAACTCCCATATTCATTTTAGCATTATTCACAATAACCAAGACATGGAAATAACCTCAGCGTCTATCAATGAATGAATGAATAAACAAAATGTGGTATAAATACAAAGTTACTCAGCCAAATAAAGAAGGAAATTCTACCTTGTGGCAACATGGATAGAACTCGAGGGCATTATGCTTTTTTTTTTTTATCAAGTCAGACAGGAAAACACAAATACTATATAATCTCATTTACATCTAGAATCTAAAAAAGCCAAACTCACAGAAGTGAAATGTAGCAAGGTGGTTGTGAGGGACTAGGGGTAATGGGGAAATGTTGGTCAATAGATACAAACTTCCAGTTATAAGAGGAATAATTTCCTGGGATCTAGTTTATAGCATGGCAACTATCATTAATAATATTGTATTGTATACCTAAAAGTTGCTATGAAAGTAGATTTTAATTGTTTTCACCAGAACAGCAGCAACTGCATGGCAATTATTTGAAGTGAAGAATGTGTTAACTAACCCTACTATGGTAAACATCCCACAATATATACATGTATCAAAACATCATATTCTATGCCTTAAACTTACACAATCTTATATGTCAATTATATGTCACTAAAGTTGGGAGAAAAAAGAACAAGCTGACTGATTTCCTCAAAATAATTACGACTGTAGGTTTCTAGACATAAGCTTGGTTTCCTCAAAGGATTGACTAATTCCACTAAAATGTCTCCTAAGCAAGTAATTCATAAACATTTCAGTCACTTGGAGCCACTAGTTAAACTAAACTCTAGTCAGACTAGCCAATGGATAAAAATATCATGAAAATGAACTGGGTAGGAGGAGGAAAATATTACCATAGACTGGCAAGATAAACACCAAATCCTGACATGGGTATCTCTGGAAGGTGGGATTGTATGATTCTTTAGTTGGACTTCTCTGAATTTTTCAAATGTCCTACAATAAGCCAACATTTCTTATGTAATTAAGAAGAGAATTATATATTTTTATTTATTATAAGAATGATGCCATGTTAGATGATGAATGAAATATAAAATCCCATTAAGATCAAGAAGCCTTCACATAAATTAGTAATAAAATAAATCAGCCTGAGACACTTTTCACCAAATCCCTTGAAAACCATTAGTGACCCACGCTCTCCAGATCATTCTCGAGACAACTTTTCTAGAGGATTCTGAGAGAATGGTAGCATATATTTACTTCCTCCCACCCCCAACTGCAAAGTACAGTTGAGCTTTAATAGACGTTTTAAATCTTCTTTTGTTGTGTTATTTATTTAAATTTGGCATTTAGAAACATCTTCATTTGAGATAGAAATATAAGTGGTTTCTCCTACTATTAGGGTTTCATCACAGGCACGTCATGTGTCAGGAGGTATGAAAATCTTCTCGAAGGTGGACAATACTGCAGGCACTGAGAGGTAAGGTAGGCTTGTGGAGAAAAGAAACAATGGTTATCACAGGCTTTACCCAAACGTGTGATGCATCCAGAGCCTCGCTCCTGCCCACCTCTCAGGGCAGAGCCACACACAGCACTCCTATCTCCCACCTTCTTTCTCCATTGGTTCCCCCCACCCTTTATTCCCGTCCTTGGCGTCTAATCAGTTTCAGTGTCAAGGATCCTACATGAGGATTAATTGTGTCACTTTAAAGACTTGTAAGGGCTTGGGGCATCTGGGTGGCTCAGAGGGTTAAGCATCTGACTCTTGGTTTGGGCTCAGGTTGTGCTCAGGGTAGTGAGATGGAGCCCCTCAGGCTCTGTGCTCAGCCCGGAGCCAGCTTAAGATTCTCTCTCCGTCTTCCTTTGCCCCACCCCCAATTAAATAAATAAATCTTCAGAAAATAAAAATAAAAAATAAAGATCTGTAAGAGCCTATAGTGCTAAAACGTGAAAGGCACAAGAGCTGACTTGTATGCATAAAATAGGTCTCTTCCCTCAGAAGAGGGAGTGGTTTAAATTTTTTAAAAAAAGAGAAAACAAACTTAATCAGCAGAAGTTTCCAATGTAACTGCATTCTGAAAGTCAGACTAGAGGAAACAAGTTGGATGCTTACTTAACAGGCCTTGCCAACAACGGCTTCTGAGACTAAAAAGAATAGAGCTTTTTGTTTTGTTTCCAGCCTACTTTGTAATAACTACTTGAAATGGGATTTCCAATATACTCTCTGCTTCTACATTCATATCCTCATTTTTTCCCTCTTCTTTGCTTCCAACAGTTGAAGAGTCTCTCACATTTGATTATTGGCAACTGTTCCTGTGATTCATTAGTTGAATCCTATTTACCATAAAACAAATTATTTCACTCTTCTGACTAGCACAGATAAGCATGAGTCTGTCCTGGAACACTCAGGTAATATAATTGAATGATCCTGGATGAAAGGAAATATAGCTTTTAGCACTGCATGATGGTGTCCTTGTGAGGGTCAAGTTTATAATTGAGAAAGTTCAACTAGGCTCTAAGCTCCATGAGGGTAGGGGCCATGCTCTCCTCCCCCCATCACCAATACCTAACAAGAGTCCAGCACCCGGCACCTGGAAGGAGACAATCATATCTAAATTGAATGGAAATGAAGTTCAGTGATGTCTTTAGGCTTCATAAGGCTACAGCATCATTAGAACCTGGGTTCCAAATAGGCTAGCAGTTTCAGAACCCCTTGTGTGACACACGCCCATCTGCCATATAAATAGACCACTGCCTTGACCGAGAGAGAGCAGTGGGAGATGGAGTTGGCACGCTCCACGATTGGGTGTGAAACCTGGTGAGACTTGGCAGTTGGTCCAAGCCAAGGGGTAAAGAAACCACTCTATCTTTAAGGACAGGCTTTCTGGAAAGCCCTGCTCTCAAAATCTCAGAGCGGAGACAAGTCACCACAAATCTGTCCTTGGCAAAACAGAATGCAAAGTGAAGCAAGGCATAACATGAAAGACGCCCCCAACTTCTGCATGGAAATATTGCCGCAGGATAATATTTGAGGAGCCAGAGTTTGTACCTCATTACTGAAGAAGTCTAGCCTTGTCCTCAGTTCACCAAAACCTACAACAAGGCAAAATAAGGGTGCTGTTGAGCAGTCTGAGTAGGTAGGTAGGGACCTATTTAAAAATATGTGTAAAATTGGAATGATTCCATGATCTCAGTTCCCAGCTGGAAGCATCTGAAACACCCTCTGCCTCCTAAGATAGAAGCAAAAACTACACACCGTAAATGTTCAGGGTCAAGAGAGGTCCTGGGGAAAAGATTAATGCCTTTTAAGGGTGGGGACAGAGTGGCCAAAAAAGAGGGTTCCCTTGGGGCTCAGTGACCCCAAGACGGCCCCATCCTGCCGTGTTCTAAAGGCTCCAACATATTCAGAAGTCTTTCTCACACAGTAGCTTCAGAAAGATGTTTTTTTGTTTTCCTTTTTTTCCGTTTCAGAGATCCTTTGCCTGGTCTGGCAAATAAAGTCATCCTTCATCATCTAATGCATAAAACATTTCCAACCAAAATGCAATTTCATTGCATCAGAGCAAAAGTCCCAGCACAGTTTTTCCAAGTCAGTAGGCAAACCAAGTGGTAAGCATGAGAAATCCATTCTGAAAAGCAGAAGCTGAATGTAGTTCCCTGCCCACTCCGGTCACGGTAAGAGACACCGAGGAAAACCTCGGGGAAAAAACAATGCAGGAGAAAAAGAACATTCCAAAGCCCAGGAAGGAATTGTGAAGTGCTGGAGAAGCCTCAAAGGGCATCACATTAACGAGTGCTGATTAAAGAGAAAACCTTCAAGGAAGCCGAGGATGTGCTAGAAATCAACAGGAAATGGACTGTGGTTTTAGAAGGTCAGCTGAGAGCTAAATGTGACCGCTGGTAAAGGAGGCCAGTTTCCTACAGGAGACACTAGAGAATATCTTGGTCCCAGACTTTCTTGTCAATTGGGTCTGAGAGTTACCTCAGAGAAGGCCTCTCTTCACAAGGCCCGTCCCATAAACCAAAGGTGCACCCTGGGCTGCCTGGGTTTGAAAGACATGTAGATGCACAGATCTACCCTACTCCTGCCCGCGGGTGTTTTTAATGGACTCAAAGGCATAAAATGGCCAGGCACTAGCCATGAGGCAGGAGAGCAGCTTTTTTGTCTTCACAGAAACCAAACATCTATTTCCTGCAAAGCCAGATAGAAAATTATGGGGAAGACAAAACCACATTTTGGGGTCATCGGTCCAGCCCTGCAGCTTCTCAACAGAAATCAATGCAATGAGTCAAAAGACTTGCCTGGATGAGTTTCAGTCTAAGCGGCAAGATTCTACCTGGAGCATTCGGCAATGTCTGATGCATTTCTAGAAGTCATCGGTGAAAAAGGCAAAGCCACTGCCTGAGTCCATATGTAGATTTTTCAGATGAGTTCATTTTCCCCAGGCTGCCAGGTTTAGGAAGGGCCAGGTGAGCCCAAGTACCAATTCAAATGTGCTTAGCAGTATTGAATCCTGCTGGATTGCAACTCTCTGCTGCCCAATGTCGGGAAAACTGCTTAAATTAAGGCCCTAAGGTCTCTTGTCAGAACACAAATGGATAAAGTCTTCTCCCAATTCCTAAGAAGAAACCAGTCCCTGGGATAGCTAGGAGCACGGTGGAACATTGCAAGCCATGGATATCTAAATTACCCAGCCAGGTGAGGCCATCCAGTCCTCAACTGCAAGGTGCCCCGGAACAACACAGACATGCAGAGTCGAATCACACTGACATACTTAGCAGCTCAGAAAGCCCACGTGATTAAAACAAATGGATATGCATGGGAGTTGTGTGCGTGTGTGTGTAGGCAGAAGGAGGTAGTGGCTTTTGGTACAATCTTGCTCCTCTGGTATGGAACATTTACACCTCTGGTTCTCATTTGCAAAATGAAAAAAAAATGCAAAAGAATAAACAGAAAACATGCCTTTGGTTCCTTCTGCCAACATCGGAGCAAACCTTTAAGGAGCTTCTAGGCAGTAGAACTTGGCACTGTGCTTTATAAGTTGGTACAAAATTCTTGGTGCCAAATGCTCAGGGAGAATATGCCTATGACTCTGCAGGAAGACTTTGGCAAAAAGCCCACTCCCTCGCCAAGGGGTCTTCCATAATGCCTTTGCCATGGAAATCCGATGCGATTCCATGGCACCGGGGATCGGCATCTTTTCCTGGCATGAGACCTTGCCTAGTGCAATGTGTGTATAGCCGAGCACATATGCTATTGAGTGCGCACTCGAATTCTGTCTGACTCTCCCCATGAACCAGGCTCAGGCAGGCAGGAATGTGGCAGGACAATCACAGCATGGTTTTAACACAAGGAGAGTGTTTTCCTGGAAGGCCCCCAGCAGGTCACACACTGGACAAAGCCACCAGATAGCACCAAAGCCCGAGTCAGAGCCTATGGCCTATATGAGTGATTGGCCCCCAGAAGGTCAGAAGGACTTCACTGCAGTCTTCCTCAGCAAGTGAACTGTTCCAGCTTCCATCTCAAGCACATTACTGACCCTGGACAACAAGTCTGCCCTATATCTAGCAGACACTGAATGTTGGTTTGAACACCAAGTGGAGGGACAGGAGGAAGAAGACTCTGGGATGGTGCTGATAGCAGGAGTTTACATAAGGACACATGTGTAGCTGAGGAAAAATTCTAAACTGGAGCCAGGGTCATGATTGGTCTCCATCTTTAAAGATAGGGACAAAGGCATCACTCGTCCAGCAATTCACTGACATGATACAGGGGACAGTCTCAAGTTTCCATAGGAGAAATTGTACTCTCATTCCACTAACCTCAAGGAGCTTATAATCGTAATACTCATAGAGGTGTTTTGCATTTTACAAAATGCTGTTGCACATATGAATAAGGAAATAAGTAACAGGAGCATAAGTTGAGAATAAAAGAGATCACCAATTGCTATATACTACATTGAATAAATCGGACCAACAGTAAACACAGGGACATCACAGGAGAGAACTGCTTCTGGTCAGAGTGGGTGCCAAAGTCAAGTTTAATGAGACAGAGGAGGTTTGAAAGATGGAGAAGTGGGAGAACCAGATTATATTATCTTACCAGAGAATATAAGCATTTTTTTTTTCAGATAACAAACTATATTTTGAACTTTCTATGTTCCAGGCAATATGCCAGGAGCTGGATTTATAGCAGTAAAAAAAGACAGTCTCTGCACTTGCAGTAGGCAAGATGGACAATGTGTAAGTAAAAAAGTAAATAAAATAATTAGATAATGAGATAAGTGCTGTGAAGGAAACCTACCGATGATGTGACAGGAATTTTTTTTTTTTTTTAGCTCTCTGCCGTGTGACACTCAGCATATAGCAAGCACTCAGTTAATTTAATTAAGCATGTAGTAACACAAAACTACACAATACTTCAGAATAAGAGACCCAATGACAAGTTCACCAACTCTTCCATAAGTAGGATCCACCAAATGTAAACTGACTTTAGCCAGCTGACAACCCTCAAAATGGCAATGGCTCGCTTCCTAATGCAGTGTTTCCCCACAGCCTGAGCCAAACACACCATCAAATTAGAACAAAATAATGAGGGCAGAAGAGTCAAATGGTGTGTAAGAAAAATAAATAAAACATTTTTATGTTATTGTTGAGGCAAAATTATGATTGAAATGGAAAATTCCTAATATATTCTCCAGTCACGACTTTGAAAAGGCATAAAATGATGTTGGAAAGACAAAGATTGGCTTCCTGAGGTCAGGATGCAACTTCCTGAAAAATGAGATAATCCAAATAAAATAAGTCATATAATTAGAAATATAGTGCAAAAAACCAATTTGACTGATCCCTTGTCACTTCTTGGTTAAGTAAGACCATTTGATTTGCATTCCAGGTCACAGTTTTAGTGTTAGGCACGTTGCACCCCAGTCAGATATTTAGATCCTGTTCCCCTAGCATTAACCCTTTGAAGAGAATAGCAAGAGGCAGGGGACTCCTGTGAAGAACAGAGGTCTTGGGCAGCAAAACGTGTTCACAGATTAACAGTATGGACATTGATGTGCTTTTCCCTTCCACATTTCATGTAGATGATCCTCTCTCCAGGTGGAGTGAGACTGCCTTCCATGGCAGTGGCAGGAAGATCATTACAAAAGAAAGGAAAGAGAAAAAACAACATAATATTCAGCGTCTGATGTCCAAAATAGGATTTTTCAACAAGGCAATAGGCTTGAGAGCAGGATATGTCAAGAAAGAGCATATTCTATAATTTTGTAGAAAATCAAAAAAGCCTACAGAACTCAGATCATATAGTATCTTCTATATGCAGAAAATATAATCCTCTGATCTATTGACAATGAGGCCCGGAGCTCCATATGACAAAGAGGAGGAAAATTCCCGAAACCTTTTCCTTCTGTTCTGCAAGATTTTAGTAGAGCTAAAGAAAGCCCTCTCCCTTGCTGACTAAATGTAGGTGACAGAGTGGAGAACAAGAAAGTCCTAAGGCAGTGCTGTCCAACAGAACTTTCTGTGACAATGACATGTTTTATGTGTGTGTTGTCTCATATGGTAACCACTAGACACATTTGGCTCCCAAGCACTTGAAAGGTAGCTACAATAACTAAATTTTAATATTTTAATTAATTTAAATAGCCAAGTGCAGCTAATAGGCTACCATATTGGATGGCACAACTCTGGTGGATGATGAAGGCCCATAAAGGAAGAGGTCTCTATCGATCCACTGCTTGGAAGGGAGCCATCCAGGAGAACCTCATGCTGCCCCTCAGACTGTGAGGTGAATAAGAGACAAATATGTACTATTCTAAGATCTGGGAGGCTGTAACAACAACCTCCTACTGATAAGGTTCTTGTACTCAACCTTTTTTATAGATGAAAAAACCAGGGTACAGAGGAATTGATTACTTTGCCCAAGGTCCCATGGCTACAAAATGGTAGAACTAAGATAGTCAGGTGGTCTGACTAGAGGGTGCTCACTGAATGCTCTCAGAATCGCTGCTACGCTGTAGTCCCACAGAATATATGTGAGTAAAAGAAAAACAGTTCATGGTCCAGACATCACTGCTTTACATTAAAAGATTACATTTGTAAATTTGCTAAATTACATAATCTCTTTGCCATGTGAATCACAAGTAATCAAATCCTTAGACAGCCTTACCAATGACAAAGAGTGGGCATGCACATTTCTCACGCACACAAAACCTGCTGTCTGGTTTCTTTGGTAATGACAAGACACTCTGCCATAGGAACACAATGAAAATGAGTCAGTTGTGCCCAGACCGAAGGAACGAAGCGTTCTGTAAATATGAAACAGATGGGATTTCCGGAGCTGTTCTCGTGCGTTTTAGCAGTTTTCAAGTGAGCTAGGTTTTAAAAATCCATTGATTTTTCACCAGGATTTGAGCTGATTTGAACGAACAGCAGCTGTCCAGACCTCTGAAATTGTCCTCAGCATTGCTCATTCACACTATCATTCAGACAATGGATGTTCCCATCTCCCTTAATGCTTGATGGTCTCCACTGGGGCACTGACTAAGAAATCGGACTTGAAGAAAACACTGTGACCTTACCATCTCTCTCCCTGGGGTCTCTTGCATACTTGCGTACCCCGTATATAATATGATAATGTTGTCTCATGTATAGAGTGTTTATAAACATCTTTACGAGCATTCTCATAATAAAGATAAAGGTACTGTTTATCGAGCATCAACTTTTAACAGGTAATTTATCTACATCATCTTACATAAATCTAACAAAAATGAGAACATATTATCCACGTTCACTATTTTTTTTAAGATTTTATTTATTTATTTGACAGAGCGAGAGAGAGAGAGAGCACAAGTAGGCAGAGAGGTAGGCAGAGAGGGAGGGGAAAGCAGGCTCCTGCTGAGCAGAGAGCCCTATGTGGGGCTCGATCCCAGGACCCTAACATCATGACCTGAGCCGAACGCAGAGACTTTAACTAACTGAGCCACCCAGGTGCCCCCACATTCACTATTAACAGTAAGTGCTCACATAGTCTTTGCAATGAACCAGGAGCCTTCCCAAGTAAATTCATGTAGTCATCCAGTCATCATAAAAAATAAGTACAATAATCATCATCCCTGTTTCACAAGTTGGAAATTGAGGTGAAAGGAAGTTAAACAGTTTGCCTAATGTTACAGGACTAACAAGCAAAAGAGTGAGAACTTCAAACCCAGGTATTCTGGCTCCAGAGACTACGCCCTTCACCTCTTTGCTATACTGCTCTCAGTTTACATCAGAAAGCACTTGCTTAAGATTACAAAGCTAATACATTACGGAGCTGAGTTCCAAATCCGGTTCCATCTGATTCTAAATACCAGCCTCCTCCCCGCCCCCCAATCAGTGTTTCCCCAGACATTCTTAGTCCTCAGAATCACTTTCATAGCCGGCTCAAGGAGGAGCCCAAGCCCCAGCAGGTTGTCCTGGGAAACTGTAGAAACAGAATGCTGAGGGGAACAGGTCATTCCCACGTGAGGGACCCTGGGAACCACTGCCGGGCCCCAGAGGGCTCCCTCCTTTAGACTCTGAGCTCTTCCAGGGCAGGCTCCTGGCCCCCCACAGCAGGGTAGTCAGCTCCACGGAGTGCCATGGGAGGAGACTTGGGTTGGGAGTAACACAGTTTCGTGGGCTCTCACCACCACCAACTGTGTGAGTGAAGAGAGGAAGATGTGTCTGGACATGTGTCGTCTAAGTATGTGTGTCTGCACCTTCCTGCCCTGTTTCCCTTTCCAGCCCTAGAGCTCGTCTGTTCCCTAGTTAGCCTCCACCCCACCACCCCCTGGAGGGAACTTGCAGCTGGCAGCCAGCTCCAGAGACGATAAGACAAGTCAGTCCCTGCCGGAGTCTGACAGGCCAGAGGGGCGGTGTTGGGGGTGAGGGCCTCACAGCTGACAAACCCTGCTGCTCTGGGTACCAGGACAGAAGGAACAAAGGGGAGAGGGCAGTCACCCAACAGCCGGCACCCACTCGAGGGAGGACTCAAGAGATTAAAATACAGTATCTGTCTTGACTTTACCACTGAGTCTGCACCGGTGTGGATGTGAATTCTGCCACCTCCGGCAACCTACCCTCTGGTCCCTTTTATGACACTGTTCTTCCTCACCCTCCCAGGGTTGGTTGGGGTTTTTTGTGTGTTTGTTTGGCCATAACCTGAGCACTGTGCTATCCCCGGATGTGGATAATGTCTGAGGATGTGAATGTTGGGAACAATAGTGCTCACAGGAAATAAGCAGATGGATGAAGCCAGGTGAAAACCTCAGAGGTGGCCGAGAACAAACTATACCAACAGGAAATAGCATGGAAAAGTGATTTTGAAAAAAAAAAAAAAAACCATTGACTCGGAATTAGGAAACTGAGTTCTTTAGACCTCACTCTTTCACTGAGCAGCTCTTTGACCCTGAGCAAGTCGAGAACGTTTCTTCCATGTGTGTTCCCTCACCTCTAAAGAGTGGGCTGGATTATTTAAACTCTTGGTTCTCTGCCCATTCTAATATTCTAGTTTTTTAAAGGAACATTCCATTAACTATGAGGCTCTGATAACAACCGAAAAAATTCAAATGCGTTGTAAATTTAAAGGGCAGGAAAACTTCAACAGAGAGCTCGGTAGGTCCTTCCTCAAAGTACAAATAACTACCGCAGAACATTATAGCCAGTCAGACTCGATCACGTCATCTCCCTTGGGGCACAGCAACCTCAATCTTGGCCTCTCCACATTCCCACCCACTCCCAGGACAACATCTGACCTGGATTACAAGGGAGACTTGGAATTTGCAGCCTTATTACCTAGTAATGTGGCTAACCATTTCCAGAAATATAAATATCAAGCACAGCATGACAGGTCAGAGTTGAGTCAGCGGGAAAAGCAGCACACAATGGCTGGTGAGGGCCACGGTGAGCTTCCACTGAGAAACCTGAAGCCTCTTGTCTACATCTCTCCTTCGCCAGGCCATGCGTGGATTCAGGCAGAACTCTGCAAGCCTGCGCTCAGTTAAAATGAATCTGACCACCCCGGCAAAGACTCAAGCATCCAAAGAAAAGCCCTGGCTGAAAGCACAGGTTTCAGGGGTTAGAAGGGCACTTAGCAATGACTGAGGACACACCCTTCTTTTGTAGGGGAGAAAGAGCCTTGGATACCCAGAAATAGATGTGTCACTAAGCTTTGATAGATTTATTATCAGTTATGCTAAATCTGGAATCTCTCCCAGTCCAGAGTTTTGGGGCATTGTTGGTGGTATCTTTGTCACATACACAGGAACCGGAATTCCTGAATCATAACAACTAATTTCCCTCCTTCTAAAATGTTTCCACGTAAAAAAAAAATCTCTTTTGAGTCTCACCACAAACAAACAAAAACCCTGTGTAGTTGGTGTTATAATTCTCCTTTAGGGATGAGAAAACAGGCCAAAATTACACAGCTAGGAAATGACAGAGCCAGGATTTGAATGGAAGTCTTATGTTTCCATGCCCCAGATTCCCCCTGCCATCCCATAGCTGTTCCCACAAAAAGTGTGCACCCCAGGTAACAGAGAAAAGAATGCAAGAGTCTGTAAAATGATATAGCAACGTCAACATATATCTAGAACACACTATCTGGTCAAACCAGTTTTCTGTCAGCGCCCATTCTGATGAGGAAGAACTAGTTTTTAAGTATCCTGACATCAACCCTGTTATTACTGGCCATCATGGTAGACTCGCACATGGTAAGGAAGGCAAATAAATACCCACCCACTTGGTTTTATCTCATCCACCCCATGGCAAACATCTGAAATTCCTGCTACAACATTGCCTACTACCTCTTAAAATGTTCTTTAAGCTTATAATAGTTATTGACATCTATACTATTGAAGAAAGTGTCTGAAAGCTGCACACTTGACAGGAAAGATAAATAACAGGTTCCCAGGGAACAGAGATCGGAGGTAAGAGCTGCCCAAGCAAGAGGAGAGATAGCAAAGACCAAGCGCAGGAAGGTAGGATGCCTGGGGAGGATACTAATATTCACTGACTTCTTTTTAGATGTCAGTCTTGCTACTTGATGCTTACTCATTATCTAATTTTACACTCATTACAATCCTATGAAATTGGTATCAATCCCATATCACAGATGAGTGAGCTGAGTCTGGAAGTCAGTCTTCCCCTATTTCACCCTTTGTCTCGGGCCAATCCTTCAATTTTCATATCCTAAGTTATTTTCTACAGTAGTAATTAATCCCACACACCACCCCTGTGTAATATGCTGGGTAAAGTTGGAGTGTCTTGCTTTATAGGTTGAAATGGAGACAGCGAGACCAAAAGATCTAGTCGAGTCTAAGGAAGGAGGGGTAGGCAGGCATCCAGAAAACTATACCTCATCTCACTAATATTTTAAGTTTTTCTGAAGCTACGCAGAAGTGTGACTGTAAGACACAATGCTGCGCCGTCGTTACTGGTGAATTTTCATCCAGACTGAAACTTTTCCTGACAGGGAATGAAGAGATATAATCCCACAGCAGTTTAAGCATGAAGGCACATGTTACATATAAAAGTGTGGGGGGGGGGGTGAGAGAGAGAGAGAAGAGATAGAAAAAGAGGAAAAAGAAAAGCAAGAGGAGTTGGCTAAGAAGAGAAATGACAATGTTGGTAACCAACCAAAAGGTTAACAACACACATCTGAAAGCAGGGAGATGAGGAGTCAGGTTGTTGCTGTTGCCTTCATTTCTTCAGTTATACAGTGGAAAAATGTATTGTGTGTGCAACTACAATGAGGTAAGAAAAAAAAGTGTTAATTACAGTTAGAGTCTCATTGAAGGGAGAAGTAGACAAAAAAAAGGTACCTTATTTTTAACAATACAGAGTCCTAGGGTAGGGGGTGGGAGGTAAGGATCATGGTTTGATAACATGAGAAATGTTACAAAATGTTGTACTTTAGAATAGAAAATACTGGGCTCCTCTCCTGGACTGAGAAGCAAGGGAGAATTCTGGTTAGGTAAGATTACCCAGGTAAAGGTACAGAAGTAGATTTGTGCATACTCCAAAAAAAAAGGGAGGGGACCCTTAAAACTTCCAAAAGTATATACTTTATTATTTCATTCATTTCTAAATAATATCTTAATAAACTTAGATAGAAGAGGCTTTGTATGAGAATAGTATAGATTTTCTGAACACATCTCACTATATAGTCTATTAAGAGATTTTTATTAAGTACCTATTATTTGCTTAGCACTCTTCTATGCCCAGATCTAATCATTCCTAAACATTTGCCTCAGAACTATTCAGCCAATACGATGTGTAAGAGGGTATTTGGCGCTCAATTCTTAAGAAGCAACTGCATTCTAGAAAAGAAGTCCCCCCACGCCAATGACAGGGAAGATCTGTTTTTACTTCTTAAACCACTGAGAAATATAAACCACCAGCTGCAATGTGCAACACAAAAGTCAAATTAAAATCAAAAAACAAAAATAAATAAAACAAAAACACTGTAATGTTTTTTGTAACACTATAACATTTGCTCCATTTCTTTACTTCCTACTGGTTTGCGCCAATAGAGAGAAACGGATGACTGAATTCAGAGTATGTTATTAAATTAAAATTCCTTGGAACCAAAAAATTATTCTCTTGATTATGGTGTACATTACCATAAAAGATAAAGGCTAAGAGCCAGTTTCTCGTCCACAGTTGATTTAGAATCCAGAGGATTCTAAGAAAATAAAAGTTATCATTGAATGCTTTTCATTTCCCTGTGGTCACATATTTCTAATGAGTTCAATTTGGGGCTCTATCTACTTTTTTTCAGCATTGTACACCTGGGAGTTTTGCCGCAAAATTATTTACAGTGGGGAGCCTCAAAATTACTTAGCTGTTCAAAACTTGAGTGGCTGTTTAAATGCACTCTGGGTAAGAATGTCTTTCAGTGTGTAATACAATGCCTTGGACTTAGTAGGTATTTGATAAACGTGTTAAATTAAATGAAATTGTTGATTTCAGTCAGACCTACCTCAATTATTTACTGGGCTATGCCGAGATCTCAGGTCCTAAAAGAAATTAGAAATGTATTTCCTAAATATATAGTAAACTATGACAGCATTTAATATGACAGGAGCCTAACTTAAATTAACTTAATAAATGAGGAAATTGCCAATATACAACGCATAAGGAAAAGTAGAAAAAAAGAAAATCATGAAAAGGTCAGAGATATCACGAGTTCTCAGGAACTGGGAGTAGAACCTCAAACAATGCCAATTCACTCTTAACTCTCCCTTTCTGCTTCTCTCTGCGTGGACTTCAGTCTCTCTGGCCACACACAGACTTCCTCCACGTGGAAAGAAACATGGATACTGCCAATCAAAAGCTCATCCACCTATAGCTTCTATCTCCAGAAAGGGTTAACTCCTCCCAGTTTTAGTAAGAAACACCCCAAGGAAGTTAACTGATTGGCCCAACTAGGTTCAAGTGCCCGCCCATCAACCAATCAACAGTGTCTGGAGGAGCAGGTATTCCTCCTGCATCCCCAGGATTAGAGCAATGAAAGGGACAGTAACCAAAAGAATGGAGGTTCTTCTACTAGAGAGAAGAAGAGGAGTGGTATAGCACAAAGTAGCAGTGCTCACAGCAGATAAAAACTGAAAACTGAAAGTGATGATTCCCACAAACAGGTCATTTTTACTGACAGGCATCTTTATTATTATTAGAATAATAAAACGGCGATGTGAGTTTAAGCCTGCCATGGGTTATAAGTGGAACATGTTTATAGCTCTTTAAAAAAGAAAAAAAAGCATTAATATGGGGCGCCTGGGTGGCACAGTGGGTTAAAGCCTCTGCCTTCGGCTCAGGTCATGATCTCAGGGTCCTGGGATCGAGCCCCACATCGGGCTCTCTGCTCAGCGGGGAGCCTGCTTCCTCCTCTCTCTCTGCCTGCCTCTCTGCCTACTTGTGATCTCTCTGTCAAATAAATAAATAGAATCTTAAAAAAAAAAAAAAAAAAGCACTAAGATATAATCAAAATGCAATAAACTACACATATTTAAAATGTAGACTGTGAAACATTTTGACATATATATACAACCTTGATACTGTCACAATCAAGAAAAGGAATCCACCCATCATCTCCAAATTTTCCTCCTGCCCCTTTCTAGTCCCTGTCTTACCTACCTCCAAATTCTCCTCACATCTCAATTTCACCAACGATCTCTCTCTCTGTCACTGTAGTTTGCAGTTTCTAGAGTTTCCCTACAAATGGTGTCATACAGTATGTATTCTTTCTTGAATGATTTCACTCAACATAATTATTCTGAGATGCATCAATATTGTAGTATGTATCAACATTTCATTCCTTTTCATTGCTTAGTAGGAATCCATTGTCTACAGACTGAATTGTGTCCCGCCCCTCCCCCACTTTCCCCACCAAATTCACATGTTGAAGCCCAAACCTCCAGTACTTCAGAATGTGACCGTCTTTGGAGACAGGACTTTAGAGAGATAATGAAGTTAACATAGGGTCGTTACATTGGTTCCTAATCCCAAATTACTGAGGTCCTTACAAGAAGGGGAGATTAGGATTGACTGAGGATTGTGCACAAACAGGGGAAAGACCATGCGAGGACAAGAATAAGAAGGCGACCACATATAGCCAAGAAGAGAAACCAAACCTGTCAAAACCTTTAGATTTCCAGCTTCCTCAACTGTGAGAAAACAAATTCCTGTTGTTTAAGCCACCCAGTCTGATATTTTGTTATGGCAGTCCTAGCAAATTAATACATTTGGTTTACCGTAGTTTGTTTGTTACTCTGTTGATGGGCATTTGGGTTGTTTCTAGTTTGGGGTTTTTACAAATGAAGTTACTATATAAATTCATGTATAAATCTTTATATAGATATAAGCTATTATTTCTGCCGGATAAATACCTAGTATTTAGGCTTGGGTCATCTGGTGAGTGTTATAATAAACCAGCAAACATTTTTTCAAAAGTGGTTGTACTATTTTACATTTAATATTTTATACTATTTTATATACGACAGTATAGGAGAGTTCCATAAATATTCCAAAATAAAATTCCAAAATTGCTCCATATCTTTGCCAGATTTTAGTATAACCAATCTTTTTAAATTCAGACATCCTAATAGGTATACAGTGTCTCCTTGCTGTGGTTCTAATTTACATATTCCTAATGACTAGTGACTCAGAACATCTTTCACATGCTTACTTACCACCCCTGCATCTTTTTTGATGAAGTGTGTATTAAAGTTCTCACTTTTTATTGGCATGGTAATTTTTTATTGGATGCCTGACACTATAATTTTTACCTTTTTAAGAACTGATTATTTTTGTATTCCTACAAATATTTTTGGGTTTTGTTCTGGGGCACAGCTAAATTACATGGAAAAAGTTCAATCCCTTTGGGTCTTGCTTTAAATTCTGTGAGGTGGGTCTAGAGGGGCACTTTCTCTAGGGCTATTTTGCCCCACTATTGAGGCAAATCCCTTCTGAGTACTCTTCTGGATGTCTCGTGTACTGTGAAGTTTCTCTATTCTGTTTGGAGGAAATAGAAACTATCCCCAGGCCTGCCTGCTTCAGCCCCTGGGACGGTTTCCTCTAATTCTTTGGAATTAGAATTAGAATTAGAATTAGAGGAATTTGGAATTCCTCAGATGAAGGTCATTTCCTCAAAGGCTCACATAAGTCAGTCAGCGCTCAAGGACATATACAGCGGGGGAACTCTGCTGCTCTCCAGAGTTCTATCCGCTCTGGTACTCTCTCACAGAAGCCAGCCGCTTTGGCCTCCTCACACGTCCAGCTCTGTCTCCTCAACCCAGAGAGGCTGTCAGGCACTTCCTGGGTTCTCCCTCCTTGTAACAGGCCTGGCAGTTCTCCCCAGGCAATAAGCTGGGGCCATGATAGGTCTCACCTCACTTGTCTTCTGTCTCTCAGGGATCACTGAGCCTTGTAGCCTGACCATTCAAGGTCTTGAAAACCATTTATATATTTGGAGGGTTTTTATTTTTTTAATTACTTCGGTTCAGAAAATAAATCCAATCCTGTTATTCCATTGTTTCTGGAAGTGGGAGTCTATAATTTTTTTCATTATTTATGTATATATTTACATATGAAAAGTTTTTTGTAATGTAATTAGAAGACTTTTATATCTGCCTGGAATCCAAGGTCTCTGTCATATGAAATTTCTGTACTGGTTAAAACAAAGATTGGCAAACATTCTGAAAAGAGCCAGAGAATAAATATTTTAGACTTTGTGGGTCACATATGGTCTCCATTATTCTTTAAAAAAAAAAAAAAAAAAGCCTTTAAAGATGTAAAAAATCGTAAAACTCTTCTCATGGGCTGTGCAAAAATAAGCCGTGAGCTGGATTTGGCCCATAGGCCATAGTTTGTTGACCTCTGAATTAGGATAATGTAGCCTCTGTAAAAACAAGCCTAAAATCTTACTGTATTAATACAGTGGACATATATTTTTCATGCATGTCCAAAATAGGTATTCATACCTCCTTCATTTTCCCCATAAAGCTTCTAAGATCACCATCACAGCAGAAAGAATATGGAGGCCAGCTTGTGGGAGGTTCCTGTGAACAAGTCCTGGTGGGTATACATGACTTCTAGCCATCTTTCATTATTCAGAATTCATTCATATCAGCACATCTAACTGCAAGAGAGGCTGGGAAACCTCGTTTTACTGTGTAACCAAGAGGAAGAGGAAATGGGCTTGAGTAACAGCTAATCTTCATTATAATGTCCAGTGGATTTCGGTAGCCATGCCCCAATTATCCAAAGTAAACACGGCCTCTGCCAGGACATTATTCAACCTGTTGGTACCACGCATAATATGCCAGATGATGAGTTTCCATAGCTCCTATGATAATTACAGCCCATTATGCTTTCATCTTTCTCTAAGTTCCCAGCTCCTCAACACAGTATTTGCATTCCTTCAGGAGTGAACACGACACACCCAGTCTTGAAGGCCCCACCCTCCCTTTCTCACTTTCCTGTCACTCCATGAAAGAAGCCATTGCAAATGTGACTCTAGTCAAGTTCATGCTTTAAATTAATGGCAGGATTTCTGAAAGAATTTCAAATCTCCTTACCACAATGATTTTTCCATCCTATGTGCTGCCTCTCCCCAAAGTATTGAGATAGCCACCAACTGGTCTGTGTTGTCTTCAAGGAAAGAAGTCTTGTCTTACTAATAATCTTTTATTGCTGGTGTCCAGAAAAGAGCTGAGTGCTTAAAAAGATTTTCTATATAAATTTTGCACCTAACAGTGATTGGTCCATTAAATTCCTACCCATTAAAGATATGCTAGTGTTCACTTTGAGAATCGGTCACCATTCCCTTAGTCTAAATTCCCTAAAAGTTTTCCCACCTCCACCAGGGCGCTTCCTATAATGCACCTTGTTATCAGCTGTGAATTGTTCAGGTGTATAACTCTATTAGTGCACATTATTAAAACAGTGAGTATTTCGATTTAACTCGAGTACCAAAGGCATGAAAATAAATAGCATTTCATTTGTTAATGCACTTTAAAAAGGAACTCTGATGATAGCAAGGGGTCTTTTGAGAGCTGAAGATAAGTAAGACTGACTCAATCTGACCCTAGCCCTAGAACACATACCCCTTACCCCAGGCAACTTTGTAGGAAGGTCCAAAGCTCTTTCCAAATTTCTGCTAATTCACAAGAATTTGTGTTCTCATGCCACCCCGCCCCAGGTTCCTAGGTCCAGTTGCTACACATGGTCTCTGCTTTGTTCCACTCCAACTATACTGAGCTGAGTCCCCTCGCTACTCTACACGCACCCTTTAATACGCCAGGGCCTCTCAGAGGACCATTTCCCTTTAAGGTGGAGAAGCTGATGGCCCTTTCAACTTCAGAGGCTCTCAGCTGTGAAGGGCCCCTTCTAAGAGCCTGCCTCTATTTGCTTCCTGGGCAACTCTGCCCTTTTCCAGAAAGAAGGCTTTCTAAACTGTGTCACTTCGGGCCTCTGAGGATCTGGATTTGCCCATATCAAGCACTCCTGGATACTTCAGCAGACATGCTGGTAGCTTCCGGAGGCAGAAATCACTGACTTGGGGTGCCTGGGGGCCTCAGTGTGTTAAGCATCTGCCTTCAGCTCAGGTCATGATTCCAGGGTCCTGGAATCAAGTCCCGCATTGGGCTTTCTGCTCAGCAGAGAGTCTGTTTCTCCCTCTCCCTCTGTGCTCACACACTCTCTCTCTATCTCGAATAAATAAATAAAATGGAAGGTAGGTAGGAAGGAAGGAATGAACGAACCAACCACTGACTTGACCTATAGTTTACCCCAGGCCTCCTTGCTGGCTCCCCTTCCTCTTCCTCTCCATCACCCATTCATGACCTCTTTTTCCTATTTTTTTTTTTTTTTATTCTGAGGGGTGGGGCAGCCTTCCCTAATCTAACAGTTAGAATCTCTTATTCTTTCACCATGGCCCTAAAGTTTCCATTTCCAACCTATGCAGCTTATCAACATATTTCTTCCAAACAAATTCTTCACTACTCACTACACAAACATTGACTAAGAAGCTATAGGCTGTATGGTTCAGTCCTGCGTTATAAGGAGGGCATGACCCTCAGAGTCAGACTAGGTTCAGTTGTGGCTCTGACCTTTCTAGCCAGCTGACTATGGACAAGACACTTAAACTCTTGGAGCCTCAGTGTCTTCATCACAAAATGAGGCAGTTGGACATGTACTGAATGTAAGCTCCTTCAGAGCTGGGCTCTGTCTTACTCACTGGCATACAGTAAGTACTCAATTATTTTCTGTCGCCTGACTGACTTTAAAATAGAAGTAATTTAAAAAATAAATAAAAAATAGGGATGCCTGGGTGGCTCAGTCAGTTAAGTGTCTGCCTTCAGCTCAGGTCATGGTCCCAGAGTCCTGGGATGGAGTCCAACGTCAGGCTCCCTGCTCAGCGGGGAGCCTGCTCCTCCCTCCGCCTGCTGCTGCCCCTGCTTGGCTCTTTCTCTCTCTCTCTGATAAATAAATAAAATCAATCAATCAATAAAATAGAATACCCACATCACAAACACGATATAACTAAATGTAAAATAAGAGACATATAAAAATCCCAAAAAGTACTCAATGAATGAAGCCAGTGCCCAGCCTCGAATACCTCATATAAGACATTCTAGTATGAGAATATTCTAGCTAAAGAGAAACTGAATAAAGTAAAAAACTCTAAAAGAGGGACACCTGGGTGCTGCAGTTGGTTGAGTGTCAGTGTTGGGCTTCATGCTCAGCAGGGAGTAGAGAGTCTGCTTGAAATTCTCTCTTTTCGTCTCCTTCACTCCCTCCCCCCAGCCCCCGATCATGTTCTCACTCTCAAAATAAATCTTAGAAAAAAAAAAAACTAAAAGACACAAAAGACAATAGAGATAAAGGCTGAACATTTCCTGCAAATCTCTTTTATAACAAAATGATGTCCATCTCCTAAGAAATTTTGAGGTAATTTAGTGCCATCACCTGAAGGATCAATTAGTAGGTCTAAACTTGACTGAAACTAGGCAATACAATCAAAAGAATACAATGGTCTTGTTTTTGAAACAAAATCTCCCATAAAACTTGGTATCCAAATAATAGTATTCTTAATTTGTCAAAAAATTATTTAACAGCTTTTTAAAAATTTAAAATGTTGTAAAACACATGCACATGTATATATTTATTTTAAGTCTTCCTGCACCTGTTTCTGTCTCCCAGTGGTGGTAGACGATTTATGCTTGGAGGAAGTCTGCCATTTTGCTTGGGAAAACACCTTAATGAGGCTTTTGGGTATGCTTATGAGAAGACAGTGAGACCCAGGGAGAGAAGTTGAACCAGGAGGGCTAAATCCAGTAGAAAGAACAGGAGACAAAGATGGTTATGATATTTATTGGGGGCTGACTCTGACTTAGAACCCTGATGTTTTAAGGGGAAAATACATGAAGAAGGTAACTTTAGCCTGAGCTACCAATCGCCCCTACGAACATAGTGTTAGCCTAAGGCTTACGGACAGAGATGGCCACTACAAGAACCTATAAAATGCCATGAGAGCTTGGGGAGCAGAGGTGTCTTAGACCATTTTTTGGTTTTCCTGTGCTGTGTATCCTCCTTGGTTCCTGGAAACCTTTAGTTCAGTACATTAAATACAACAGGGGCAAGAAAGCCCTTGATCCACACTTGGGACAAAGAAGGACAGGAAAGAACATCTTTATGAGATGTTAAGAGGTGACCTAGAACAGGTTCCTGAACTTTAACGTGGGTGTAAATCCCTGGGTGGTTCGCTGAAATGCAGGTTCTGATTCAGAAGGGTGGGGTGGGGCTGGGGAATGCCCACCTACTGGTGGGAGCGGGGCATGGGCTGAGTAAGAAGAACTTCTAGAATGGACTGTGGAGCAGCAGTTCACAGGTGTGGCGAGGTGGGGGGGGAGCGGGAGATCGTGACAAGTGATGATCAGGACATGAAAGCACTCTCCAGGGACCCTCAGACATTCAATAAGGAACTGAATTTCCTGCAGAAGGGGACTCAGTGTTGAAAACCTGGCACTGAGATTACATAAGGCTTTTTCATAATTTTTTTTTTAACTTTAGTGCCTGCTACTGTTTGAGCACAAATCAGCAGACATCAAAACACAAAAGGCAACAAACACACATAAATAGAAAAAATACATTTCGTTTTGTAGCTTGGGTTATTATCATGGTTTTATAATGCACGCATATAAGATAGTCATCTTTCCTGACTTTGAAATTGTTCGCAGCTTGTCTAATGGAATCAAGCTCATCATATTATTATATTCCATAAATTGCATCAAAAACTCCCAAATATTCTGCACCCTGAAGACATTGTACCATTTTAGGTCATGATAGGCATTTACATTCTTAGGAACTAGAGTTTTCATGCATTCACAATTTCTTCTCTGAGAGTTTGGTTGGCATGTTTAATTATAAACACTATAAATATATTTCATGTGGGTTTCCTTAAGTAATATAACAAAGAGGTTTAAAACTTCATGTGCTAACCTAGACCGATCCTCCCAAATTTATCACTAAGAAGAAAAGCACCCACCTTGACACACCTACACTACAGAAAGTCATTCCCATTCTACACCAACAGCACTGGTCCTGAAACCAATCCCAAGACCTTGATTAAGTCAGTGACCAATCCCCTGTAAAGTGAAACACACACCAAGGATGAATGTCTATCTCTGGAAGAAAACGTGGACATCCACATCAATATCCTGCAGTATGTGCTGCCAAAAACAATTACAGAGTTTTTGAAAAATCAGGCATATAATTTGTTGTTTACTGTGCAATCAGCTATTTTCTATACAAATATAAATTGCTGGACCAACTGCTCATCATTAAGTTGATACATTTGGGATAGAATTAACCATTTTAAATAAAAACAGAATCCTAATTGTCAAAACCCTTAAAGTTCATCTAATTCAAACCCTCAGTTGATGCCCGAATGCCATTTTCACAGGTAGCCCTGGAGCCTGTGGCCCGTCATTTCCAGTAATGGGTGGTCCACTCTATTTTTTGGCAGTTCTGACTGTGAGAACCTAAGTAGAAGCAAAATCTGTTTTCCTGTGTCTTTTATGCATCAGTTTTAGTTTTATTCCTTGGACCTTTGAAACAATCTCATCTCTCTTTCACATGACACCATTTCAGATATTTCAAAATAATGTATTTTTCCTGACTTTTAGTTTTCTCTTCCATTTTGTAAATAGCTCCTCTTAAGGTCATTAACTGAGCCTGAAATGGCATTGTGTCAAATCCTTTGTAATCCTAAATGTACCATTGGGATGGGTAAAGTAACTCTAAACACGGACTTCTTAAGGTATTAATAGATGTACATTCTATATGCAAAAGCTGGGCTAAAAAAGTCAAATAGACTTCTTTGTTATAGGAATTCAGAGTCTTTAATATGCTGGTAGGCGTATGAAACTCCAAGAGGAAATAATGTAAAGTATTTCCCCCAAATTTTTTAACAGTAACATATGGAAAGCACATGGATTTACAAGTTGGATTATCCTGAGTCCCATAATCAACATTTCCACTTCCTATTGACCTTGGGGAATTTCCTTAACCTCTCAGAGATTCAGGTTTCTTCTTTTGAGAAATTCCAATAATAACGCCTATCTCCACGTTTGTTGAGAGAACTATAGATAAGGTAACATACCTTACACCATGTCTAGCCCATAGTTAGTGCTCAAAAGATGGTAGTAATTTTTATATCTCCATATTATGCCAATGAATTACAACCTCTTTCCAAATTAATCATATCAAATATAACTATTTCCAAATGTAAAAATAAAGGAAATTCCTCTGAGCATTTGCATTATATTCTTACTTCATCTTTCCTTAAAGGAAACACTCCCAGATATTCCCGCCTCCTCAAAGCAGTAAAATAAATGCAGTTGCAAAACATGCTGGGATTTATAGAAAAGGAAGGAGGAAACTCAGGAAGTCTCTGAGGGCTATGTATACTGGATCACTACCAGAATTAGATAGGTTGCCTCCCCAATTGCAGTATCTTCCCACCCCTTGGAAACAAGAAGCAAAGAAAGAGTTGACAGCTTTAAGAAGCACAGATATGTACTTCCCCAACTCTGTCTTTGCAAATTACTCTAACTTATTTTACAATGAATCCTGTTGTTATTGGAGTATTTTTAGGGAGAGTAAAACAGAGTTAGCAGCAGGAAAAGCTAGTGGACCAACCTTAGCCATGAATAAGAGCTACCTTGTTGGCTAGTGTAGTGATTTGATGAAATACTGTGATAAAGTACCTAGGACTGAAAAAAAAAATCAAATATTGTCATGATCATCATCTCCATCAGAGAAGGGGAAAAAGCACCCCTTCTCAACATATCATGGAAGTAAGCAGGGATGCAGAAACTTGATCTCCTAGTGCCGTAAGCAGAATGACGAGGGTAGAAAAAGTCCTGGCTAGGTGTTTCTTCCAGTGCCAGCTCTGCCCCCAGTCTAGCTGTTTCACCTCGAGAATGTGATTCTCTTGGCCATGAGATCCTCAGTGTCCTCAATCTCCTTGAGTCTTTCCAGCTCCAACATTCTGAGACTAGAACTATCCATTTCCAGGTACTGACTGTGAAGGCGGGGATTTGCATGTTTGGGATCAGGGAGGGAAATAGATCAAGAGGAAGGAGGAGAACTAAGCATAGCTCACCAGGGTCCGCTGTCAACTAGAGAGTTCCCAGTGGGAGAGCGACTCCACACCCCACACGGAATGTCTGCCCTCCACACCCCACACGGAATGTCCTCCTGGACACTGCTCTGATCAGTGTGTGAGCTGGTACCTGTGTGTGTGTAAAACAGAGAGAGAGAGCGAGAGAGAGAGAATGTCAGTCTCTACACATTGCCAGATAAAAATGCAAGATGCCAAATAAAATTTGAATTTCAAATACTTTTTTTTTACTGTAAGTATGCCCAAATACTGCATAGAACATACTTACTCCAAACATTTTCCATCATGCATCTGAAACTTACATTTCACTGGGCACCTTATCATTGTATTTGCTAAATCTGGCATCCTTGAGTCCCAAGGTTAGCTGCTCATAAACAAACAGTATGTACCTGGTTATTTTATACAATAAACAGAGAGAGAGAGAGAGATCTTACCACTTGGGATTTTATGTAGGATCAGCCCCTTATATACACACTTGACCGACACCTCTGGAAGCATCAGCTTTATTTGATAACTGGTCAAGGTCAGAGCATTCCTGGACATGGCATTTAAAGGAATGTGCTTAAGTAGGAAAATCATTCCTCTTTCCTGCTCAGGTAGACAGCCTAGTTAGTACTGAGTAAATGTCTTTGGCATTAAACTATCTGGATCTAAACCCCACATCTTTGGTGACTTGGTGTGTGACCTTAACCAAGATATCAACATTTTGCTATCTCAATTCCCTCATTTGTAAAATGGGGACAGTAACGCCTACTTCCTAGGGCATTCCTAATAAGATATCGAAATACTTAGAGCACAACAGGTAGTAAGCACCCAACAAGGGTCACTGAGATGATTTTGGTTTTTATATTAATTCACTCATTTTGCCTAAATGATTAATTTGACAGAATAAAACAAATTCATTTTGTCTAACCCTCATTCATTCCCAGAAAAGATGACTGTAGTTTAGAAACACACACCATGTGCAGGATAGAAAAATTGTCTAGGGCAGGTGATAATGAGGTTAAAAAAAGCAAACATAGTCCTGGATGTAGCATTGAGTTGCTCCCAGTGGAGCAACTTGTTTATACATTTGGAGAAGCTGAAGAAAATATGTGGATTTCCAAACCTGCTTGCAGGAATGGGAGAGGGATAAAGGCTAGTATCCAGCTCATTTCTTCTTCAGTTCTTTCAGGGAAAGACCACGTTCTACTTTTTGATCTTCAAAGTAAAAAACATACAATTTTGGTAGGTATCGTTTCACTATCCGTCATCATCTTTGACAACCATAATATGAATCTCTGTCCATAAACTCAAACTGAAAAAACCAAAAATGTAACTATTTTCCTTCCATCTACCTATTTCTGTTTCTGAGCCCCATTCTGCTGAATGCTAGAAACTTAATCCTGATCACCTCAGAGTTCTGTCCCTGTCCCTTCCATTCCCAACAGTTCCATCTAAATTACACCTAGGAGTCTTAAAACATGCTAACGGAAGGCAGGGGAATGAAGGAAGGGTCTTCCAGTTCTGTGTCTTCACTGGTACATTTTCACCCCCCTGAGACATTTCTCACCTACCTCCTCTGTAGCCCTTCACCCATTTCAACTATTTGCTCAGAAAGTTATAAAACTACAGAGCATAACAAACAAGGAATTTCATGTTAATTGAATATTGATAAAGGAGGAGGGGAAACGTTAATTGAGTTAATTAGTTGCTTAGTTGCTAAGGTAAATTTTCTCCTGGTTGGAAAGAAATTGTCTCAGGATTAGAGCCACAGCTTAGAGAAAGAGATACATTATCAGCTTTCTAGTCTTAGAAAAAGTCTGAATAATCAGAGCAAGGTGGTATGCAAGACAGAGGCTCTATGAGTAAGAGTCAGAGAAGAGCTTCCCACAACAGTGACATCAGCCCCAAGAAAAAGCAATGAGCTCTCTTCCAGGAGAAAGCTAGCTAATTAGTGATATCTGAGCACAACAGCTGAGTA
The DNA here is from genome assembly GCA_028534135.1 of Potos flavus. NCBI lineage: Eukaryota > Metazoa > Chordata > Mammalia > Carnivora > Procyonidae > Potos > Potos flavus. The sequence goes on along the minus strand of CM052898.1, from coordinate 113,954,919 downwards.
AGGAAGCCACTGGCCCCAGAGCCTGGATCAATTCAAGCAGCAAGAGAAAGGGCTACAAACATTTTTATACCCAAATTACAAATGCTTCCCAGGGAAGCTGAGGGAAAGTGCTGAGAAGTTTTACAGGTAAGAAAAAATAGATGTTTTCAAGAAGACAGAAAGGGAAAGTTGTATCAGTTTGAGAGGATACTTCTAAGGTCAAAGGAAGTGGTACTGTACTTGCCTTTTTAAGGAGCATTTATTTTAATCTTGATCTTTGAAAAAAAAACCAAACAGTGATTACAGATTACTAATTACTCACTCTTATTTTAGTGATGATGTCGCAGAAAAATTAAAATTTGCTGAATTGCATACCATGTCCGTCCCCTCACTTAACGTGTCTAAAAGACTCCATTCACTGGGCCTTTTTCCTTATTAGCAGGCCCCCACAAACATTATTCAATGGTAACTACCGAAATTACAGTTCGCATGGCTAAAAGGATATGATCCTCCTGGTTTAAAAATGGTTTGGGGGAGCCCTCAGGTCCCAGAATCCTCCCCTAAACAGAGAAGGAGAGACCAGACACCCCTACTCAACTTCTTGGATCAGGTTGCATGAGATTTCAGTGATGGGACAAAGTGTTACCTGCCTCGAAATGGGCCCCCTATATCCAGCCACCTGCTTGACTTCTCCACTGGGAGGTCTTCATGTCACTTCAGAGGAAACTTCCCTCACAATCTTCCATCCCCCAAAACAGGCCATCTTCCATGGCCTCTTCTCTGTGGAGTCCCCACCAGCCTTCCCAGGCCAGGAACCTCCATGCCATCCTTCGCAAGGTTCTTACGATGTCTTAATCAAGCTCCAGTTTCTATTTTGTTCTATTCTCCAAATATTTTTTTTTTTTAAATCTTCCCTTCCTGTAGATCTCCAGCTCAACCTCTGCAGTGTAAGCTATGTCCTCTCTCATTTGCTAGACCTTCCTATGTGACTGGATGCACCGTCGTCCAGTCTGCCTTGCCTCTAACTGTACAACATTCTGGCTGGAGGGTTGGTTGTGACATGCACATCAGATGAGATCACCCTCTGTTTAAACCCTTCGACAGCTTCCCGCTTCTCCTACGATGAGGCTCCATGCCCCACCGAGTCTGGTCATGGCTAACCTCTTGAGCACTCATCATCCTCACTGCACCCCCTTTCTCCTTTCACACCAGCCCCAACAGCCTGGTACTTGCACCCTTCTTTCTCTCAGAGCACCTACTTGATACAAGCATACTTCCCCCAGAATCCTGCCCAAGTCTAATCCCATGTGAGAGATGGTGGAGCACCCTGTCTCTCCCCTGTAGCCCTTCTTCCCTTGTGATCTTGTATCTGTTTCTCGGATGATTAGACAAAACATCACTCTAACCCACTGGAGTTAAAACTTAGGCTCTGTTATCGGTTGTTCTATGAACCCTCAAGGAAGATACGGTAAAGTCCTAACCCCTGGTACCTGTGAATGTGACCTTATTTGGGACTAGAGCCTTTGCAGACTTACGTGAGGTAAGATGAGGTGATTAGAGTTGGCCTTAATTATACTGTCCTTATTAGAAGGAGATTTCCTCACAGCCCCCAGCACACAGGGAGGGCACCTGTGAAGACACAGACATGGAGAGAAGATGCCCAGAGACAGACTGGAGTTTTGCCACCACAAACCAAGAACACCTGGGGCGACCAGATGCTGGGAAAGGCAAGGAAGGGTCTTCCCTAGAGGTGCTGGGGAGAGCATGGCCCCTAATACATCTTGACTTTGGACTTCAAAACCTCCAGAAATGTGAAGGAATAAATTTCTGCTGTTTTAAGCCACCTGGTTTGGAGCACTTTGTTAGAACAACTCTAGGAAACGAATACAGACTTTAAACCATAAGAGGCAGAGATATTAGGTATGTTCACTCCTCAGTGCCTTCCCATCGCGCACCACAGTGCCTGGTTACCTCATCTCTTTTGGTACTCGCAATCTTCAAATCGAGAAGGTGACTTTCACAATCACCTGAGGAGACTACAGAGAATTCCGGTCCACCCACGAAGTCCACCCCTCCCCCACAGGGTTCACCCACATGGCTCTGAAACATTAATAAGGAAAGAACGGCTCCATTCCTCACAAGGTTTCTCTAGCCAGGATCACCTGAGTCACCCAGACAGAATTCCCTTCTCTCCCTGAATGATCTGAGTCATTGCACAATGGTCTGCTTCACTTTGGTCGCACAGATACTGAGCTTTGCACATAAGGTGTGGTAATTGGTTAGCGGCCAGAGAACACAAAACACTCCAAAGTGGCTCCAAAGCCTGTGCGCACAAAAATGAGTCTGTTTAAATTCAACTGAGATGCAGCCCTCAGAGTTAGTTAAAAACAGCATCCAAATGATCAGTTACTGAGTGCTGAGCACTGAGAGATGATGCCACCTTTGTCTATAAATCTAGTCCAAGAAAACAGGAGTCCATGAAATGGGAGTAGCAAACCCAGAAACATATGAGCGTCCACAGGTACCGAATTCATGGAACCGAGCAGGAGCCAAGGACCACTGGAGAAAATCCATGACATATTGAGTTAAAAAAAAAAAAAAAGAGCAAGCTATGGTACAGTATGTCTAGTACATTATACATTTTTAAATAGAAAAATCAAATCTGTACATGTGCCTATATGTTTAGATAATCACAAAAAAAATAAGAACTAGGAAAATAGGGATGGCCGGGTGGCTCAGTGGGTTAAGCGTCCGCCTTCAGCTCAGGTCATGATCTCAGGGTCCTGGGATCGAGCCCTGCATCAGCTCCTTGCTCAGCAGGGAGCCTGCTTCCCCCTCTGCCTGCTTCTCTCTGTGCTTGTGCGCTCTCTCTCTGACAAGTAAATAAATAAAATCTTTAAAGAAAAAAAGAATTAGGAGAATAAATGGTGGTATATGAGTGGCCGAAGAGGCAACATGAGAAGACTTCATTGTTACCTCAGATACACCCGCATCTTTTGAATTGTCCAAGGGAGAAATGATTCATTTTCTAATTCAAGAGACCAAAGTTTAAAAATCCCCACCAATACAAAAAGGTAAAATATCTGTAAAAGTAAAATATATTCTCTGCATACCCACTCCCAAATGATACAGGAGTCTGAGGTGACCATGTTGGCTCTGTGAACCCTTCTTTCATTTTCTCAAGTAAGAATAATTAAGGGGGGGGAAAGGCAAAAGCGAGCCAGCGTCACTTCCCATCTGTGTGAGGGGCCCCCTCCGGCCAGCCTGCCGCAGGGAGCGCCTCTCTGCAAGTGCGCACGTTGCCGAGTATGGGTTGCCGAGAAACCAGTGATTTGGGTTCCACCCCCTCCACCCTAGAAAACAAACACATAAATAATACATTTGGTGCCAAAAGAAAATCCTATCGCCTCGATTCAGAGGCTTACATTTAGCAGAAGGCTGCCACAGTGTGCAATATTTAGGTCGTTGGTAAGAGCGACTAAAGTCTTAATGTATCTGATAATGCCAAGTGTGAGGAATTTGTCAGGCCTGGGCTTGCAAGCAGCAGCATTATAATGATTTATTGAATTTCTCTTAAGGTCAGTAGTTTATGATTTGCCATTTTAAAAATGCACTGTAAAAAAATAGATGTATATTTTGCTTTACAGGAAGTGAATAGTTTTCTAAATGCATTTTTTAAGAGAAGAAAATCAGTACAAATAGCCACTGCCAGCAAACCCCGTGTCTAACTTAATCACATGAACTCCAGCCCAGATAAGCAGCTTTCTGAATGTTATTGGTAGAAATATGGTTTTCAGAAGGAAAAGAGACCTACCCTGGGTCAGAAAGTTGGTGTTATCAGCTTGCAACATTATTCCTGTTGTATAATTTTACCTCTGGGACTATTATTACAATTTCAGTGTACGGGAAATTCAGAGTTAGCCTAATCAGTCATCTCACTCAGAGCCTTCAATGCACTTGCTCATATTCTGGGTGCCTGTGTGGCAAGCACATTTTCCCTCAAGAGTCACAGTCACGGGTAGAAAATAGGAGAATTCCTCAAGAAGCGCTGCTCAGTGCTCCTGCCAGACGCCTGACTCTCTGCTAGGAGCCCCCCAAGGAGGACACGATTCTCTCCCAACAGGCTGTGATCCCTCATCCAGACAGGATCCCTCATCCATCCCTACCCAGAAAAGTAAGGTAGCATCTCACATGAAAGCCATCCTGGGAGTGAGAACTTGCAGCAAAATTCACACCCCCTGACTCTATTGAAAACTTTCCCACCCTAGACCATACTGCCTTCAAAGATTTATTAAGTATTTACTATTTAAATAAATGTGTATTTGGGACCCACCATGCACATGGTGGAGAACATCCAGGAATCCATGGCAGGGGCATCCAATCCAGGCTGGGCCATGTCTGAAACCTGAACTTTTAGGTGTACACACACACAACACAGAGAAAGGGGAAGTTTCTAGACAGAAAAATACCCATGTGATGGGTCCAGAAATCATAGCCTAGAGCCTCAGGTAAGTCTGAGGTCTCTGGTATGGATGGGACAAAGACTGTGAAAAAAGAACTACTGAGAGACAAGCCTAGAGAAGTGAGAAAGATGCTGAACTTTTTCTGGAATTCTGCCTAACGATGGGAAGCCACCCATACGTGAGACATAGGGAAGTCACAAGGTCACATCTGAATTCCAGTAAATGCCCAGGCTGCAGTGTGGACACTAGATCAGAAGGACCTGTCATAGAAATCCAGAGGATAAATTAAGGTAGTGGGAATGGAGAGGGAAGGAAGGAGACAGAATTGTTATTTAGGGAGTAGAAAGGATGAGCCTTGCTAATTGCTTGAATGTAGTAATAGGGAAGTAAAAAGGAGCCAAACCGGACTCCCCGGTTTCTGCTTTGGTCATCTGAGTAGAAATAGATGCCATTCATTCATAAACATGGGGAACGCACCAGGAGGGGCGAGCTTGAGGCAGAAATCCAGGTTTACATTTGTGCTAACAGGATGCCCAGGGAGGGAGAGTTTTAAAATAATTACGCCAGCCTTTTACCATCTGGAAAGAGAAAGTCTCCTTGGGGGAAGATGTTGATGTTGTTCTTGGAAGAGTAGCCTGGCTGTTTTGTAAAAATTAAGGTTGAAAAGTACCCCCTTGCTTTGAGGGAAAACTTCCCCTCCCAAAACTTGGGAAGGAAAATCAGTCCCTCCCTTTACTACATGAAAGAATAAACCAATTTGCTTAAGGAACCCTGATAACTTCTGAGAGAAAATTACTCCGGTTCTAACCAAGACTCAAAAGTACAGACAGCCCCGGGCAAGGACGGGGACCATGGCCAAGTCTAGTGTCAAAACAAGACCCCCAACATTCCCGGGAAAGAACTCACAGAAACAGGATCTTCTGGTCTTGCCATCCAACCTGCCAGCCCTGAAACCTGTTAGAAATGGCCAACTTCTGCACAAGGTTAGACTGAAGTTGGAACTCATTCCCTCCCGGCCCGAGTGCTGGTGAAGAGTGTCTGTGCGTGTAAGCTGGAACCCTGGAGCCCAAGACACGTCCGCTGAGGCTCTGGCAAGGCTCATATGATGGATGCAGCCCAGGAAAGAGACATCACTGGGACAATACAGGGCCTGCTTTCACCAGTGACACCATATGCTAATGAAAGCAATGGCAAGAAAAAATCTCTACAGACATCAGGTATGGAATCTCTTTGGTCAAAGTTAATGTTGGAACATTCTGGACAAATCAGGGCCGACAAGAAGTCCAAGAGAGAGGGCTTGGAATCTCTGTTCATAAAGGCAGATGGGCATTTGAGCTACTAATTGGAAAAGTAAGAACTCTGACTCTGTATGCATTTAAAACTAGTAAAGTAGTCCCCACCGCTTACACATTGTTATATTTAACATAATTGCTGCACTTTTTAAGCAATATTTCAAGTCCATAGAAGACAAAGGAATCAATGCATATATCAATATATCAAATGTTGATATGTTATTACGTGATTTTTCAAAGTACTTTTGTAAATGTGGGAAGCTTTTCTGGCCAGCTCATCAACCTGTCTCCTTTATTCTGGCTATACAACTGCTTTTTCCTGTGAGGGATCCATTCCTTGTGGTTTACATGGGGCTACTCTGACCCCAGAGTACAGGACCTAAGGTTTGTTTGAGGAATGGATGGATATGTGATCCAAATCAATGAGAATCTTCCCCATAACTTTCCTGAGTGTAGGGAGGAAGCTCTTTCTCTAGAGGAGATATAGTCATCCAGCGTGAAGGAAGGGCAAGAAACAGCATCCGTCCCTTCTTTCCCTGGTCCTTCTTCAGGGATGGCACCTTCTGCCCTGAGACTATGGCCCACTGGGAAGCCGGAATCCTGCAGAGCTGCCCTTCTCAAGTTTGAAAAAGAAAAGCAGAACCCAGAGTAGACGACACCAGTAAAAATGGCATCTTCCTTGGCAGAAAAGGGCAATGTAGCCAATGAGTTCACCAAGTTTCAGATTTTGTCTTATCATGGGGATTTTTCTCTTTCTGTTAAGGTTTCATATATATATATATATATATATATATATATATATATATATATATATATATATATAACAATGTATTAATACTTACTAAAACAATGAAAATCTGCTTTCCCCAAGTATGCTTTACTACGCAAGCCACACGTTTCACAGGATCACAGATTTATGAGGCTGACCCTGCATCCAAGCGCAGAGCCTCAAACAAGCAATCACCCTCTCCCATGGAAATGCAGACTGAAATCTGATTACCAGATTTGCTCCTGGTCTTGTGTTGGCTGTAACAGAACACAGACATTATGCGTGCACACACCACTAAGTGTGTTCAGGATGTATACTACATAAATATTCATAACATTCATATATTTATATATATGAATGTCTTTGCACACATACTGTGCATATAGCAAATGGATACATATATTATTTACCTGTCAAGAGCATCAGACAAACAAGAAACTGCTAGTCTATAATTCCTAACTGGCATATTTTCTTGCTCCAAACTATCCAGCATTCCAGGTTTGCTAACAAGCAGCAAATTAGCTTTTATATTTTGTCTCCGTTTATTTTTTCCATTTTTCTACCTGAGGAGGTGGAAGTGAGCTGTAAAGTCGTCAGAGGAAAAGGAGCAATAAAGAGCCTGGGTAACTCATACACTGGACAATTCCTGTCTTTGTGATTAATTTAATTCTCCATACGTATATAGCAATCAATAAACAAATGCGACTGATACACAGATTGTATTATTCCCCAAGTACAGACCCTACACTTACTCATCCACAGTTCCTTAACAGAATGCCCTACACATGGTAGGCATTTAATAAGTATTTAATTAAATTGTATAAATGATACAACCAATCTTATTTCTTCATTAGTAACTTGAGTATCTCGGTTGATACACAGCCACACAGCTAACTAGGTCTTCCTCTTCCCCTCCCTTATCTTCCAGCATCCCCACTGTCAGAGAGAATTAGATCTAAGATGGCCCTACTCATTTGTAACCCTGAGGCCTTGTGTCTCAATGATGCTTAAAATAGCATGGATAATGGAGCAAGTGTGCCTATGATTAGTCGTTGACAGAGACATTTTTGCATGCTCAATACGCAGCAACCAGAGGCAACCTCTTGGAATCTACATCCATTGTTAGAGTGGCTACATTTTGTTAAAATCCAGCAGAATAGGAGTTAATTTTATTTAGTAGAAACAGGCTGAAAAGTAGCCTCCCAAGTTAGCACAGTTCTGCAATTTTACCATCCCATAGTGATAATGAAAAAATACCGTTTGTGAGTTTTCCTCTTTCATTTGGTTAAAACCCCCTCCTCCATATAAAATTAGATTCTATACTGATAGTATAATTACTGTATAATAGAGTTTGCTCAACTACTCAACACGAAATGCTTTGCTTTCATAGCATTTTAATATGAGCAGCATAATGGGCACCAGCTTGAAAATCAGCATGCAGAGAAGGAATCTAGGACCCCGAATGAGCCCGAGTTTGTAAAATTTGATTCAGCTGTTCAACAAACTAGTTAATTCTAACCGACTTGACATTTGGATATCAAAAGTTTCTGTTCATCCTCGTGTGTTTGGGTTAAAAGAAAACGGGCTGGCTTCCCTCACACCGTAATTGGACCCCTGCCTTGTGGGTCCTGCAGGGCTCCCCCTGGGTCTGCCTGCTAGCTTCTCTCTGCAGTGGGGACCCTTATCTGCTCTGCAGTCATGGCCCTGGAGCACCGATATTGCGAAGCCAGACGCTCCCCATGATGCATCAGTTTTAAATTAAATTAGACTTTTCTATTTCTTCCACTAAACACTGCTTTTATGGACTTAATGGCTCTGTGTTGTACACCATACACTAAAACCATTTACTCCTTTGGGGATAAGAGATTAACACAAGTAATATAGTGAAACCCCTTATTTACATAATTGCAATTTTCCCTTTGCCATAATAGAGGCTTTTTTGACCTTTTAAATGTCCAATATTGCCAGAGTTAGCATAGTCCGCACTGCACATTTTATTCACTAATTTCTCTGAAATAACTAGTAAATTTCCCTATTGTTTGCTAAGAAACTACTAAAACGCAACGAGTTCCTTTTATATATGTCCAACGAGTGTTAGCAAAAGAGCCCCACAAAGGGCTTTCTTCACTCATTTTCCACAGGGGTAACAAATTTAGGAGGGGATAACTCCAAAAAAAATACTCCAAGGTCATCACCTTCCAAAATGTTTTCTGAAGTCCAAAGGACACTAAACTCCAGGAAATAGATTTCAATATCCATTATTTGAACATTTTTGCACCTGCAGTAAGGAAATTCCATGTAACTATTTGTGCTTGATGCTTTAAATAGGTTTTAAATTATAAACATACACATAAGCATAAATAGGTTTTATTAATTGTGCTGACTTGAAACTATAAGAAACATCCTGGACAATTTAAGGATTTCCTTCTGTTTGTATTCTATGTGTGCAGCATTTTCTCTTGCCCTTGCTCTTAAAAGAAACAGAAGGCATTCATCGCAAACACATGTAAGTGTAGAACACAGGGATTCTCACGAAGCACCCCCTATACACACACTCTTCAACCACACCCCTCCGTCCTGTGGCCCCTGGGCTGCAAGAGGAAGTGGCATGTGCCCTTCTGGGCTGAGGCTATGAAAAGCCTCTGCACAGCTCTCTGGTCTCCTCCCTGCCATGGTAACCAAAGGGGGCAGATTGTTCCAGAGAGTGTAGCTATAGATGCTGAAGCCCACAGCAGCCAGGTTCTAGGAGTGACCATCTAACAAACTCTCATCTCTCCCATCACCTACAAAGGTCAGTGAGAAAAAAAAAAAATTTTTTTTAACCAAAATGTACTTAGCCTAGTCCAACTAAGGCAATAATCACTCATCTTTGGAGTGACAAAGACTCTGTCCTTGACTGACTAGACTTTAATCAGGCTCCTCTAAGTGCTCAACCTTGGCATCCATCCTCAATTGGACCTGTATCACCCAGTTTTAGCAGGAATACTGCTAAGTCATCTGCTGGGTATTTACTGTAAAGATACAAATGTAGTGATCCAAAGGGGCACATGTACCCGAATGTTTATAGCAGCCATGTCCACAATAGCCAAACTATGGAAAGAACCTAGATGTCCATCAACAGATGAATG
>CM052898.1:113824900-113944788 GCA_028534135.1 Potos flavus | reverse complement strand
CTTCTAGGCTAGATCAGTATGTCACCACAACCCTGGCAATTCTGTAAAGGAGAGTTTTTAGGAGCCGGCCTGTTCTCCCAAGTTTGTTGATGAACATTAAATCAAATATAGAACTCCAAGATTGAGTATGAAGCAAAATGTTGCTTGAAATTGACATATGGGGAAAACAATCTACTAGCTTTCATCCTTAATATTCTATGGATAGTTCTAAACTGCCAATCTTAATATATACTATTGCACCTGCACGGTAATGATTAATTACTACTTTATTAGGAGCATGCATACGTTCATCATTGACACACTACTAAGTGCAGAGGTTTGATTGAGTTAAGAGATGAAGGGATCATTGTTTGCAAAATGCAATCTTCCCTGGAGGCAGTGTCTTATCTATGGACACTTTATCGGAGCTTCCTGTCGCTGTATTTTGATGGAGGAACACTCTAGCCAGAACTCAAACTGTCTCCCATTTGTTCATAAAACCTGGAACCGCAGTGAGAATTTGTTGAAAGAGCCACAGAAAAGTAAATTCCAGACAAATGTAAAACGATATGACAGAGGAGAATTTGAGCCAAAATAAAGCAACCAAATTCAACAGATCTAAAAAAGATTTTTTTTTTTTTTGGCCAAATAGTATATTCAGATATAGATTCAAACAGCAAGCCTGCTGGTTCACTGTCAGCAAAAAATGCTAAATAGGGGCTAACTTGTCTTCCTCTAGAGTGGGAAGCACAGTCAAACTGAAAAACCACCTGAAGTTTGAACCACAAGCCAATTTAGATCAAGCCGAGCAAACAGACAGGTCTGCTGGCCAATTCAAAACCAAGTTATTTTTCAAAAAGTACAAAAAAAAAAAAAAAAGAAAGAAAAGAAAAAAGAAAAACTGCATGACAAGAAAAACCCAGGGCGCAATTTTAGGGACTAATAGCATACTTCCCATTCAGATTCAGCCTGGAGCGTGGCCTGACAGCGGTCCCCACTGTTCCTCCCAGCCCCCTAGCTTTGTTTTGAGCTGATAAAATCAGAATAAAATGAAAGTCAAGGGCAGCCGGAGGACTGTGGGGGCTAGGGAGGAGGGGCGGTTCCACCCGCTTGGCCCAGGTTAAAATGGAGGCTGTTACTGCTGAGAGCAGATCTGCACTTTTTTTTTTTTTTTAAAGCACCAGCTGAGCCTCTCTCTCAATTGCCCTCCGCATGAGTCACTAACTAGCCACTGGGCGTGGGATTCTGGCAGCTCTAGCTCTCATCTCTGACACTCCTACCCCCTCCCGCTCCTGCTCCTCCTCTTCTCTTCTCTCTTTGGTGATGTAGGAAAAACATTTTAAAATCCCTTTATCGGTTTTGGGAGATTGTTTACAAGTGATTCTTTCTGAAGGGGCTAGGAGTGTTTGCAAAGGACGGTTTGGTCATGTGAGATTTTAAATGGTTCATAAACACATTTGCTGGTGTCCTTGATACATGTGTAAGATGAGTAATTTCACTGAAAGATTTTGGGAGGGGGGGCATTTGATGTATTTCCATCCCATATTTATTGAAAGCGAGAAGTTATACAGCATATGTAAACACAACAGTGGTATTTCTTCAAAATTTATTTTTGTGAGATTATTACCATACATCCACCATTTCTAATTTTCTACTGGGAATATAGTATACTATATACATAGGAACAAAATAATGTATTTGCTCTTTTGATGACACAACTACTAAAAATTTAATTCGGTATCTCCCGTTCCCTGAGTTACCATGACTCATCAGATTCAGGTGAATTTGATAAATTTGGAAGAGGATGTGCCTTTTATTCCTGCAAATGCAGTGATATGTCTGGATCCAAATGTCCTTATCTACAAGAAGAGAGAACTGAACTCCAAGTACCCTTAGCTCTGAAAGCCTACTATTAACAATGGCTGTGCCACAGAAACAAGGTGATTCAGTAGGGTTTAAAAAGAAAATAAATCGCCCAAATTGGATTACTTTGGTACGCAAAAGCAACCCTTCCACGAACCACCCAAAAGAATCATTTTGCAAATACTCATTTAAGTGACTAAACAACAACAACGCAGGTCTTTTCTCCTTAAAATTAGATTGGAAGTTCCTTGAAGCTAGAACCAATGTCTTTAATCAAGACTGCTATTTCTCAGAACAAAATCAGGAGGCATTTCTCATACTGCTGGGCAAATGGCCTATCAGTGAAAGAAGTTACTACATCCATAGGTAAGAACCCGAGTCTCTGAGCTCCCAGCCCATGGACTGCTTCACACAGCAATTTCTGCCATCCAAAGGTTCCATGCAAGAGGCTTCTAGGGAGAGACAATGAATAACAATGGGCAGGAAAAGGTCCAGAAGCATTTTAATAGACAACTATAGAAGGCTCCTAAAACCTTGCACTGGCTTTTTTTTGTGGGCAATATTTCTGCAAGAAAATGCTCCCTGCCTAGTAGTCTTTACAGATACATGGCTTGAGCATTTGAGGATGGAGCCTGAGTTGCTGAGCCAAGTTGCTTGATCTTTGTATTCAGACCCTTCCCTGGTAAAGCCTGGTGCCAGATTAGCACTGATCTTGAGGAGACAGGGCTGACTCTCGTTGCTGCAAAGCAGCTCTGGGGAGCAGAGCGGTAGCACTCTAGGGAGGCGGCGTGCACAATCTCAGTTTGCAATTCTATTTTGTCAGAACCAAGGGGGAACAGTGGGAGCTGGCTTGGCTGCTTTTCCAGATGCTTTTGACCAAACAGGATACATAAAAAAGAAAATCTGGCTTGACAAATGCAACAAAGAGAGAAATGGGTTCTATTTGCCTTTTAATTTTAGCTGGGATGTAGTGTACTGATTATTTTTTTTAAAAAAAAGGAAGAAATAAAAAACTATTATCAGTTTTTCTGCTTCCCTGTTGTAGTCTAGCAGCTTCATCTAGCCCAAGAGTCTAAGAGTGGCTGTTAGAAGCCTCAGGTTTTTGTCCCCAGTCACCACCATATCCTGACCTTGATGCTTGATTTTTCAGTATTTCCCTGGGTCATTCTATGCTGTCATTTTTATTTCATGTCCTTCCCTACCGCAAATGGATGTTGTGAAGACAGACGAAATGGTTCAGTGTTACCTCCTTCCCCATCCATCTGGCATTCGGCTGTGCAAGGACCACACCGAGTTCTGGACTAGGAAACAACAGGGTTGTGCCAGAAATGCAAGGAGGCAGGCTGGAGCCCGATAGGACACAGAGGCAGAGACCCAGCCGGAGCTGGAACACCGGATTGGCCGCAAACCTACACATCACGGGTATATCCCGTCCCCGCAAAGTACACACCCATGTGCTTATGGGAACACCTTCGAGTCCCTCCCAATCCGGCGGGTCCATTGCTGGTTGAACTGCCAGGTGCAAAATGACAGAGATTTACTACTGGGACTTTCTTCCGACCAAGGAACAGTCTTTGCTTGTGTGGGCTGGCCCTTAGGCGCTCGTTCATCATCTAAAGCCCTAGCAGTGAATGAACCGCTCACTTTACTTCACTTCGGTCCAGCAAAGGTATTTCTGTAGCACCTCCTGGCTTTGACACATCCCACAGAGCTTAAGCAGCCGGACAACAGGAATGAAGTCCTCCAGGGGTCGGAACAAGGCAGGGCCCTCCTTACCTTACACCTGGCCCCTACTTTCCAGCTGCACACATCCCCTCATCACAAGGTCCCGGAGGCTTCTCCACCATGGACACCCACAGGGCAAACGAATAGAAGGGGCAAGAAGGAGAGTGATGCTGTTCTTTGTCAGCGTTAATTGTGAGCCAGTTATCTGATCTGCTGTGACTTGCTTTTTCTGGAAAGGTTTGCATAATTTGGCAATAGAATTCCAAGATTCTCATTTATTGTAAATTGTGCCTTTGCCAATTCCTTTTGTCAGGACTCCCCACTTCACCTCATGACTCTGCTCTCCACTTTTGCAAACGCACTGATCTGTGAAAATGAATTAAACAGATTAAAAAGCAGCTTTTCTTATTCATTGGAAGAAAAATGGCAAATGCAGACATGGCACATCCTTGTATATAGCTCCATGAGAAAAAAATTACTTCAGACAAGAGGGTGGCCTGCCTCCCTGGGGAAGCAAACCCAGAAAATGCTCTGTGACTCAAGGGAAGCTGCTTCTGTAATCTAGAGTGATGTTCTACTTAATGACAGCCCACCATGATAATCCAATTATTAGGCTTTCAACAAACCCATACTATAATGACATCATATATTCTTATAATTAAAGTTGATCTTTATAAAAGCGATTCCTCTTTTTAGAGAGCGAGACATTGATAATGTTAAATAACTCTCATCTTATAGGCATCTCCCAGTTCACAGATTGGTAGAGCAAAAACACTCAAGGGGAGAAAGCATACGGACGTTTTATGATAGCCACAACAAGTGAAGATCTTCTAGGGGCCATTTGACCCTCTCTGCCAGACCAGGGGCAACCTAAAAGCAATCTTCAGAGGAGGGCCAGGCTCCATGTGTCTCAAAGCACCACCAGGGTACATCATGGGGGTAGAAGGGCTTGGACACCCTGTAAGCTTCAAATAGTGGTAGCACTGAGGATCCCCCAGGCGTGCCACCCTGCGCTGCTCCAGCAGGCATCAATCACAGTGTAGGCCTCACCTGGCTGACAATCTCTGGAGATGAGAATATCATTCTCAATGGGGAAAAACAGAGCTTTTCCCCGAAGGTCAGGAACATGGCAGGGCTGTCCACTATCACCCCTGCTATTCAACATAGTCTTGGAAGTCCCAGCCTCAACAATCAGACAATAAAAAGAAATAAAATAATCCCAAATTTGTATGGAACCAGAAAAAAATCCAAATAAGCCAAAGGAATGTTGAAAAAGAAAACCAAAGTTAGTGGCATCACAATTCCTGACTTCAAGCTCTATTACAAAGCTGTAATCATCAAGACAGTACGGTACTGGCACAAAAACAGATACATAGATCAATGGAACAGAAGAGAGAACCCAGAAAGGGACCCTCAACTTTATGGTCAACTAATCTTCGACAAAGCAGGAAAGAATATCCAATGGAAAGAAGACAGTCTCTTCAACAAACGGTGCTGGGAAAATTGGACAGCCACATGCAGAAGAATGAAACTGGACCACTTTCTTACATCATACACAAAAATAGACTCAAAATGGATGGAAGACCTCAACGTGAAACAGGAATCCATTAAAATCCTAGAGGAGAAACAGGCAGCAACCTCTGGGACCTCAGCCGCAGCAACTTCTTGCTAGATATGTCTCCAAAGGCCAGGGAAACATAGGCAAAAATGAACTATTGGGACTTCACGAAGATAAAAAGCTTTTGCATAGCAAAGGAAACAGTCAACAAAACCAAAAGACACCCGACAGAATGGGAGAAGATATTTGCAAATGACATATCAGATAAAGGGCTAGTATCCAAAATCTATAAAGTACATAACAAACTCAACATCCAAAGTATAAACCAATCAAGAAATGGGCAGAAGACATGAACAGACATTTCACCAAAGAAGACATCCAAATGACCAACAGACACATGAAAAAATGCTCCACATCACTCAGCATCAGGGAAGCACAAATCAAAACCACCTCACACTGGTCAGAATGGCTAAAATTAACAAGTTATGAAATGACAGATGTTGGCGAGGACGCAGGAAAGGGGAACCCTCTTACACTGTTCGTGGGAATGAAAGCTGGTGAAGCCGCTCTGGAAAACAGTATGGAAATTCCTCAAAAAGTTAAAAATAGAGCTATGTTACATCCCAGCAATTGCACTACTGGATATTTACCCCAAAGATACAAATGTAGTGATCTGAAGGGGCACCTGCACCTCAACATTTATAGCAGCAATGTCCACAATAGCCAAACTATGGAAAGAACCCAGATGTCCACCGACAGATGAATGGATAAAGAAGTGATATATAAATATATACAACAGAACATTACTCAGCCATGAAAAAAAAACAGAAATCTTACCATTTACAATGACATGGATGGAACTAAACTAAGCAAAATAAGTCAATCAGAGAAAGAGAATTATCATGTGATCTCAGTGATATGAGGAATTTGAGAAACAACACAGGATCGTAGGGGAAGGGAGGAAAAAATAAAACAAGATAAAGACTCTTAATCATAGGAATGAAATCAATCATAGGAAACAAACAGGGCTGTTGGAGGGGAAGGGGTGAGGGGATAGGGTAACTGTGTGATGGACATCAAGGAGGGCATGTGATGTAATGAGCACTGGGTGTTATATGCAATTGATGAATCATTGACCACTACCTCTGAAACTAATAATATGCTATATGTTAATTAATTAAATTTAAATTAAAAAAAGAAGGTAAAAGTAAAAAAAAAGGAAAGAAATTAAAAAAAAAAAAAAAAAAGAATGGCAATGACATTAGCTATGGATTCCCTTGCATTTGTTTGCCATTTTAGACTCCACAGAACACTCATATCTGTTTGCAATGTTTCTCATTTGGGGTGGGGCAAATGATCGTGTGGGACTGTCCTGTGCATTGCAAGACATTGAGCAACCCTGGCCCCTCCCACCAGTTATTGTAACAACCCAAATAACACTTCCTCTCATTTCCAATTGCTGCATAGAAGACAGAAGTCCCCTCCTTGAGACTTTCCAGTAGAGCAAATATCTTTATGCCCACTTTACACATGGGGAAACTGAGGCATAGAAAGTGATGGACCCCGTTCATCAAAACACAGACAGTAGAAACATAGGACATAACAATGCATGTCATAAATACGGATCGGTTGGGCCAAGGGAAGGAAAGTTAACTCTTTTCCAACT
Organism: Potos flavus; assembly: GCA_028534135.1. Classification (NCBI taxonomy): domain Eukaryota; kingdom Metazoa; phylum Chordata; class Mammalia; order Carnivora; family Procyonidae; genus Potos; species Potos flavus. Next base: position 113,937,997 of record CM052898.1, on the reverse strand, counting down.
ACACACAACTTCCCCACCCCTCAGACATTCACCCAGTGAAAATCATTCCTAGTGAGTTACTGATAATGGAACTGTATTATATTCCTCAGGGTTGAAGACAGAAAAAGGTTAGAAGTGCTGAAAAGCACTCAGATTTTCTTTCAGTGTACCTAGCTGTAACAATGGGAGCTAAAGGGGGAGAGGAGGAAGGTAGAGGGAGGGAGAATTCGCGACTCTAAAACCTTCATACAGGAAAGCAAATCCCTGAAGTGATCTCACACCCATTTCATCCTCAGGTTTTTCATATCTTGCCCATTCATCTGTTAGCAATAGGTCATAAAAGGATGTTTACCGACCAGCATCCAGTTACAGCATTTGTAATTTGTAATTCTCTTTAAGTGACATAAACCTCCTATTTCCTTTCGGCCTCTCATTCTGTCACGTGGCATTATGGCATTTAGAGGCCACTTTTTTTTATTGGCAAGTATTTTCCACTGCTTTCTTGGAGTCAGTGAGAGAGTACAAGTCTATATAATGAGATTTATTATGCAGCCAACTCTTCAGGAATGGGTTTATTTTCAGTAGGGAGAGACACCTGTGTTTGGTTGTGTTCCTTCCACCTTGTATGAAACGGAGTAGAGGGTGGTGCACTTGGCCCGTCCGGAGAGCGCCACTGGTTTGGTCCAGTGGCTTTATTTTGAGCCTCTGAATCAATTGTTTAGCTTGAAAGGAAACTGTGGCTTCTGCTATGCAGCAAGCTCAGACTTTGTTTTTTGGAAGTCTTCAGAGCTGAAAGCCAAGTTTGACCTGACGAGCTCTGAGCCTTGACTCTTTCCTGCATGCTTTGGACCCTAAGTATTAAAGAAGACCTGAGTTCTTGCTAAGAGAAATAGAGGCTTCTGAATTCCTTTATGTGCCAGAGAAGGTTCAAACTCCATGCAAGCTCATCTAATATTTGGCTGACTTTTCCTACTGTTTCCCCCATCTAGCCATTCTTTTCATTGCTTAGTAAAAAAAAAAAAAAAAAAAGTATCCAAAATTAGAAATGTAAAGAAAGCTAGGATCATAAAAAACATTCAGAATGATTTCAGCAAATCTCCTACATACACACACACATACACACAGACACACAGTGACCATGGAGACAGAGGTGGGGGAAGGGCAGGCGATGATAAGGTTTGCATTTAATTCTGAAACCTTCAAAGTCACATGCCTGGTTTTCAATCCAAACACATTTGGAACACCAGCTAGCCATGTGCCGACCCCTGGGTGAGATGGAAAGGAAGAGCTGGAGAGAGACCCGAGTGAACAAGGGCAACCAACACATCCCCGGAATATTCAAGGTATCTGTCTTCCTAGAGTGGGAAGGGCGAAGGACTGCTCTCACACTTCTCTGGGCTTACAGGAGCCGGCTATCTAGCTGGAGGATGAGAGACATGGAAGTAGGAAAAAAAGAATCCTTACAGACAGCAAGGGATAACAGGAGGTCAAAGGAAGGACAGATTCCTAAACAGTCATTAGGGCATCTGGTCTTCAGCAGTGCTCAGGGCTCCTGCTATCTAATGACAGAGGAACCAAATGACTTTTTTAGTGGGAACATGTGCCACTTTATAGAGGTATGTGCCACTTCTCTTATAGAGGTATTCATTCATTTATCAAGCAGTCTGGGGGCACCTAGCATGCCAGCCAATGGAGAAATAGATATATTTTGTTGGCACCATGCACTCAAGTTATTCACTGACTTTATAGACGGAGTACTGTTCCCACTCTCCATTTGCAACTTATAGAAGGAACAGCCCCCTGTGCACTTTGCCACATGCCCCAGCAGAAATATAGTATCCAAGAAAGTGGAGTATGTTCATCCACCCCAGCGATGTTGGATGTCACCACATGAATTTCAAGCCAATGGAATATTAGTCATGAGTCAAGGCTTTAACTGTATTTGCACCATTTGCCTTGGCCTCTCGTGCTCACCATTTCTGTAACAAAAAATTTGTTCTAGAAGTCATTGATCCAAGGATAACGACAAAGCCTATGAAAGAGACTTGTATTCAGTTCTCAAACTAGAATCCTCCTGAGGCCAGCCTTGATCAGTCAAACCACAGCAAACTTACAGAGGCCGAAAAAGAAAAATATTGGTGGCTATAAGCCATTGGTTTTAGGTTGTTCATTTTACAGCATTATTGAAGCAATAACTTCTTAATACCCTGACCCATAGTATGATGAATGCAAAATTTGTGACCATGCTATCTAGGATGACCAATCCCCCTAGTTTCCCTAGGACTATATCCGTTTTAAAACTGGGAAGTCCTGCATCCCAGACAGCCTGGGACAGTTGATCATCCTAGTGCCTTCCCACTTCCAATTTCCAAATCATTTCTACCTATCGGTGTCAGTCATAGCTCTGCTAGCTAGCAGACACCCCAGGCCCTCATTCCGCTACCGACTGCTCTTGCTGGCCCAGATCCTGTGCCAGCACTTCTGTAGCTCCCTACCTGAGCCCTTTCCCAAATGCTAGACCCACGTATCTTCTGTTTCTCTGTAAATCTCGCCTAGCTCCAGTAGTCACTAACTGCCGATAAGATGTATTTATCACAAGTTGCTAATGGTGATGTATTATTCCAAAAGATGTTCCTTTTTCAAATAAGACTCCCAGAGTGGCAATGCCTTAACCCAGGGTTGGCAGTACGCGTGCCGCTACCATCCCCATCCTGCCCATGGCAGACATCAGGAATCAGTTATGACCCGCCTTCCCATTAGGCCCAGATGCACATTCAAAGCCCTGCTCAATACTGTGCTTTTAGTAACCACTTCAAGTATATTAGAGCTGGAATAGAAAATGAATCCCATATGTCAATCCTGCCTTAGGCCAGAGGGGAAAAAATAATGTAACTCTAGTGGTGAGAATTTCACCTGACTCTACTTCTGAGGTGAGGTGCAGGCAGAGCGCAAACAGTAAACTGAGAATCGAGCAGCCAGGAATCCATTTCTGTGAGGCTGATCGAGTTACCGCAATTTTCCTGGGCTCAGCTTTTTCATTTGTTTAAAACGAGAGCTAGAGAATTTCATTAATTTCATGGCCGTTAGGCTAAGATGTGTCTCTCTGAAATATTATGACTTTAAAGAATTTCTTTGGCATCTTCCAATTCTTCGAGGTTCTATGAACTCATAACAGAGGGGGCTTCCTTTAGGAAGGACAGATAAAAAAATAGCGGTGCTGACAGCATCCAATGAGACCATGGCTTTTTAAAAAAAGTTCCTTTGTTGTAATATGTTCTAGAAAAAAGCAGAGAAATGATTTCTTTTTTATCATCAGTATCATCTCATACTCCATCCTCTTCCTCATCATAGGCCCAGGGCAGCTTGACCTGTGTGGGGGGTGAGGATAGGAGGGAACCCCATAAAGAGGATTTTCCTGTTTCCCCATTAAATGAGCACTGAAGACATTGGGAAGTCACACTATGTTGTTGGAACCAGAAAATAAGCTTGAACATGAAAAGGACATAAGAAATTGACAAATACCTTAAGCACTTTAAACTGGCATGTATGAGTCTCTAAAATTGGAGAAACGCACATACCACATTTCTAGTAAGGCCTAACTAAATGAGGAGGGGAATTCATTATGCTGTCATGGGGGGATTCACGAGAACTTACCTCAAGCATTTAACCTGATGCCTGGTACACTATGAGTGGTCTGCAGATGGCTGTGGCCATTAATACTATCAAACTTATAAGCTTGTCAGTTGCCTTGTAAACAATCTGAAGAAAGACCTATGGAGTCCTGACCTCTAGGAAAACAGCCCTGGCGTCCAGGAAAAGGGTGGCCAAGGAAGTCTGTCCAGCCCTCGGACCACTGGAAATGTGCACCCTTTTGAGAAGGATTAGCCATTGGGCTTTCCTTGCCTGGATCAGTATCAGCAGATGAAGAGCCCTTCCCTTCCAACCAGGCATCCCTCAGGACAGCTCTGTAAATTTTATTTATATGACATTCTGGGGAAAAAAAGGTGATAGGGATGGAAAATATCAACACTGCCATGAGCTAGGGTCAGGGAAGAAAGGACTGACCACCAAGGGGCAGGAAGGAACTGTTATGGGCTGAACTGTCCCCTGCAAAAATGTTGAAGCCCTCACCCCCAAAACTTCAGAATATGACTGTAATTTGAAGATAGAATTTTTAAGGTGTGATGAAATTAAAATGAGGCCAGGAGGGTACACCTTCAACTGATATGACTGGTGCCCTCACAGGAAGCAGAAATTTGAGCCCCGAGATGCCAGAGGTTCACCCACGCAGAAGAGAGAGCATGTGAGGACACAGTGAGAAAGCACCGTCCACAGGAGGTCTCAGAAGAAACCACACTTGCCAACACCTAGATCTTGGACTTCCAGCCTCTAGAACCAAGACAAAGTTCCTGTTAAGCCACCTAGTCTGTAGTATTTTATAAAGGTAGCCCTAGAAAACTAATACAGATGTAGCCTATATTTTTATTTTGATGGTGATTACATGATTATTCATATTTGCCAAAACTCATGAAATTGTATGCCTAAAAGGGTAGCTTTTACTGTATATAATCGTACCTCAATAAGCCTAACTTTAAAATTGTTACTAGTCAGATTTTTAAAATTTGGCAGGAATGATATCTCTGTGAAGAATTTCCTAAGTAGAACTTAAAAAAAAATACACATTTAAATGGAATTAAACAACTAAAAATCAAATACCATTCTTAAAGTTTTAATTTTTGCAATGCAAACAATCCTACAGAGTTAGTAATTATGGTGTAATGCAATCTGTACTGTTGTGGGGGTATTTTTTGTATTATTTGTCTATAAATGTTTACTGGTTCAAAAAGGATAGAATCATCCTTAAAGCTATGTAGTTAATCCATTATCTATTAAAATTAACTGTCAATATATAGCCCCGCTTATTTGAAGGTTCTAAAATGTTTTGTTCATAAGATTATTAACATTCATGATCAATAACTAAAACACTTTACTCTTGCAATAATAAACATACATTTGTATTTTAAATGGACAGAGATTTCAAAATATAAAGCATATTACACGTAGGATGTTTACCTGTATTTTATGTGATTATTCAGATGGACATGCTTGGTTCCTGTTACTGGTTTTAGCATGCTAATAATACATGATAATATAATCGTGTAATCATTGAGCATCCCAAGTTTGGAGGTGCCATTCATAATATTGAAGCGGGACATTTGGTTACTCAGCCTTAAAGGCCATGGTCAAGGTCAAGGCTAAAGCCAAAGAAGCAATTTGGCCACATACTGTATTGAGATTAAAGCAAAACTTCAGTGCATTCCTCTACGAACTGAATTGGAATTAACTTATTCTGTAATTCGTTTATAATGATCATCAAAGGTGAATCTATCAATATTCAAAATATTCATTCTGTTAGATGAGAAAAAGCAGACAAGATAAATGTGTTCTCATTCACATAAACAAACAGGTCTGCAAATATACACCTCCAGGGACCATCACCACAGTCATCCTAAACACCCCGTCTTCCATGCCCCCAAATTCAGCCTCCCTCATGCAGCAGACCGTTTCCCTTGACAGGTCTCCGAAGCTACAGTTCAGAAACGATTGAATTAGAATTGCAAGGGAGTAACTCTGCCCTTTCCTTTTTCATGCCTCAAGATTTCTTTTGGGAACTCTTGATAATTTACAAGAAATTTTTGGCCAGGCAGCCCCACCAGCAGGACTGGCACCCTTCCTGGGCCCGCCTGCAATTCCATGACGAATGCTTTAATAATCTGGCTGTTTGCTGCCTCTCACCCTTCAGTGCTTTGCTCTGAAGACATTTGTTTTTTAAATCTAGTTGAGGAGAAGGCCCTGAACAAAGCTGCTTTTTCTGCGATTCTTTCCATGGCCTGCCCATGGGTCAGCATTTAGCAATGCCAATGCCTCAAAGCGTAATTATTAGATGAGAGATTTCCTCCTGAGGCAACACAAGCTATTTCCTTCTGCCACAAGGTAAAACGTGTGCACTGTTCCATAATCAGGCAAGAAGGGAAAATCACTGCTTAGCATATGCACATCCCAGAACACAAATTCTACCACCAATTGGTAACAATATGAATTTAAGTCAGGAGAGCCAATTTGCTAATCTGAAAATCCCAGCCAGGAAACCGTGTCTTCCTTTTCTACCCAAACAGCACTCATGAACAAATAATTTCTGGGAGTTAGAGATCTTCTACTGATATTGGTAATTACTTCCAGGTATAGCCATTGTCTTCACAGCAGCAATTACCTAGGGTAGGAAAATGTACAAAATGATTTCCACAGGTCGTGCATTCGGGCCCATCACGGCAACGTGGGAGCAAGCTAGAGCGACCCTAAAGCTAAGATGGCACTCAGAAGAAAGAGAGCTAGAGTTGACCAACTTCTGGTCTAGCTCTTCTTTGACCTGACTATGAAGTATTGAGCAAATCTCTTCCCCTCTCTGAGCCTCAGTTTCCTTACTGCTAAATGAGGAGAGTGACATGTGGAAGTTCTCGGACAGTTGAAGCTCCATCCAAACATAGGAGATGGTCAGTAACAGAATCACAGTGTAGTTTCCCATCAAGCCTAAATCAAGTTGTGAGTAGCACATTCCCTAGTCTGATGCTAGTGTGAATGTAGTTAAGAGCCCAGTGGAGATAGTCCCCCTTCTTGTGTTTCACCCCTATGTCCTCACAAGAGGACTTTTCCTTTCCCTGCACCTTATGCTTTCGGAAATGAATTTCTTCAAACGTTATTTGGATTCACAGAAAGTAATCCCAGGCTACACACACCTGATTCTTTAGACAAGCGCTTCTTCTCTTACAGGCATTAAATTCAAGATCTTAAGGCTTAAAGATAGGTAGACATTCTCTTCATACTCTGTGGGGATTAAGTAGTGGTCCCCGATAGCACAATGTTCAGATTTACAAACTTATATTTTATTCCCTCTGATGAACGCATAGAACTGTGTAGTGACGGGATTATCAATTAAGGATACTTTCAGATCTCATGAGACTGAGTTATAAGGAGTAAAAGTCAAACATGGAAACAGATGATGTGAAGAGAATGTGGAAACATTGTTTGAGAAGGGAAGAAATATTGACTATAAGTGAAGAAAAGTAACTGGAGCTGAATGAACATGAAGTAGAACAAAGAAAAATGTAGACATTAAAAAAGAAAGAACAATGACAAATATTTGTTGAGTAAATATTTATCTTAGGGAAATTGTCAGGGAGTGCTAGAGTTTAATTATTAAAACCTTCAAGAATCCATGGAATTCATCTCACCAGCTCTTGTTAAAACCTGCCAGGAGTAGAACCTGTACTCTCCATGGAAGTGTAACCAAGAGAAGAGACGGATGATCTGGGTTCGAGTCCCAGTGCCGCCCCTTAGCTGCAGGACTTCTGGCAAGGGACGCAATTTCTCTGGACTGGGTTTCCATATCTTTAAGATATGTGGTTAGATGACAGCAGAAGTGCAAACTGGAGATCCATAGGCTGATCACTGAGTAAGCCAAAACTTAAACATTTTGGAAACATTGCCTAGAAATCTAGACTTCTGGATTTTCCAGAAAAGTTGGAGTAGCCTTTCACATGGGGTCAACTTCCTACATGGCAGCAATAGGACTGGAGCTGATTATCTGTGCCAGGAAACTCTCCTCCTTCTCTAGTGGTGCCTGGAGTCTTCGAATGTGTCCCTACCTATGCTCGGACTCTTTGTTCTGCCTCACTCCTGTAAATTATGTGCCCAGACACTGAACCATTTACACGTGGGACGCTAGAGAGCTCTTCTCTATCAGCCCGTTCAGGTCTCAGACTCCATAATTCTTTAGAGGTCTGCACCAGGAATGAAAATTCCAGCGCAGTAAATTCTCTTCTTACTCTATAATTTCAATCATCCCATTAGTTAGAGAAAAACACTTAAAGACTTGGATCTAAAAAATTGAAACTAACATACTGATGATCTAAAAACTCTTTAAACCTTCTACCTCTCCCATGTTGCCCTGGTGTTTATTTTAGCTTCCTGCTCATCCACTTTGCTTCCTGTCCAACTTCGTTTCTGTCTTACAGTCATATTACATGGACTTTCCACAGTAATTAATTTCAAGGTATAATATGAAACTGGTTCCTTCAAACTGCACACATCAGAAAGCAAAAATGCTTGCTTAATGAGAGTCATAGCTGGATGCCAAAGATGGAATTCTTGAAGCTTTAGACAAACCTGAAGGACTTCCTGCAAACACTAAATCTTTGTGTCTTTTAGCCCTTTTTAAAGCTACTTCCTTAAAAGAAAATCTATTTTGACCAGACTGCACACAAACATGAGGTTAAAAATGTTTGCCTGACACTTTCCAATCCCCCTGCTTTGAATGCAGCAGTTTGTTTTGCTGCCATATTTCTTTCAAACGATGTGCTTTGTGAAAATTTTAGATTCATCAAAATACCTATGAGCAATTTTTTTTTTTTAGTAGAAAGTGTTAGCTAGCTGCTTGCATGCTTTTGAATGTGAGAGATTTTACCATATGTTGCCATATCATTTAGATTATGTCTAAGCGGTGCCAAAAATCTGGAGGAAAAAAAGAAAAGGAGATTCTATTATCTACATGCTTTATTTGCAAGTCACCAAACAGCTAGATCACCCAGCTGTGTGGCACCGTATAGCTAAAACATCTGGGTGATTAGCTGAATTATTCATTTTCATCAAGATAGTTTGTCCTCCTCTAGACAATATTGGAGCTTCACACGTGGGTGTGTGCAGTATATGCACGTGTTTACATATGCACGGGCATCTCTGATGACAGACTGGAACAACGGATTCAAATGTGGAATGCCGGGTCATACTCTTCCCTCGCCTCCTGCTGGATACTTCTACCCACCCTTGGCTCTTTTCCATCTGTTCCCCCTAACCCTCAGAGTCAGGTGAAGGCAAAAAATGAGCGATCGGCTCCCTGTGGCCCAGGGAGGGGACATTGCTGCCATGGCCTGCAACCCAGAGCTGCACGCTCTGACCCTAGGCACGCACCAACGCTGGTAGCGGAGGCACGCCCAGGGCGCCATGGGAGGGCCCGAAAGCAGCTTACCACCACGTCACCATTGGGTTACCCTTTGAGAAGCATGTGTTACACTCTAGGCTTAATGTCGTCTCTCGTGATCTCACTTAAGTCTCACACTAACGCTATCAGGCAAGAACAACTATAGTCCTCGACACCTCCTTTTTTTTTTTTTTTTTTTTTCCCTTTTCTTTTTAACAACTAAGAGGACTCAGAAGTTGAGTTCCAGTAAGTGGTAATGTTTGTGCTTGAAGACAGGTCTCACTTCAAAAAACACACAGTGCAGCCACACTGTCTGGGTCTGGATCTCATGTGGCCCCGGTCCTCAACGTGGCACTGGAGCGCTTTCAAAGCATGCCATTCCAGGCCGGGGGGGGGTGGGGGGGGGGAGGGGAGAGTCCTGGCGAAGCCCCTTCCTGGCAAGACTATAAAGCGGAGTGACAGTGACAGCCATCCCCACACTGATCCAAACCTTCATTCCTGAGCCTTAGTTAATTCCCGGAAATCTCTAGACAGGGTCAGTGTAGAGGCGGGAACTAGAGTTACTATTTTCACAACCACCGCGACACCACCCGATTGCCAACCTGGGCCAGGCACAACCTGCACTGCCGTACTTCCAGAATTTTCCACCAAGTGTGACCTCGAATGCTATCCTTTGTTGTCGTCTGTTTTTATTTGGAACGTGGAAAATTAGACTGCTAAGCTCCACGGGAGACTGTGACCTCATCTCCCCAGCTCGGTATGTCTCAACTATTTGAGGGAGGGGTGGCTGCAATTATTTTTAATGCTCACTATAGGACTTTTAATATAGCTCCATCCCACTTGGTGTTTAGGGAGGCATTTCTCCAGAAAAAAACATAATAATAATGCTTTTTTTTTTTTTTGGTTGTTGTTCTTGGAATCTAGGCAGGCATAATATATCACACCATGGTACCGTGAGGGAGACAATAGAGGAACTGAACACAGAAAACTTTTGAAACAAAACAAGCAAATAATTGTCATCCCAATTATTTCATTATGGCTGACAATAGAATAACACAAAGATCTGAATAGCTCCCAGAATGGCACGACAACCATAAAACACTCAAAACACAAAGAGTATTTCTAACAGACAGCAGAATTCACACAATATGCAATGTACAGTAAAACCTTGTTATTCGGAGCACAGCTCTTTTTTCCCCAAATAGTATGTAATTCAAAACAATTCCCACTCCTCAACTGCCTAGACTGTCTTATTGTTATTGTATTGAAATAAAGCTCATTTTAACCTGGCTAATTCAAAGTCAAATGTTGCCAGCCCCTTACGTGGTTAACTAAGGAATTTTACTTCCACTTTGTTCCATCTCCTGGGGTCTAACTACTCCCAAAGCAGTTCCACGAATGTAAGGACACAGAGTAAAAGAAAATCACCACATTGAACAGTAATAACATATGCAGGAAAATGTTAAATGTCTGCTCTTTTGTGACACTCCAAATTCTTTTTTTTTTAATTTTCCCTTATGTTTAGATATTCAACTACAACCTGAACACATTCAAGCATATCATGTATGGAAACGAAGAAGGTAAGAGATTCAATCTTTCACTGGTAATAAGATCCATTAACAGTGCACGATATCTTATAATAATACAATTTATTGGCACTAACTTCATCTTTACAGTATCAGCAGCCTCATTTTATTGGTGGAGAGAGGCACCGAAAGGTTAACCAGCTTGCCCCCAGGCTATGCGGTTCCTCAGTGGTGGGGACTCAGCCCGCCAGGAACGGAGGCCTCTGTTTAAGAAGACAACAGGGAAGCCATGAAGTCCAGAGGCGGGACGCCATCTTCTTTCCTCCCCCTTCCATTCTGTCCTCACAGCACCAGCACCAGACCTGAGGTCACCATCACAACCCTGCGGAAAAACTGAACCTCTGGGTCTCCCATTCCATCCCGAGTTTGCCCTGCCCCAAACATTAGGGAATTTCCCAATCCTCAAACAATAATGATCCCTTTAGCAGCTGAGCAAACTCCAAGAGCATCTAACAGCCAACACTTCGAGACCAGGAGAGAAGGGACAACTCCCACATCTGGTGTCCTACAGGATTTCAGGCCAGTTACTGCCCACACCCAGGTTACGCAGATCCTATCGGGGCCTAGCTGATTCCAGCTATTGCGGTCTGCTCTGAAACCTGTTTGTTCCACTGCTGAGAATTTTCACTGGAGCCCTCAAACGCCTTTTCCCCAACATAATTTTGATTGGACACAAATTCCCAATACCACACACCCAGGTTTTTGGGGGAGGGCAGCAGATGCTTTGCCTCTTGCCCATGTTCCTTCCACCAGGCTGACGTTGCCAGCCCCAGCCGGAGCGACCGTCGGTGCCAATCAGCACACAGCTCTGCCCATCTCAGGAGAATCGCCGCCCTAGGCCACTGGAGCTGCTGCACCTGGGAAGCTATGCCCATAGCCAGTGATCTACCACCTCAGGCACAGAGGGCCGGCCCCTTGCCTGAATGGGCAGCCATCTCCGGGGTGCGGCAAGGACTGGTCCCAGCTGAAGCCAGGCTCCAGATGAGAACCCCTCTTTCATTTCTTCCCTTTCTTCTGTTCTCCTCACTCGCCTTCTCCTGAGGGCACCTCCTCCACAAATCACATACACGGGAATCCTGGACTCAGGCTCTCCTCCTAGGAACTAAGACCATGGTCTTAGCTGCTCTCCCAGACCCAAAACTCTGAAATTCAACCTGTCCTACCCACTGCATCTAAAATCTTCCTCAATTACAATCTTCAATTCACTCAAGCTCCTGCACCATCTCCTTCCTGCCTACAAACTCCTCGGCCTGACCAACCTCAAACTTCTATAAAAGGCATCACGTGGTATGTTTCAATCTCTACATAAAGCTTTTCCTACCTATAGAAATAGAAAACGTTCCTAATTTGCCATCATGTCCCTCAGCAAGGTATGCCAAAAATTCACTAGACTGTGTTCTGCCAACGTAGCTGCAGGTTTGTGCACCAGGAAGAAGGCCCAGGCCAAGGTCTAGGAAGCCTCCCGATCACTCTGTGCCCTCCTGGGATTGAAGAGCAGACTCCCCCCTGGTGCCACAGCTAATGAGATTACCTGGGCCAGGACATTTGCCCAGTGAAGATTAATACGATTCATCTTCAGGTTAGACTGTGAGCAAACTTTTGTCATCAAGTCGCAACCTCTGCTTTCTTGGCTCTGAGACCAGGACACCCTTCCAATGGGGAAGGGTGGGAACATGGGGACCGCACACTTCCTTCAGAGATTAATGGTAGGTGCACGTGCATGCCGTGTGCATGTGCACACACAAAGTAGCTCCAGCTTGGGAAGAGGTGAGGGTGGCAGGGTACAATGGCCTGGACACTTAGAAATTTTCAAGAGCTGAAAAGCAACCCATTTCCTAGCTAAGTAAGGTTTGAGTATTGCTCTGAGTGGGCATTAAAGGTTTGTATGAAGACGGTTAGTGAGCTTCTGACTCTCTCTGCAATGATAATTCCATCCCATTGTTATCCAAAGATGCCCTATCTAGTGCAGAGAAAGGAAATCAACTCTCAAATTCTCCTATGAGACAGATCCCAAAACACCAGGTATTTTCTTTTTTAGGTATGCCTTCCTTGTTTTTCAAATTTCCTTCCAGGGTATATCCTTTTCTCATTTCTATTCAAAAGTAGGTGTTGTCTTGCTATCTACTTTTTAAACAAAAAGAAGGCTGTACTGGAATGGGAAATCGATGCATGTGACCTTAGCTAAGTCATTCTCTCTCTCCCTCGGTCTCATTTCCATCATCTGTGAAAAACAAGGTACTGGACCACGTTCATCTAAGCTCCTCTCTTTTGCTAATGTTTTATGAGCTTTACTGGAAGCATAGGAGTATAGGCTTAACAGAGGCAAATTACCTGGGTTCATAACCCAGACTCACTACTATTGATGTCTTGGGGTAAGTTCCTTGCCAAGCCTCTTTCAACCTTTGCTGAATGGGGACAAAATGAATCTCTCTCTCATGGCATCAGAGTACAGATTTAATGGCATAAATATATAGGATGTGCTTATAACTTTGCCTAGCACATGCAAATATTCAATAAATATTTAACTGTTATGATTCATCCTCATTTCCCAAAGGAAAAAAAAAAAAGCAGACTGATTTCGCCACTAGAAGGCATTAAGCATTGGTAGCCCCAGATATAACAACATTTAACATTTATTGAGAATTTTGCACTAGATGCTGTTTTAGGAATTACATACATTACATAAATTATTTCATTCAAACCACATCACAGTTATATGGGGTTCAAATATTTTCCTCTATTTTAGGGATAAAGAAACTAAGGAACAAAGAGGCTTAAGAAAATTAAAACGTGCACATGGTCATACAGAATACATTTTTCAGTAGTTCACAACCAGCTCTCCCGGACGAGAAGCCCTAATTTGGAGCACGTGTCATTTTCCTTGGTGTAAATCCTCCCCGCCATGGCCAGTTATGAGCTACTCACGTGGCATCGGTAAATGCAGAATTGGGAAGAGATGGGCACAGTTGGCTCTCAGGAGCCTGTGGAAGCACTCCACACCCCTCTGGATGCTGTTGGAACGTTGTGGAGGGAACAGCCCGGCCCAGGCCACACCGCTGACCTTAACGGGCGTGTTCACAGCCCCCATTCCTATGGTTCAGCACTACTCAGAATGCAGTCATGCCTTCTCCTAATAAAGCGTCTAATTTTAAAAACAAAACTTCTATTTTGCTTGGGTTTTAGAGTCCAAGTTCGACTAGAGTCTGAGCTACTTTTTAACTGTGAATTCATTTCCTTTTTATTAGTGGAAGGGAACCATTGTTTTATTTCTAAAGGACTTAGAACTGATTTCTCTTATCTGCTTCTGTGTGTACCATAGTTAATGCTGTAATTTGCAAGGTATAATAAGCAATGTTAAAAAACAGGTTTTTCTCATTTATAAATTTAATCTAGTCATCAACAATGTATAAATTTCCTGGTTGATATGTTTCAAAATGTCTGGATTGCACAATTACTACATATGATGAAAAATGTATATTGTGCATTTTTCTTATTATTTTATGCAAATTAATGTTTCTCAGTTGAAATTGTTGATTCATTTCTGCTGGCTTATTAATAACACATTACCAGATGTTTCTAAATCTCTCCATACTATTCCAATTGTCGATCAAGCCTGACGTACAGAATTTCACCCAAAGAGCCTTTTCTTTCTAGTCCTAATTTAGAATATGCATTAACTTAGCATTTAAAATTTTACTGTAAGAATAAATATGAATATTCTATGTTACTAACCCTTTGTGGTGACTAAAATATCATCCTGGGCACCTTAAAGCAGCTATAGGATTTTATTCACCGGTAGCATGCTGGTAGCAAGGAAGGTGTCAAAGTAGAATTATGCTTCTCCCCAAACCACTAGGTTTCTTCTACCTCCAAGAATCTCCAGGCTTCAGGAGGCACGATTCTGTTCTCAGTTGCATGGTAGTTGCCGACACTTGAATTGGGGGAGCCTCCCTAATCAGTCTCCGCCAGTATTAAGCACTCAAAATTAAGAAAGGCCGGGGCACCTGGGTGGCTCAGTGGGTTAAAGCCTCTGCCTTTGGCTCAGGTCATGATCTCAGGGTCCTGGGATTGAGCCCCGCATCGGGCTCTCTGCTCAGTGGGGAGCCTGCTTCCCCCTCTCTCTCTGCCTGCCTCTCTGCCTATTTGTGATCTCTCTCTGTCAAATAAATAAAATCTTTTTTAAAAAAATTAAGAAAGGCCAAGTCCAGGGCCTAGGAGGCCTATCATGCCCTACCCACACCCTTCTCAGTTTTACAAGTCCAGGAAGAAAAAATTGGGCTGGAGGTAGATGCTGCCTTTGGCATTTTTCTTTTTTGTATTCTTTTAGCACCCAATGCTCCCCTCGGAGGTCTGAACCTTTGAGAGCTTCGAATAAATAAATTCAAGCTTTGTGTTAATATGTTAATAACCTGAGGTTCTCCTAGACCCCATTACCAAATGTCTTCATCTTAATGGACAACTGTGGAGATGGGTCCAAAGAAGAGGCTGTTCAAAGGTGGGATTCAGGGACTGTAACAGCGGAAAGTTTCTAATGGAAGGACATCTCCCCCCCCCCCCCCAGTCTTCAAAAGCACACCATGTGCACAGCTCTCTACCCATTTAGAGCTCCACCTCCACACTCCCATCCTCCCCTCTACCTTGGCGCCTCACGTCCCCATAATTCCCAAACAGTAATCCTCCTTGCACCAATGATAACCTATCTCCCTGTAGAGAGGAATAATGTCCAGCTCTTTCTTCTTCTTCCACCACTAGCAACAGCTAACATTTACTAAATACTCACCATGGGTTACCTGACTTCTAAGTGCTTTATGCACATTAAGTGATCTCATCCTCATTCCGCCCCTGGGAAGTAAGTACCATTACCCTCCCTCCTTTTTTTTCACATGTGAGGAAACTAAGACACAGAAAGGTAACTACTCAGGTGCCCACAGCTGACAGGTGGCAGAGCTCGTCCGCTCTGGCAGCCTGGCTCCTAACTGCGTAGCCTCCACCATCGTACTTGACTGCCGTTCGCAGGCAATGTGCAACGTTACTCCCTTAACCTCTCCCCATATTAACCTGAGGAATTGGACAGCATCCTCTCCCAACCTGTTCCCACCCTGATGCTGAGCCTCTCATTCAGGTTTTGGCTCTCTTGCCACCTCTAGTAACCTGAGAGCAGAAACTCTCATTGCAGTCATCGTTTTCTTTCTTTTTTTTTTTTTAAGATTTTATTTATTTATTTGAGAGAGAGAGAGATCACAAGTAGGCAGAGAGGCAGGCAGAGAGAGAGGGGAAAGCAGGCTCCCCGCTGAGCAGAGAGCCCGATGCGGGGCTCGATCCCAGGACCCTGAGATCATGACCTGAGCCAAAGGCAGAGGCTTTAACCCACTGAGCCACCCAGGCACCCTGCAGTCATCATTTTCAACGCCACACGTTGCTTCTGTATTTACACAGCACAGAACCAGACTTTCACCAGTGGTGAAAATTGTTGAATATTTTTAATAAGGCCATCTTGTTTTTCAAAAGAGAATAAATTAGAAGAAGGTGTTTTTTGCCCGGCTTCATTATAGAACTAGGTTACATCAAGGAGACCTGCGTCTATTTCTGCTGGAGCTATTACTTCCCTGGGGTTTCAAAAGAGCCTTGCCCCTCCTGATGCTGAGTTCTCTTCCCAGGGGAAATGCAGGCAAAAGCACTGCTATCAGATGATCTTTTTAAAAACTCTGTTCATTTCATAGTTGCTACTTAGCATTGGTTTACTATTAATATCCAAACACAAGGAGAACATGTGAGAAAGGATATAGTTGGACAGTATATTTAAAGAAGGTAAAAGTGAAGAAACAAGATGATTTCAGATAATTCAGCTTTTCAAACAATACTTTATAAAGATGAATACAGAATGATTCATTTAAGCATACAACAGGTACTGAATATTGAAATCCTTAAGAGACCAATCCCTAATTCAGTAATTCAGCAAATACATATTGAGGGCCAATGGTGTAAAGTTTACTAAGCACTTATTTTTGTGCCAAGAACAGTGTGAACCACTATACATTCATCATCTTATTTAATTCTCACAACCAAATCTCTGAGCAATGGGAATAATATCCCGTTTTATAGATAAGAAAACTGAGGGCGAAGTAACTTGTAGATGATGGTGGGTCAGGCAGCTAATGGGTCCAGATTTATCTGACTGTATAGTCCCAAATTCCTCATCATTGTGCTTTTACTATCCTCCAAGAAGTGAAACAAGAAAGAAATAGGAGGTGTGTATTGTTCTCAAATCCCTTACTGGTTGATAGGGGAGATGACATCCTTAGGAACGACTATAATGCAAGGGGAAGTGTAGCCCATCACCCTGGAGAGGAAGACACTGGCATCTAAGGGAGCTCAGAAGAGGGAAAGAACATTTCTGACTAGAGGAATCACAGCCAGCTTCATGGAGGAGGTGGTATTTCACTGAATTCTAGGTGATTTTTAACCAAGAGGTTTGAAGAGAGAGCATCTCAGCCACAGGAAATGGTGGTGCCAAGGCCCAGAAAAGCAGAAGCTGAGAGGGTGAGTTTAGGAGGACCTTAGAAAAACAGTAAGAAAAGAACTAAGTCATGCTCACCACTATGTGTCTAGTATTTCTAATAGGTGCCCAGGAACATGTAGAATGAATGAATTTGGGTACTACAAGTAGAGAACAGGCTTTGGAAGACCTTGAATATCACAGTAAGAGACTGGATATTCTTCTGTGAGCAGTGTAAAACATAAAACTTTTGAGAGAGACACAATCTGAGCTTCACATTAATTAGAAAGTTAGTCAAAGGACAGACTGGCTAATAGAAAAATTCAGATAGGAAGCTGATCAACAGTCTGGGCAAGAAGGAATGAAGGTGGTGGCCATTCAAATACAGAGGAATGGTCTGCCAAGGGCTAACCCCAGAAGAACTTCCCCTTTCCCTACAACTCCTCCTTCCTCACCTCATCTGGATGCAGTAGAGAGCCCTTATATTGATGCAAATAGCACTGGGTATAAATAGTGCCTCAACAGAAGATGAAAAACAAATATTTAATTAATCATCCTAATTTTATATCTGTATGGTCAACCACTGGATATTCCCAAACATCAGCCTGGAAGTTTCCAAATACCTACCTGTTGGGCAACAGTTAAAGTCCAAATATCCCAATTTTGGACTGAGGTGTTTTTTTGTGGGGGCCTTTTGTTGTTTTTGCCTCAGGGTTTTTGTGTTGGATAAAGCCAAGATCGTCTTCAAATTACCACCAAAGTAACACTTCACCAGTCAAGTGCCATCTATTTCAACTTTCTGCCCTGACCAGGGGTCTACATATACTTTTCTAAGCCTGAGTCATGGTCACATTCTCTTAATTCTGCAAAAACAAAACAAAACAAAACAAAAAAACAGGGAACTATAGAGCTTGGCCCTGCATCCTACAGTTACACAGTTGGGAAGGTCTTCACTACTGTTAGCATCCCATTTCAAGTTAAAAGGAAAGAATCTCTGCAAAAAGCTTCATTTTGCAATATTAGCCAATATCAACAAGGTGACAGAGAAACGGGGCTAGAAAGGGCCAAAATGAACACCTATTGTCTGGTCTCCTTCCCTATCTTCCTGGAATAGAGAATCCAGAAGAATATGGACCACACATGTCCAGTTCCTTTTTCCTAGGCTCACTGTTTCAATAAGCCCATTTCGCCATGGGGGAAAGAGGAAGACAGGTAAGTTCCTCCCAAGCCTTCCCCTCTGGGGAATGAAAGCTCCCTCTCAGTGGAAATGTACCCAGGTCTAACTTAGATGAGCACTGATTGATGGGACCTATCTCCACTAGGTATTATTAAGTGAAGAATGTTTCAAAGCAAAATTGGGGAGGGGAACTTCTACCCCCAAAGTGTTAGCACGTCTTAACTCTCATAAGTGAGATTAGGAGTATTTTTTAGTCTTCTTTTTCTTTATCTATACTTTCACATTCTTTTTTTTTAAGATTTTATTTATTTATTTGTCAGAGAGAGAGCACAAGCAGGGGGAGCAGCAGGCAGAGGGAGAAGCAGGCTCCCCGCTGAGCAAGGAGCCTGATGCAGGACTGGATCCCAGGACCCTGGGATCATGACCTGAGCCAAAGGCAGATGCTTAACAGACTGAGCCACCCAGGCGTCCCTACTTCCACATTCTTAATCAAACAAAAAATTGCTCTTGCAACAAATTTTTAGTTTTAAAAAGCGTAACAATAAATACAAAAAAATATATTGACCATAGCTGAGTATTCAAGCTCTTATGATAGTTTTGTGACAATGCCATGGTTTACCAAAAGCAAGGCTGGGACACAGCTGGAACTGTGTGGAACAATTCCCCAGCCCAGAGCTCCCCACTCCTGATGCCTCTCGTTCGTCTTTACCACAATCTCTGCCCGTAAATAGGACATATGAATTCCCCAACAGACACCTGATTTCCCCCAGCAGTAATAACCAGAAGCACATAAAGACTATCTTCATTCTCTTTTCTCCCAACACACTTGTGCTCTTCGGTCCAGACTTTCTGGAAACTAGACATTCATCATCTTCATCTATTAAAATCATGCCTATGCTGGTGACCACAGAGGACACTTCCTCATCACGGAGATACCTGAAGTCCAGTATCCTTTTCTCTGGCCAAATTACAAAGTCGCTTAGAAGCAAACTTCCCAAACATCTTGGTCTGTCTTCCAATGACCCATCAAAACATTACCTTCCTCACATAACTTATGAAATCCACATGTAAGAAACAGAGACTAGAAAGGACATGACCCAACCACACCTCAAACGTCTTTCTCTCCTCTGTACTCACCCCTCTGGTCCAACCACAAAGAAAACAAACCAAAAAACAGAATCCCTTTCAAGGTCTTGTGTCCTTTGTAAGCAAATCCATCACAAATGGAATGCATCTTAATTTAATTTACTGATGGCATGTATTACAATGAGGTCTGAATGCATTTTTCAGAATGTTAAACCATTTTGTCCATTTTCCCTACCAAAGCATCTTTTCAACCCATATGCTCATTTAAAACTGTTTTCTTTAACTATCCTAAGTACCAAGAATGATTATTATAACATCAGTAAAAAGTAGAATGTTGACCTATACTTTTCTCATAATTGACCATTTCTAAAAGAAATCAAAGTGATTTGTAGGTCGTATAGACAGAAAGCATACCTTTTAGAATTGAGCTGAACATGACTTCCCTAGCCCCTGTGTTAGCTCCCTCTTCTCACATGTTGTGCTGATTGCCATCTGCGGGTTGGCTTCACCCAACAGTGGTGCAAACTGCCTAATCTTTACATGCAGCTGTCAACTGTGGCCTCATCTTTCTCGTAACAGCTCCTCAAACAAAATAAAAACAAGGAAAGAATATGCTCTTCCCGTTAAGCTCAACAACGAGCACAACAGCTGATTAGCTCACTTTCAGTATGACCAGTTGGGGTCTAAGGATTATTTTATGAATGGCAGCCACCATCATACAGAAAGTAGGACCGAGCTAAAGAACAGGTTTATAAGTCAGAGAGCTAATGCACACAGTGCTAACCCAAATGCCTGTAGGGGCCCAGCAGGTAACAAAGAGCAAGGGAAACTGAGGGTAAGGCACAGGGAGAGATGGGACCTGGGGGGAGTAGAGTGCACCCTCCCACTGAAGGGCGACAGGTAATTGCAACCAAGTGCCTACAAGAGTTCAGTGCTGTCAAATCTGATTTTTCCCACCATGAAAGACCTGTCATCTTTCTTCGGTGCTTAAAGTTAGGATCAGCCTAACAGGGAGGTTCCAAGGTTAGTCGGATGTTTTCAGAACAGAGATTCAGTTGCCTGCTCGAAGGGGCCATGTCCAGAAACCACAGCCCAGCAAGTGCTGAGGGAACCACAGCCAAAAACCAGTAAAATACCCCAAATCTTGTCATTTCTATGCTCAAAAGGGATGAGTTTCAGGAAATATTTTGGAACAAGAGTATTTTGATATTTCTCAGATGGTATACCACAATAGTGACTGCCTCTACCGCCTGTCCTAAGGCCCAGCCTGAAAGATGGTTCAGCTTGCCTCTTAGGGAAGATACTAATTTCAACCACTTAAAAAAAAAAAAAAAAAAGGTAAGTAAAACAATCGCGGAAACAAACAAATAAATAAATACATTTTACACAAGTTTCTTCGATCCTGGAAAGGTTCACCTGGAGAAGGCTTCCCATAGCTGAACTGTGTAAATTCCTTGATTTACATTATCACACACTAATAAGTTAATGACAAATCCCTACCCCATTTCTGCTATGTGCATCCCAGCCATCCTGCCATTAAAACAATTTAGACAGTTGTCAAGAGGAAATGATCCAATCAGAGCTTCCCTTCTTAAGCAATGATAACACAATTCTTAATAACACAAGACCTGAAGTTATACAAACTGCTATCTCAGACATGGTGATGGAGTTCCTTCCACGTGCCAGTCTTAGACACTGGGGGAAAAAATGGATAAAGCAAAATCCTTGTTCTATGTGAACTCCAGTCTGAGCGGGTGTCAATCATATAAAAAAATTAACCAAGGGGCGCCTGGGTGGCTCAGTCGTTGAACGTCTGCCTTTGGCTCAGGTCATGATCCCAGGGTCCTGGGACCGAGCCCCCCATCAGGCTCCTTTCTCAGCAGGAAGCCTGCCTCTCCCTCTCCCACTCCCCCTGCTTGTGTTCCCTCTCTCTCTCTCTCTCTCTCTCTCTCTAATAAATAAATAAGATCTTAAAAAAAAAACAACTAACTAAACGACAATCTAAGAAATGTCTGAAGAATATGCTATGGTATTACCGGTGTGGGAGTCCCTAATTCTGCCTGGGAGGTAGAGAGAGGGACATCTGAGCCAGTCTTTAAATGACTGAAATATAGGAAGGGTTGTTCCAGAACATGACCCCTGGTCTAGAATTTCGTATTCACAAAATCCGTTACCTGGTTACGAAGTGATTACCAAGTAAATTTTTTGGTTTGTTTTCATTTGGGGTTTTCATTTGTTTGTTTGGGTTTTATTTTTATGAAGAGCACCAGAGAAATTTATAAACTCTTCTACTGAGTCCCATATTGTCCTTGAATTTAGTTGGGGTCAAATTATAAATGTTTCTCATCTCTTTCCGTAGCTACTTTCTTTAAATAGGATCCCATAAAGTGACACAATGACATTTAATAATAAACTCAATGCATAAAACTGCTGAGGTGTTTGAAAAATATAAAAGCTTTATGACAATACATATCAAATGATACAGAATATGAAAAGTCCTGGAGCATTAACAGGATTGGCTAGAAACAAACCTATCATAAATTAACTTCAGTTTTATGCAAGTAGAAATGGCACTTATACAGAAACAGAGGAAGATTTTTCAAAACCAATAATTTTTATGTTACCGGGTTCATATCCCAACACCATGGATGGCCCATTGTCATTTGATGATTGTGCCAGCCTATTTAATTCTTGAGGCCTTAATTACGGTACTTCCCAGGAGATGAACTGTGGGTGAAAAACCGTGAGGTTTTTTGGGGGTTTTTTTGTTTTTGTTTTTAATAACACAACAAACCAGCCAGAAAAACAAGTCTAAGATTCTGTTAAAAAAAAAAAAAAAGAGGAGAGAGAAAACATAGCATGTATTTTCAGATTTATCATGCCACATGCCTTCAAGATAATTATCATTTGTCATTTTGGTTTATACATTTAAAAATCTGATAAAAGATAGGCAAAACTAAGTCAAATGCTTTTAGCAGGCACTTAATGAATTCCCCCTACTAATGTTTACATTACTAGGCTATCTATTTGCACATCATCTGTCATTTGTTTCCAAAGGGTTCTATTTTCTGATATGATACTTACAGTGTGTTATGAATCAGCTAATTATGCAATAACCTTTACCAGAAGCAAAACCAAAATTACATGGATTTCAGGTCAGTTATTTCTAATCCTCATTTTAAATTACATCTGTCTCTTAAGTCAGGAGACAAAGAGGGAAGCAGTTGGCAAACAAGCCACCTACAGCTAAAGCCAACTGACGGATTTGTTTTGTTGGACAATAATAGTTCATAAGAGCTGTAAAGCAAATGATTTATATTTTCATAAACTAAATGCCATGTATAAACACGATTTTCATTCCTAGCTCGTCATACAAGTTGGTCCGTACTTACTATCTCTGCCTGGTGAACTGCTTATGATATAGAGAAATAATCTCTAATGATTTCCAAAACACTCTCCTTGGAAAGGGATGGATAATAGAGGTGAATAACCCTCTGTTTCAATATTTATACCCGTTCAAATGGGTTCAAAATCTTAATTTTGTTTTTCTAGTTTTCATTAAATGTATGAGGTCCAAAAATTGCCTCTACGATGGAAAATGTTCAGCCTTAATGGATTCTGTGATCTTTGGGCAAAATATGTTGAATGATGAAATGTCTGACCCCTGTTTTCCTCTTCCTACCCCCACCTTCCCATCCTTACTTTCTCCCTTGCTACCATTACAGTATTTAGCACATTTATGATTCCTAGAACACCAGATGAATGTCGAGCAATTGATGTTGAAAAGAGGGTGAGTTAGGGAGAATGACTTCCTTCTTCCCATCACTTGTTAGCATATGAGGGGAAAAAGATATTGTCATTTTTGGTAGATGGGCCTTGTGGGTCAGCCCACACATTGGTTTGTGAACTAATTGTTCCAATTAGATGAGTCAGTAGAGATTGGAATGTTAATTTCCTCGAGAAGATATTCGTCACTGTGGTTCTGAAGAAAAGGGATAGTGCTTGTTACCACCCAGCTCCATGACAAACAAAATCCCTGCTGTGATCTTCCTCAGGTGATTTTCTAGAGTAAAACGGTGTCTCACTATCATTCACTTGTACCATGCAATACAACCTGCATAGGAATGATAAGAACTCCAAGTGTGCTTAGCCAAGTACAAACATTTACGTGTTCTGATCTAGAGTTTCAGGACCCTCCCAGGAAGGCATAAGGAGGTGTTTAATCTCCTTTTAGGCACTACCCTGATTTTCTTTACCTATGGCTCGTTCACAGACTCACCCCTTTTAGCAAAGCACATGTGTTGACAACAATCCACTCACATAGAACTAACAGAGTTGCGGCAAAGGGAAACATCTACTTCTAAGTCCTTCTGAGATCCTTTGTTTCCATCGGTTTTTTGTTTTGTTTTTTTTTAGATTGATTGATTGATTGATTTTACAGAGGTGGGAGGGGCCTAGGGAGAGGGAGAGATAGAATCTGGAGCAGACTCTTCGGAGCACGGAGCCAGACACAGGGCTCAATCTCACGATCCTGAGATCATGACCTGAGCTAAAATCAAGAGACAGATACTTAACCAACTGAGCCACCCAGGCACCCCATCAGATTATTTTTCTGATTCAAGGAGGAAAAAACATTTTCTACACACTTAGCAACCAGACTGTCACTTATCAGATCTAATAAGGGCTAATATATTCTTAAGTTATAAAGAAAAGTGTTACAGGGAGGCAAAGGCCAAGTTTCTGGGCTTTCAGGAATTTGAAAACAGCTATGAAAACATAGCCGTTTCCCCACCATTGGGTAAACCACCAGATGGCACTTTTCAAGGAGGGGTTACAAACCCACCTGCCCGCCCAGCAGGATGAGTATGCTTTGGCGAATGATGCAAGCATCCATTATGTCAAAAGCCTCAGGGAAGATATTGGTCCTCAAACTACTTTTTTTTTTTTTTTTTTCCTCCCAGAGCCAAATTTTTGAAAGGACGTTTTAATGCTGGCTCTCTTCACCTTTACACTTCCCACTCAACCCTCTTACCGAATTCTTGTATTCTCATCTTTCCTCCTCTCCCTACAAAAGTCTCCCCAACTCCTACCAAATCCTCCGGGTCCCTACATAGAAGGTGCCCCTTTTTGAGATGGCTTTGTCAGTCTCCCCACCCAGCTAAGCACTCTGACTCACCACTGGTGTAGTACAATCTATTTTCATCATCTACTTCCAAAGGTAGCCTTAAGAGAGAGTTTTGTACAGACCAGAGTCTGGCTCTCAGGCTTACAAAATCAGAAAGCAAATTTTGACAACACATCAAGAACACAGTCATTTTTTAATGACAATCTCATAATTAATCGAGCTCACAGAGACCAGTGTATGAATCAGAAAGTCAATTTATTTATAATAAAAATAACTGCCTTTCGTGGCAGATGATGCCCATTGCTGTCCCGCCTACAGAAGTCAAACCCCCCTCAGGTTGCCAGGAGAACATGGGACTAGATGGAGGCAAAGAGCAGAAGTCCTATAATTCAAATATCATAGCTTCCTGGTAAGTGTGCCTTCACCTCCAACAAAGTCCCAGCCCTGCAGTGAGACCCAAACATAAGTCTAGTGGATAACACTCACTCTCTTTACCCTGGAGAGTGCTTAGACAGGCACTAGCAACATATGCCTCTAGACTCTACTTTTCTATTTTCAATACATTGGCCAAAAAAACAGTCTAATTAACAACTTTCTTTTAGAAATTTTAATGTAGGTCGCAATTCAAGTCCTGCTGACCTTGGACCTAATGTCTTTGGCAGAACTCCAATCCCCTCGTATTGAATTCTCACTTTGTCTTAATCGACCCATTTCCTAACTCTGACCATTGTTCCCTGTATCTCCTACAATGACCAGCCTGGTTCCCAGAATGCCTGCAGACTTAAGTCTTACACCAAAATCAATTAATGGGCTTGAAGAAATTAAAGAATCCTAGGGCTGACAGGTTCTATACTTAACATCAAGTCAGCCTTATTGTTGATGTGGGGAGGATTTTATGTCCCTTATCTCCCGTAACTAAGCCCTAATGTCAACAGCCCACGTCAGTCTCTGGGGACATGCTTTGTTCCTCTGTGGCTGAATCCTTGCCCTGGGCACAGTTCTTTTTGGACTAGAGTCTTGCTGGCTGCCTTCATGACAGGTCTCTGCACCCGGCTACATCCCCCAGACCTCTCTGACACCAGTATCTGCCCTCTTGCACCTCCGTGGATGTGTTGTCTGCCTCTCTCCTGCTTACAAACCCATCCCAGCACCTAAATTGCTCTGATGAGGGTCATCTCATCTTCAGCCCAGCCCTTCTCTTTCCCCATCTCTGGTTCATCTTTTTTCTCCTACCAGACAGAGACAAAAACAATGAGATGAATTAAATTTTCATTTTCCAACTGTTCGTCTTGACATTAAGTAGTCACATAATAACTCAAAAACAAAGATATCATTTAGAAATTCTTCACTTCTCATTGGAAATATACTGAAATAACACGAATTCAGTCCAGATTAGCAGGCCTTTCCAAATTCTACCACAGGAAAGAACACTGGCTTAGGAATCAGAAAACATGACCTACTTAATAAACGTCTGCTGTCAATGGAATACACGCCTTTGCTTCTCTATCCTTAAGTTAAAATGACAGAGATTCCCCCAGTGATTTCTGATATTGTTCCCAACTCTGAAAATTCTATGACCACAAAAGGATCAATTTTATAGCGTGTGTGCATGTGTATTTATTTGTATGTTTATAACTATATTTTCTCTGGAAAGAGAAAAGGTGTTCTACAACCAGTTATTAATGATGTGGCTTGCTAACTTGAACCAGAGAGCGTTCACAAGAAGGTTTTAGTTTGAGAAAGTCCTGTAATTGTGGCCAAAACTAATGCTACAAAACAAAAGAAATGAGATAGGGCCTCTCCCCACAGCCCACTGACCTATAGCCACAAGCCCGGCTCAGGCTGGGGCCCCCAGAAGGGGGAACAGCTGGGGCGTGCTGGGACAGCACAAGCTACATCACACCAGCCAGTGTTGCGGAGGATCTGAGGCTACCCAGAAGCAGTTTGGCTGCCCCCCAAGCAGATTATAAATTCCTCAAGGGCAGGGAACACATCCTTTATAGTTTTCCTGTATCCATATGGTGCAGGGGGAAAAAAAAAGAAAGAATTTTGAGCTAACAGCCCAGCCAGAAGCTGAAGAATGTTATCCGCCCCCATCCCCAGCCAGCCTCCTCCCTTATAATTACAAGAGGAAGACATTCAGGAATAGCTTTTAAGAAGTGCCTCCCTCCTTCCTAAGAAGATAAGTAAGTAGTTCAGGTTCTCCCACACTTGAAGGGGAGCTCAAGTCCATTGATGTATTGAATGAGATGTCCCTATATCAGAAGGATAACAGGCCAGCCAAAATGTTCCGTTATGTTCACTTCCCATTACCGTGATCTGATGAGCTGGCAGCATACCCTCCCCATATAAGGCTAACTTAACCGAAGAGCCAGACCAGAGACAGACCCTGTTCAAACACCAGCTGTGTGGTTGGAATCCATGTGACTAGAAACGGCCCAGCCAGAATCAATGGGGCCCTACCTGGACATCTGCATTACAATGCCAGTGCTGGCCAGGGCCAACTCAGCCAGAGTATTTCTGATTATAGCATGGGGGCGGGGGGGGGGGGGGCAGGGTCCACTCAGGACTTTGGAAATAAAAGGATTTACTGAGAGGTGGAAATATTGAATATCATACCCAAGTATCCTCAAAAACTTATTTTAGTCCTCTGTCTGGCACATTTCAAAGAATTTGAGCACCCAGCCAGGTGAATGGCTTGTCATTAAGTATTGTTAAATTCTTCTAGCTTCCCCAGGTGCCTGGGTGGCTCAGTCGGTTAAGCGTCTGCCTTCAGCTCAGGTCATGATCCCTAGGTCCTGGGATTGAGTCTCACATTGGGCTCTCTGCTCAGCGGGGAGTCTGCTTCTCCCTCTCACTCTCCCTCTGTATTCTCCCTCTCTCTCAAATTAAAAAAAAAAAAAAAAAACTTTAAATAAATGAATGAATGAATGAATGAATAAATAAATAAATACTTCTAAATTCCTTGACTGGACTAGAAATAAAGTTTCAACTTAGGGGCTAGTTCTCTAATTTATTGTTGCCATGCTCACCATCATAATTATCATTATTAAAGTAGTCCATGCTTGTGGGACAAAAAATATAAACAGTATATAAGAAAATAACATTTTCATATTCTTTCTTACCCTTTCTGCAGCCCCAGCTTGACCCTCTCTGACCTATTTTCTAGGGACGATCAGTATTAGGTCTGCGAAAACTCCTCAAAATGTTCCATACATCATGGACAAGCATTGAAAACCCATACACACACATGAATACATATGCATATTCCTATATTCACACATACACACACACCTATACATGTATACATCTCATTTTCACCAACTGATCATGGTCTAGTATCTGCAACATATTTTCACTAGAGAGATCTTTGGACCTTAATATAAAAACAAATAAATCTCCACATTCTTTTAAGTGGCTGCCCAGTATTCTGTGATCTGGCCACACCATCATCTATTCTGTGGTTCTCTTCTTTGCATCATCTTTCCTTTGGAGTCCAAGGTTATAATAATTCATTCTTTCTGAATGTATTTAAGCTCAGTTTCCAGTCTGTGGAGCTGATTTCTCCCCTTGCTGCTCCCACTACTGCTGTTATTGACTGGTTGTACTACTGTATATTGAATCTATCTTTGTCTCTTTGCCTTTGCCCTGCATACAATGCTGTGCATGGTGGAGATGGCCCTCCTTGTTGTCATGCCTCCTCTAAATGTCTTCTGTGTTTCATGCTCTGCTGGGCTGTTTCCAGAGACACGGTCTATCTACTTGGCTTTGCTGACCATGCTCCCTTCCCGTGGTTTAGGTTCTCCAGGCTGCATTTTGACTTAGACCATCTGTCCCTGAAGGATAGATCTCAGGCCTTGGGCACTCTCTGGGGAATCACACCCTGACTATATAGCTACAAGGTCAGTGACCTTCCCATCTCTAACAGTCTAATTCAACTGACACATCTGCTGGGTCCAGACTGGCCTCATCCTATCGTATTTCTCTAAAGTCTCTGCCCCCCAGGTATCCTCATATTCCAGAGGAAATTCACTTTATCCCAAGTTTCCAAGAAGAATTTCTGAGTTAAGAATCACTAAGGAGATCCTCACCCTACCCCCACCTTTCCCTGAAATATAGGTCTGTTGTAAAAACGTTATTCTTGCCCAGCCTTGTGGGGGCAAAGAACAAAATTAATTATGCTAATGCAGAAAATATAGCTCCTCTTTGAACGGCTGTTATCCCTCCAGAAAAGTCTCCTTAGGATCTTGAATTTTGTAAACACCTTCCTATAGCATCATATTTGGATTTCACCAGCCCCAAACACATTAACATTATTTAAACGGCAGATAGCAAGATACATTGGCTTTCCTGCTCCATAGGCAGTTGGGAAGGGCATTAGAAGAATTGAATGCAAAGTGCCTCTTATAAAATCATACTTTGCAGCTGTGCAGCATATCATAATGACTTCACAAAAAAGCATGCAAAATCTCCAAGAAGATGTCAATCACATGAAAAAAAGAAACAATAATTAAAGCTCCCAACTAGCCAAGAAATCCTTTCCCTCTTCATTAATGGCCCAAGACTTTTTTCTCCAGAGTGGAGGGCGTCCCTTGTGTAGACACAGCTTGATGGCTGTAAGGTTCCAGCTGTTTAAGTGGGGCCAGCCAATATCCATCAGGATGTTAGACAATTGCCAGGAAAACTCTGACAAGCAGCTCATTTTTCATCTAAGAATTCGATTGAAATTCTATCTCCCTCACCCGTGCAGTTTAATTTAATCGATAGAACATTACACTATGTCACATTTAGTATTAAAAATAAATGATACAGACCAGATATTTGAACACTGGGCATTTGTTGTTGCAGGCATCTTGACTTTCCAGTGGCAAACATCCCAACTTGCAGTGCGAGAAAAGC
The DNA here is from genome assembly GCA_028534135.1 of Potos flavus. Classification (NCBI taxonomy): domain Eukaryota; kingdom Metazoa; phylum Chordata; class Mammalia; order Carnivora; family Procyonidae; genus Potos; species Potos flavus. The sequence continues at coordinate 113,908,615 of CM052898.1, read as the reverse complement.
CAAATACGAGGATGTGTCACTTCAAATTAAGCAGCTATCGCTTTACATTTATTGGGGTTTTGGTCCCACACTTTCCTCAGATTTCCAATCCCTTTCAACTCAACCAAAGTTCTCATTAGTGACAAGGCCTACAGAGAAATGAAAATGCTTGACGGCACTGCCTTTCACATTTATGGATTGCCATTAGGAGTCGAACATGACAGATGCCTTGGGTAGAAAAGAAATATTTGCAGCAGATTATATCACCACTGTTCATTCAAGCAAACTGAAGCAGTATCACAGTTTAGAATTTCAAAACACAGAGTAGTTATTTCAACATATTAGTGGACTTCTGGGTGATGATTTGTTGCCAGAAGTAATAACCCCAAAGCATAAATCTAAATGTGAGCTAAATCCATGGTTGCACAATGGTTCCACCCCCCCCCCCCACCCTCACCCCCAATGTTTTCATTTGAGATAGAAGCAGAGAATTTCTGGGCTGGAAGGAATCTTGGAGATCATTTGAACCCAACTGTTAAGTCCTCCTTTTTTTAAATAGAGGAGAACTTGAGACACCACAGCCTCCGTGCCATGCTCAAGGTTACACAGTGGTGGCAAAGCCGAAACTCTAAGCCAGCCCTGACTGATTTTGATGAAAAGGTCAGCTCTCTTTCCTTGATCTCCAGAACAACAGCAACATTCCACCTGCTCGTGAACGCTGATCCAACTTTTACTTTCAGTGTGAGTGTGGGCTTCCAAAACCTTCTCTCCCGGGCTCACATTCTCTCCCACACACTCCTAGTCCTGCTGCTGACTTTTCAATATTCAACGTGACATGTCTTTTCTTTGGTTCCTCAGACCTGACTCAGATTGTTCTCTAGACTGACTCAGCATCTGTTCCTTGGGCTCTGAGATGGGTACCACCATGGCCACTGCCTGGCCCATTCAGGTTCTAAATTTTCCGTAGATGTCTTCTGTCTTCTCTTTAAACCTCTGTCTCTGTCCCTCTTTAAACCTCCCAGCCGAACCAGACTTTGGCTGGGATATCCTTCTTCCTTGTTGCCAGTACCTACACTATCAGCAGATTTTAAGTGTATCCCTTTCCCTCCCAGACACACATAGGTTTCATCAAAGCTAGGCCATCATGGGTGATTTCAGTGATACAGCACTTTATCGCCTTTATTTTTATGAGGTTTTTAGGCTTTTAAATTGACAGGGTTTTTTTTAACATGTAGATAACTACACCTACTGATAGCAAGCATTCAAAGAAATGGAAATTGTCATATGCTACTGGTGAGATTATAAATTATTACAACTTTGTAATGTAAGCCAATACCTTAAAAATGCATGTACCCCCAGCATTACTCTCATACCAAAATCAGACAAAGATGTCACAAGAAAATTAAAGGCCAATATCCCTGATGAACACAGATGCAAAAATCTTCAACAAAATATAAGTAAACCAAATTCAGCAATACATTAAAAGGATCATATACCCTGATGAAGGGAGATTCATTTCAGAAATATAAGGATGATTCAACATCTGCAAATGAGTCAATGTGATGCACAAAATGAAGGATAAAAATCATGTGATCATATAAATAAATGCAGAGAAAGCATGTGACAAAACTCAAACCCATTTATAATAAAAATTCCCAACACAGTGTGTATAAAGGGAACATATCTCAACATAATAAAGGCCATGTCTGACAAGCCCACAGCTAACATGAACTTAATGGTGAAAAACTGAAAGCCTTTCCTCTAAGATCAGGAACAAGATATGTGTTCCACACAATACCAGAAATCCTCACCAGAGCAATTAGGCAAGAAAAACAAAAGGCACCCACACTGGAAAGGAAAAAGTAAAATGGTCCTTTTTATAGATGACAAATTATACATAGAAAACCTAAAGACTCCATCAAAAAACTGTTCCAACTAAGAAGTGAACTCAGTAAAGTTGGAGAATACAAAATCAACACAAAAATCTGTTGTGTTTCTATACACTAATAATGAAAAGAAAGAAAACAATTCCATTTATAATTGCATCAAAAATAAAATACTTAGGAATAAATTAAGCCAAGGAGGTAAAAGACTATATATTGGAAACTGCAAGATAGTAATGAAAGAAATTAAAGGCAGAATAAAGATATTCCATGCTGATAGATGAAGGAATAAATATTGTTAAAATATCCATAATTCCCAAAGCAATCTACAGATTCAGTGCAATACCTATCAAACAATATTTTTCAAAGAAATGGAACTAATAATCCTAAATCTGTATGAAATCACACACACACACACACACACAGAGATAGCCAAAGGAATCTTGAAAACAAGAGCCAAGCTGGAGGCATCATACTCCCTAATTTCAAACTATATTACAAAGCTATAATAATTAAAATGGTATGATACAGGCATAAAAACAGACACTTAAATCATGGAACAAAGAGAGAGTTCACAAATGAACCCATGCATGGGGCTCCTGGGTGGCTCAGTTGGTGAAGTGGCTGACTCTTGATTTCAGCTCAGGTCATAATCTCAAGGTCCTGGGATTGAACTCCTTGAGTCAGGCTCCACGCTCAGCAGGGAGTCTGCTTCAGGATTCTCTCTCTCCCTTTGCCCCTCCCCCCACTCACTCACAGGCACTGTCTCTCTCTGAAATAAATCTTAAACAAACAAACAAAAAAAAAATGAACCCACAGTCAATTAATTTATGACAAAGGAGCCAAGAACATACAATGCCAAAAAGACAGTCTCTTAAATAAATGGTGCTGGGAAAACTGGACAGCCATATGCAAAATAATGAAACTTGAACACTATCTTACACAATACACAAAAATTAATTCAAAATGGATTAAAGATTTGAATGTAAGACCCAAAATTATAAAACTCCTAGAAGAAAACTGCCTATGTTAACGTATGTCTTGGTGACATTTTTTTTAAATTTGACACCAAAAGCAAAACCAAAAGCAAAAATAAGTGAATGTGACTACATCATACTAAAAAGTTTCTGCACTGCAAAGAAAACCAATAAAATGAAAAGGTAACCTACCAAATAAGAGAAGATATTTGCAAATCATATATCTGATAAGGGGGCTAATATCCAAAACATATAAAGAACTCCTACAGCTCAATACCAAAAAATAAGCAATCCAATTAAGATTGGGTAAAAGAACTGAAAAACCTAAAGAAGACATACAGTGTCTTGGCCAACAGGTACATGAATCATTAATATCATTAATCATCAGGAAAAGGGAAATTAAAACCACAATGACATATCACCTCACAGCTGTCAGAATGGCTATTTTCAAAAAAAATGTGTTGGCAAGGATGTGGAAAAAAGGAACCCCTTCGCACAGTTGCTGGGAATGAAAATTGGTGCCACTACTATGGAAAACAGTATGGCAGAGTCTCGAAAAATTTAAAAAAGAATTACCGTTTGATCCAACAATTCTACTTTTGGGTATTTATCTGCAATTTGGTTATTTTTGTCTACAAGTCCATTACCAGAAACACATCCTAAGGAAGTCATCAGAGATACACATGAGGGTGCTCACTATGGCAGTTTTTGTCAATGGAAAATATCAGAAGCCACATAAATGTCCAAAAATAGAAGAATGGTTATGTAAGTCATGGTACCTTCATACAAAGGAACTGTAATCATTAAAAGCACTGCAGTAGAATATATGATATAAAAAATCACATTCGCATAAATCACATTGACAATATAATGGCATTTTAAGCAGCTTATAAGAGTGTGTGTTATATTGCCCTTTTTTTTTTTGAACCTACAGTTACAGACCTGGAAATTCACAGTCACAAAGCTTGGCAGGAAATAAAAAATGTTTGCACTGGTCACCCTAAGTAGTAGGACAGCCAGTGATTGTATTTTATTCTTTTCATCTATATACTCCAAAAGTTCTCTGGTAAGCCTGCTGCTTTGTAAATAAAGTTATAAACTATATCAAAGAGTTACTCTGGAACAATATTATGGAATCTATAACCTAGTCACTTATTTATACCAACTATGTGTATGTATTAAGCACTGCTAGGGACTCCCATATACTTATACAAAGATGAAACAGAAGTCTCTGATCTCAAGCAGCTCCCAATCCATAGGAGAGACAAAAACCAACCAACAGAGCTCCTGTTCAATGTGGTGAGCGTGTGAGGAGCACGAAAGAGGGGAGATGGAACTCCAAAGGAAGAACTGAAGAGAGGGGCCTGGTGAGCAGGGGGCTTCCAGAGTTAGCCACACAAGAGCACTCATGCAAAGCACGCCCCCTCTGACTTTAGGACTTTTTGAAATATTCCTATCAGCATATTAAACAGAACCCCTTTATGAAACTAAAGGAGAAAAACATGGCTTTTTGTGGCAACTAGAGATTCTCCTAGCCTCAGACTCCCAGGTCACAAAGCTCAGCCCTGTGAGTGACTGAAAGAATGGTGAGAAGCCCCGACTCCAATTCCCAAGGAAGAGGAATGATCAGCCTCCCAAGAAATTCCATCTCTTCGAGTCTATTTGGAGAAGGCCTCAAAGTAGTTCACAAAGCACCCGATTCCCTGCCCCCTTCGCCTCGGACTTGTTGGGACCACAGGAGGCTACTGTAATCACCTTGAATCTGCCAACAGCCTAGAAATAGCTTTACTTCTTGTGGGGGAAGGTGGTGAAGGAGATAGGCAAAAAAGTGCCTTTATTAGCACTCTTCATGCTCATTTTGTAACTATTTCAACAAACACCTGTGCATCGGGTCACATGAGAAGAAAAAGCAGAGAACTGAAAAAAGCAGCTTCCCCTCAACATCACAAAAAGAAACAGACTTACACCAGGACTTCCTTTCCTCCTAAGCCAGCACTCTTTCGAAGCACCCCCTTCCCTCCAGCTGTTTCCAGGTGCCACCATGTGGTTTTAGAGTGAGCACGGAGACGATCCCTGACTACGCGCCTAGAGTCTCCATGGCTTCACCAGGGCTAAGGGTCAAGGCACGTCAGCCACGTTTTCGGCTTGGTGAAAGTAACTAGATGCAACCCCAGAAGGTCCTCATCGAGCATACAGGGACGAGAACATTACCACTGCCCTGTGCCTACACACCCTCTAGTCTAAAAAGCAGATGCCCAGTAGATGCTCAAAAACTTGAAGATTCCCCCAGAATACAAACAAGCTTGGATGTCTCTGTGACATTTCCACTAAAGCTACAGATTGGCTCCTACTGGTTGAGTTAGCCAATGACCAATTCCTCCTATCGCTATTTTAAGGCTAGGGCTTTTCTCCTCTGGGAATTAGCTTCCTCAAACCACTTTATATACAAGTTCTAGTCTCTCAGGATCCTTTAAACGTTTTGCTCTAAAATTTAAAAATAACCTATTTCCGATTATTATCATTCATTGCCATCTCTGGAAAATGTCAGCAAAGGGCTAGAAGTCACCTCCCCGGCTCCTCTTGCAGTGAAACATTATGTTCTCAGAGTTGTTTATAACAGGAAGAAAACTTAGAATTAGGTAATGCTGATGATTTAGCAGTCCCCTGTGTTGCAAATACTAACAGACGCTGAGGCTCACAATGTAACCTTTGAGTACACATAAAAAATACATGATAAAATTGGTAGTCCCGGCGCCGGATTTCCCCACAGGCCACCATCAACATTTGGAGGCGACAAACTTTCATGCCTTTGATCACAGGAAGTATGAAGAGTGATTTTGCTTAATCTTAAAAAAAAAAAAAAAAAATCTAATAAAAAAGAGAGCTTGCTAATAATTAACTATAGCCTCTGGACTTCTCTGGAGGACCTTTTAACTCTTTCAAAACTACCTTACAGGATGGATCTATGATGGTTTCATAGAGCACGATGGTTTTATAGAGCATATTTAGCATGACATTTCAAAAGAAATAGGCTAGCCCGTTAAATATTCTTTTAACGTGTTGAAAATTTTATCCTAATATCTATTAACATGTTTTGCAAGATTAGAAAATTTATTTATTTTTTTTACTTCCTTCTCTCCTTTAACTATCAGTGGATTTGCATGATAAGCTGACATGGGCAAGCATTGACAGAATCCTAAGTCTATTTGTGACCTGCCATCCTAAGAGTCAGCGAATTGATTAGTCACATTAAATGAGTATTTTCTGTGCTACTGACTGAATTGACAGTTACCAGCTTTTGGAACTGTGTATTGAGGGGACCTTGAAGAAACCCATAATGTTCCACAAAATACTGAGAAGACTTTAGCATTGGATCTCTTCTTTTCCTTTCCCACCCTTTGGCTTCCAGAATATTAAAAATATGTAATTATCTTAGAGTTCATGAGAACTTTGCTTCCAAACAAACCCCTTAGTTTGAACTTACAGTTTCCACAATAGATTTTACTGAGAATAAAAATAATTGCCTTCATGTTGGGAGAGAATTAGCTCCATAATTCAATCCAATTTGTATTTTAAAAAACATAATAATACACAAATACAAACCAGTGTATATGTTCAGGTTACTGGAACTTGTAAAAGAGGTAGCTGAAATTTCCTGCAGACAATAACGCATTGGATTTTTAGATCCTGCAGCCCACTATTAGATTAACATGCATTAGTGGAGCTGGGGTTTGATCCTGATACAGACAGAGGATTCACACCTGCTCACCCACTCCTGATCTCTCAAGGTAAAAATTAATGTGACCGCTACTCTAACGGATACGTTAATTAATAAGAGATCACTTTAAAAATAAATAAAACTCTCCATGATAAAATTTATCACCGTCAAATTTTAAATGATAAGATACTCATTTGCCTACACTGACATGATGGTCTGCATTAGGATCTCAAAATATTGAAATAAGCTATGACAATATCAACAAAGACATCTTTATTCATAGATTAAGTAGATAGAACATTAAACTGATTACTTTGAGACTAACACTTTAACTTTTCTATATATATCACCCCTCTTTTATGCTAGTCCTGGGTAAAATTAATCTTTCAAGCCCCCCCTCCCCCCTTCACCTAACAAGTCGCCTCTTACTGTTGCAATCCCAATTCTACATTTAACCAGGGAACTGAATTTGGAGTGAGGTAGCCTCAAATTACAGATTGACCTATCTCTATCTAGCTGTGTGACCCTTTTTATCATGTATAAGTCTCAATTTTCTTCTTTGGTAAAGGGGTTTTGCACCTGCTCGGCTTGCCTTTGTAAAGATCGAATAAGTCTTCTAGGACTTTTTAAAATACGTGAACATGATACTATGTAAGCTCCTTGTACCAGTGAGAATTAAGGTCAGCTGATGAGACAGACAACCCAAAATCATAATGAATGAATTATGACACAAGTCAGAACTTCATTTCTTTCTCATGAGAAGGAGCGTGGAGGGAAGCTTTCCGGGGTCAGCATAAGGGCTACAGAATGCAAGGACCCAAATTCTTTCTTTTGATGTTTTTCCTCTTAATGCTCCACCATTCTTTGCACTTGACTTCCTAGTTACGACCCAGGTGGCTACCACCGTCTGCATTCCAGATGGCAAGGAGGAAGGGAGGCGGCATTTGCCGTTTGATAAGGGTACTTTCAGAAATTGCACACAACATTCCAGGTGGTACCGACCCGCCAGAGCTACGCCTAGCTGTGAGAGCGGTTGAGAAAACACGTGCCCTGCTGAAAACCAGACACCCCATCACAGAGAAGGAAGGAGATGGTGGTTACTGGCGATCACCAGCAGTCTGTGACATTTTTTTCTGATCTCTGTAAGAATGCTCCATGTTTGAGAGCCACCTGACTTTGAAATCCTGTTAAACCTTTCCTGTCTGGCTTACATTGCTGTAGACTTCCATCTCTAGTTTGTAGAGGACATGGATCACACAATAAACTAACTACGAGAGAATATTTAAAAGCAGATAACAGTTTCTTACTGCCAACATCTCAAACATGAGAGCTCTTTTACAACTTCTTCCTACCCTGTCTGTACCACTGTCAGAAGTCACATTTACCCTTGCAAAGCATCAAAGTAATTACATACTTTCCTTGATTAAAACTTGTAGCAGTACCCTCTGGCTAAGGGGAACACAGGTTCCCATTTGTCCAAGACAGTCCCAGGTTCTGCCTCTTGCCCTTAGTATACATCTAGTTTAGCACTTGTCCTGGATTTTTACTTTTTTACCAAAGGGATATTAATGTATCCCTACAAATATTAATATTTGTATAAAAATTAGCTATGATGTGCTTACTGGACCTCTGCTTTGGAGTTCCAGTATCTGCCATAGTCTCTTCTGGTATTATGTGAGAAGCATGTGCAATGAATAGATTTCTTAGACATTTGATTAAATCAGAAGGATAGCCAGTAATAATCCAACTGTCTCTTCCCAGTCCTTTCAAGATCCAACCGAAGTTACATCTCCCAAGGACAGCACACATCATTCGTCATTCATTCTTCATAATTCATTCATAAATTGAACTGCACTTTGATACATTTGGGGTAGAGTCCGTTAACTCCTAGTCCAGTGGCATTGCCTTCAAAGTGGGGGAAGTTACCAGGTAGACAGTTGGCTAGTCAGGTGGAAACATGAAAATTATCATGTGCAGAAAATAGAGACTGAGAAACCCTGTTCAAGGGGACACAGAGAATAGTCAGAATGTTCTTACTACAAAGGTTGATCACTTGTTATATAGTGTAGAGCTTTATATTATTAATGTAATTTTATTTTGTCATAAACCTTTCCAGTGTCAATGAGCTAAAAAAAAAAAAAAAATCAAGCTTAATGAAAACTCAAGACTGAATTTCCATTTTTCAAGAAAACGGATGATTAAAAGTAACACATGCCAAGAATTTGTCAAGAATTACCATCCACTGTGTGTGCTACTGGTATCACCGGCCCCTGAAAACCCAATGACCCAGAACTTCTGAAGAAACATCAGCAACTCCTCCAAAAGTTAAGAGATTTTGCCCAAACATGGTAATTTAGTATGTGCAACCAGAGAAGGTGAGTTTCCATATCCCACCGTAAAGCATGACTTTTCATTTCTAACAAATGGCTCTTCTAAATTAACATGGCTTACTTTTTATTCCAAGCTTTCTTGTGCAAGTATGAAAATAAAGTGATAGTTTTCAATGTGCTTCTATCTCCATTAGCAGAAGAAAAACCTCAATTACTTAAATACAAGTTTCACATCAGAGTCTCCAGCTTCAAATAGAAAGTCAGTTCATTCAAAAGGGGTTCAAGTGTCTTTCACTTATGAAATAAAATCATTCATTAGGCAGAATTGAAACCTCTGACATTTTTACAAATGATGTTGTACATTCAGTTAAAATTTTCCATATTGCAAGTAGTTGTGGTGGTGGTAAACCATTAGAAATTTTGATGGAGCCCAGTATTCTGGTAAAACAAAGATCTCAAGGAATCTTCTTAAAAGAAACCATGTGAATGAACTCCAGTTGGAATTAGATGTGGTACCTATGTAATTCATAAGTTTGTCAAAACAATCTATGGTATTCTACTATTCAAAATACAATAGTATTTGGGGAAAAAAAAACACAATAGTGTTTGAAAATTGTAGATCTCAAATTTTATATATACATATACTTACATAGTTACAATTATTTAAAGCTTTTGGCGAACTTCGATAACTAAAAACAAAGCTTACGACAAGGAAGTCATTGAAACTCATCCTTCTAAAAGCAACAGAACAACTGAACTGAAAAAAATGAGATGACAAGAGTTTAGAGGGTATGTAAGTTTCAGTTTTGAAATTCTGTAATTGTCCCCTAGAATAGATTACTTGTAGAGAGAATCATTTGATAGAGTTATTTTTAATTGGATAAGTTTTTATTCTATTCTGGAGCAGTATAAAATTGAAAGCGCCTGTAATTTTGTAACATTTGGCAAAAATTCAAGATCATAAACAGAGAACTTATTTGATAATTTTTGTTATAAAAATATTTGTTGAAGGTACACTGAATTGAGGGGGGACTAGCCCAAGATGTTTACACACTTCGATATGAAAAAAAATTGAATAAGAACATCTTCCATATAGCATAATTTGTTTTGAACATTCCTCAGTGCCTGCAGGGAGAGTATTTTTTCAAAAAAAAAAAGTTCACTGGAGTTATCAAACATTCTAATCTAGGTACCATAAAATAGAGCTTTAAACATTACTGTTTTATTAAAACATTCAAAATAAAATCACATTGAAAAATATATTCAGAAAAACACTCATTGCATGGTGTTAGAGACAGTTATAAGTAAAAAGCAGATTAAAATGTGACTCTATATCAAGAATAATTGTTTTGCTCATATTTTTATCATTCACATAGCTTTTAATTTTGCTTTTATATACAAAATATTATATTTTTAGAAAGCATTTTCTCTGAGAAAGTTTAATAGAATATGATGGTCAACAAGCATCTAAAAGACTAACTTCCAATGATTTCTAGCACCTTTTACTTTCAAAAGTGTCCCAGTTTAGACAGTAAGTTTTATGGTCACCTTAGTGACAGCCAACAGAATAAAACCATATTCCTTGTGACTCAGCCCTCTGAACCCTTCCTGCCTCCTCTCCACACTTCCTCCCCAGCCCTCTCCAAAGCCTCCCACACTCATGCCACATACTGCGGCTCACAGGGCTGGGGGCAGAGGTCACCCACTCTGTTCTGCCCCCACACCTGCCTTTGGCTGCAATGCCCTGTGCTCTCATAACCCTGGTGAATTCCCACTCTACCATAAATACAACTCCAGGATCTTCTTCCAGCTTTCCCTGGCTCTCTCCTCCCCCCTGCCCACCCACAGCACTAATGACATGTTGATCCATGTGCTCCTGGAGCTTTCCATATGACAATCCTGACTGCCACAGTTCCATGATTTTGTTTCTGATCCTTTTTTCTGTCTGATGGGGAGAGCTGAGAAGTCATAGACTTGGGCCTCTTCATCTCTGTGCACTGAGAGCCTAGCACAGTACCTGACACATAGGGCCCATTAGATACATATTTGTTCAATAGAATGTGTTGTATTGGAAAGACGGCCTTTCTGAATCTCCTAAAACAATCTCCCTGTTCTATATTTGTACTTAAGGCCCTCCCAGGACTTGGTCCACTAGTGGCTGAGCTCTAGCAAGGCCTGGTCTTCTCTGAAGGGTGGTGGATTTATGATCATCCACTGGCATGCTCTCACTAGGTCTCTAGGGTGAAGAGTTAACCTTGGCTGTCTAGTGATTCATTTAACCTCATAAAAATCAAAGATAGCAAGTGTGTATGTACACACACACACACACACACACATATAGAAAATGTGTGTAAAAATATATATATATATATACAATGAACCCTAATAGGCCAAGAATGGACCTACACACAAAGTCTGACTAAAAAGTCTACAACCACCAGAAAGGATAATAATGAATATAATCTAATTTACTCCATAAAGCCAGCCATAGCCTCCTTTTAGTGGATAAAAGGGTCTCAAGAAGAGGCTCCATCAAAGTCAATCTATGACCTAGAGCATGGTGGGCCTCCATGTTGTGTTCGAGATAGAGTTTGAAGACACCTATAGGTATGAGTACACGTGTGTGTATATGCATGCATTACTGACACCTTGAATAGATAACACTGTCTCTTCAGATGTCCGCTATCATCAGGAATGTTAAGACTCGCATAGGCAACAGCACAGTGGGAATGGAAAGGCTTAGAGCTGGACAGGTCCGTCAGCATCTTGATTTCATCTCTCCTTGAACCTCAGTCTCCTCAATAAAAATGTGAACATTGCCTGCCACTGAGGATTGTTCAGAGAATTAAAGAGCCGATCAGGGCTTGTCTAGATAAGTGGTAAAGTTGCTCTATTTCTTCTGAGGCCCATCGTATCAGACTCCCAGCTAACCTGCTACCATGAAGCCCCCTGATCCTTACACTCGGAAGTCACCCAGGCCCCATCACTGCCAAATTCTCTCGGTGGCATTTTCAGCACTGCCTGCCTCCCTAGATCCCAGGAAACTGTCCTGCCCACGGGTTTCTCTACTGTTCATCACAGGCAGAAAGCAAGAGGGAAGCAGGCTTCTGGGAGCCCACCCAGATCTGGCTGGGTTCCACATTCAGCCTAGTGATTCATATCCTTTGAGTTGCTGAATGAACTCCAAGTGTTACCAAGGAATTTTGCAATTCACAGCAGGTAGATGCAGAAATTACAGAAGCACTTTCTTCAAATTAGTGACAATATGTATTTGTGCCCACAAGAACAAGGCACCTTGGAAAGCACCATAGCAGAATTTTCTTCATACGTCAGAGCAGACCACAAGACACCAGTGTCACTTTATCACCTTCTAGCGCGTAGGAATGCACACATGCTTGAGCAATCTTATTGCACAGGGTCCAAATTCACCAGCAAATAGTTTACATCTTTTTAAATGTGAACAGTGAATTGATATGTATGAAACAGAATAGAACTGATGAATGATTAGGTTATTCAATTAATTCACTTTAAATAGGATTTAAAATCTTTCAAGAGATATTTTTCCTCTCATCAATACAACCGATTTTTTTTTTAATCTCTCTACTGCACATGGGGAAATTTTCTTTAAGCTTTTATTTTAATTCCAGTTAACATACAGTGTAATATTAGTTTCAGGCATATGATACAGTGATTTACCATTTACATACAGCATCCAGTACTCATCATGAGTGTGTTCCTTCATCCCCATCATCTATTTCACCCCTCCCCCACCCTTCTCCCCTCTGGTAACTATCAGTTTGTTCTCCATCATTTGGAGTCTATTTCTTGGTTTTCCCTTTTTTCTTTCCCCTATGCTCATTAGTTTCTTAAGTTCCACGTGAGTGAAATCCTATGATATTTGTCTTTCTCTGACTTACTTTGCTTAGCATAATACTCTCTAGCTCCATCCACGTCATCGCAAATTGCAAGATTTCATTCTTTTTTATGGCTGAATAGTCCACAGTCAGCATTTTTTTTTTTTTTAAGATTTTATTTATTTGACGGAGAGAGAGAGGTAGCACAAGTCGGCAGAGCAGCAGGCAGAGGAAGAAGCAGGCTCTCCACTGAGCAGGGAGCCTGATGCGGGGCTCGATCCCAGGACCCTGGGATCATGACCTGAGCCGAAGGCAGACGCTTAACTGACTGAGCCACCCATGTGCCCCAACACACACTGCTTCTTTATTCATCAATGGACACTCACACTGTTCCCATAATTTGGCTATTGTAAATGCTGCTGCTATAAACTTACGGGTGCATGTACCCCCTTTGAATATTTTTGTATTCTTTGAGTATATACCTAGTAGTGCAACTGCTGGGTCCATAGGGCAGCTCTATTTTTAACCTTCTGAGGAATCTCCATACTGTTTTCCATACTACCTGGGCCAGTTTGCATTCCCAAAGTGTAAGAGGGTTCCCCTTTCTCTGCATCCTCTCAAACACCTGTTGTTTGTGTTTTTCATTTTAGCCTGACAGGTGTGAGGTGATAGCTCATTTCAGTTTTGAGTTGTATTTCCCTGAGAGTGATGTTGAGCATCTTTTCATGTGTCTGTTAGTCATATGTCTTCTTTGGAAAAATATCTGTTGAGGACTTCTGCCCATTTTTTTAGTTGGATTATTTGGGTTTTGAGTGGTGAGTTTTATAAATTCTTTATATATTTTGGGTACTAACCCTTTATCAAACATATCACTTGCAAAGATCTTCTCCCATTCCATAGGCTGCCTTTATAGTTTGGTTGATTGTTTTCTTTGTTGTGCAGAAGCTTTTTATTTTGATGAAGTCCCAATAGTTCATTTTTGCTCTTGTTTCCCTTGCCTCGGGAGACCTCTCCTAGTAAGTTGCTATGGGGACAATTTTCCTGTATTTGGCTTTCAATGTATTATTTTTTTTTCTTTAATGGACTTTAACTAGCTCATTAAATCACATACTGCATTTCAGTTTCTCTTACTATTTTGCAGTTCTAGAAGATTTGGGTTTTGTGTTTTAATGTTTTGTAGTGTTCCATTTAAACTTGTGTTGGTGTTTTAGCTATACCCTTTGCATAATTTGTTCTCATGGTGGCCTTGGGAATAAAAAGATGCATTCCTAGTTTTTACAATCTAATCTGATTTAGCATTTTATCACTACCAGTAAAATATAGACACCTTAAACCATATAGGTTCCTTTGCCTTCTCCCTTTTACCTCGTAGCTGTCATAATGCTTTACATCTGTATGCACTGACACCCCACCAAAGTTATAACTTTTGCTTTCAACTGTCATAATTTAAAGAACTTAAAAGGGGAAATATAGCTTTGATATTTATCATTTTTATTATTCTTTAATTCCTAAAGTTTCAAGTTTCCCTTTAGCATCATTTCCTTTCAGCCTAATTAGCTGTTAGTATTTCTTTTGGAGCAGGTCTGCTGGTAACAATTTCTTAGTTTCGCCTTCCTTCCTGATCTATTTTTATGGAATATAAAATTCTCAGTTGACAGTTTTTCTCCCAGCACTTTATACATAGTTCCACTGTCTTCTGACCTCGACAATGTCAGAAATCTGCAATAATTCGCATTCTTGTTCCCCCATATGTGATGTGTTATTTCAAGATTTTTTTCCTCCTTATTTTTGGTTTTTAGCAATTTAATTATGAGGCGTCTGGATTAAGTTTTGAGTTTATCTTGTTTGGGTTTCGCCGAGCTTCTTAAATCTGTAAAGTCGTGTCTCTCACCAAATTTAGGACATTTTCAGTTGTTTCAAGTTTTGCTTCGTTTTCTTTTCCTTTACCTTTTTTTTTTTTTTTTTTTTTTCTTCTGGAACTCAAATCACAAAAATGTTAGACATGTAGCTATTATCCCCGATGTCCCTAAGGCTCCACTCCATTTATTTATTTTTGCTCTGTTGCTCAGATTGACTACTTATTACTGATCTGTCTTTAAGTTCACTAACTCTTTCTTTGGTCATGTGCATCCTGCACTGAGCTATTCAGAGAATTTTTTTTAATGTTCGTTTATTTTTCAGTCCTCAAATTTCTACTTGGTTCTCTATGTTCTCCTATTTCTCCATGGAGAAATTCCATCTTTCCATTAAGTGTTTTTGCCTTGATATGGAACATAGTAACAGCAAACTGAAGCCTTTGATGTCCAAACTCCGGCTCATCTTGGAGTTGTGGGGGTCTCTTCTCCTTGAGAATTGGCTGCCTTTTCCTGATGGCTTCCGTTTTTGGTATGTTGTATAACTTTGAATTGTATGGATGTTTGGAGTACTGTAAGACTTTAGGTCCTGCTAAAGGATTCTGGAGAATTTTTATTTTTCGTTTTAGCAGGCAACCAACTTAGTTAGGCCTAGAATGCAGTCTGTCTCCCCTGCCTGGGGCAATGGCTCCACTAACAGTTCAGTTTTCAGAGATTTTGCCATACTGCTATGGGTGCGTCCCATGCCTGCACAGGTCCAGCATGAGGCTGGAACTTGCTCTGGTTCAGCCACATAAGTAGAAGCCCCTTTCTTCAGCTTTTTCCCTGGCATTCCCCCACACACTCTTTAGAGCCCCTTTTTTCTGACCTGCTGGCCAGAAAGATGTGGTTGATCTTCAAGTTTAAGCTGCAGCCACATCTCTGGAACCAGGGCCCAATCTTAAGGCAAGATGGAATATTTTAAAAGGAGAAATAACTGGAAATTTACTTCTGTTTGGATCACTTCAAATTTTGACTCCGTTCCCTCATCTGCCTCTTCTTACTAGATTTTCAGGGTTCTCAGGGAAATACCTTTTGTGTTTTGTCCAAGAGTTTTAGTTGTAATCCCTAAGAGAAAGAGGCTTCACTATCTTGGCCAGCAGCAGATTTCAACTATTTGGTTGTTTTTCAAGTCCTCCTGTATGTTTTTAATGTTGTCTCATTCTTTCCTTCTTTTCATATTGTCTTATTCTTTCCTTCTAGGTTCTTTTTTTTTTTTTTAAATCTGATTATTTGAAGCAAAATCATTTTGTTGTCCATCACAATGTTCTATGATCAAGTTATCGCTTAAGTTGAACTCTTACGTTGCCCATTTTGGAATTTTATAGTGTGAGCTCATCTTCAGTCAAAATCTTTGGGAATCCTTGGCAACCTGGTTGTGAATTCAGTGCTTCAGGGAGGCTTTGCCTTTGCTTTTCCGGAAGTCCCCGGTAACTCACTAGCCAGAAATCAGTTTAATGAAATTTCTCAGTATCATGGTTTTTAGACCACACAGATGGTATAAGTTAGACTCAACACCTGTGGGTATTATAGTCGGACGTTAATTTGTCAAGGAGGTTTTTGTTTTTTGTTTGTTTTCCCAGCAAGACCTCAGGCAGAAGACCATTTTTCTCACCATCTCCCCAGGCCAGTGAGCAGTTTGTCTAGTTTCTTTTTCACAAAGGGTACAGACAACTACCAGAGCAGAGCAGTAGACAAGTAGAGAATGGATCCAAAAGCGGTGAGTGAGCAACACCTTCTCTAACCCAAAGCAGCTGAGGCCCAAGGAGGCCCCTATATTCTTGTAAGCAGATCTCAGGAACACAGCTTTTCTTACTATCTTTCTTCATTTGCCACTACCAACTGTCTCTTGGAGTTCTTTCCCCTCATACCAGCCATGAAGTAAATTTCTTCTCGCTTAAACTGAAAGAATAAATACCCATTATTTCAGGGTCATTGTGAATTATGCTGCTCAGAGTCTCAATACCCACTAAGTCCCCACAGCAATATGGAAAAGATAGACAGACGTGAACTGAAGAGAAGCTGTTTTAAGTGGTCTTTGCTACCCCAGTGATGGGGACCACCCCAAGTTGTAGTCTGAAGGACAAAATCCAAATTACGGTGCACATTTATTTCTAACTTCCCAAATGCATACAGAGGTCATTAACCTTCAATCACTGGTCAAACCCTAATAGTTGTTTCATAATTTCTTCAGACCCTCTGAAGATTGAGCTTTACTGTTGGGGGCAAAACAGTTTCCATGGATCTCTCACTATTTCTGCACATTCTGTAAGCAGATACTGACTGCCCTTTGTTCTGAACTGTCTTTTCAAGGATATTCATGTAGCAAACAGCCTTGAAATACAGATACTCGATCTCCCTCCTGAGCAAAGAGCAGATTTGCTTACAGTCTCAGAAGATAGAGGTAGTGTTTCCCTGTGAAGCAAAGGTCAGACATGCCTACTGTCCAGTTTAATGAAGAAAAGGTCTCTCCAAGGCAAAGGTCAAGTGTGCTGGCTCACACGTATATAAAATTCAGGTGCCTTAAGTTCAGGGTTCTTCTGTAGCAAACTCACTGTGTTTGCAGATATCTTCTGTCCTCTTTACGACACCCCATGAGAACTGGGGTGTGAAAATGCTGATTCTCTGGCTAATGCTCTTCCTTTGAGTAACATACAGTCGTATGCCTCTGGTTCAGGAGTCCGCCCGTCTACAGCCCCCACAAAACTGTGGCAGGCTCAGCTTGCAGGCGGGGTAAAAATCTTAGGCCTTCGGAGTTCTAAGCAGTTATGCAATGCCTTTCTGGGTCTGCCCAGCCTTCTCATAATACTTATTTCTCCTCCGAGGGTGGCAGAGCTGCCATGTGTTTGCACAGCACCTGGGCATGTGCCCATTTGCCAGGCCCTCTCAGGGTTCTGTCCCTGAACCATGTTTCTTAGTGCATTTACATGGATGCCAGAATTTGGTCGCTGGTTTGTTTCATCCTCATGGTTCCACATCTTTCTCTTTGGTGTGCACACACTCCATCGTTATCTCAACAGCGGCAAGCAGCAGCAAACACATCAGATCAGTATACTCTATGGCCACCGTGTGCCTCTATGCAAAGCCTATACAAATGCATTAACAAAGCCCATTTGAGATTAAGGATGTAGAAACCCCACATTAAGTCCATCTATAAAGTCTTATTTTGAACTCCTCTACCACAAGAGCTAAGCTTGGCTACCCCTGAGCTACCTATTACAATTTCCTCATTTCTGAATAGGAGAACTTCTGTTCAGAGTGAATCAGGGAACACTCTGTTAAAATATTTGTTAGAGGCCAGTAAATAAAATTTGCTTCCTGTGTCAGAGGATGAAAGGGACCAGGGATGGGGCTTAACCTGTCAATATGAAGTATCACTGTGCCTCTACATTTTGGTTGTGTTTCACTGACAGTCTGGTTACTAAGTTGTTAAATTCTACGACTGACTCTTGATGGAGTCGGCTTGGTCTAGCAATGCATATTAAACAAATGAAATGAGTTACATAAATTTCCTGGCCATCTTATTTTTCTTTTATATTATTTATTTGGTATCAAAATCTCTTCCAGTTGCTATGGATGCCTAACAAATTGCCCCCAAATTCAGTGGTGTAAACAGCAATGAATCATGCTCACTAACACGATGGGTCAAAAATTTGGATGAGGCACAGCGGGGACAGCTGGTCTCTGCTCTATGAGGTCTGAAGCCTCAGATGGAAGCCTCAAAGGCTGGGACCTGGAATTATCTGAAAGCTCCTTCACTCAGGTCTGGTGTCTAGTGGTGGCTGTCAGCGGGGAGACTTGATGGCTGTCTGCCTTGACCACTCCATGTGAAGGGAGTTTGTGCTCCCTCACTGCATGGTAGCTGAGCTGGAAGGGCAAGTGTCCTGAGAGAGGGAACAGATGGAACCTGTATCCTTTTTATGACCTCGCCTTGGAAACCCCCCAGCCCCACTTCTGCCACATCTACTGTTGATCAGTGAAGTCAAGTCTGCCCATGTTCAAACAGAGAGAAGATAGACTTCAGCTCTCGGTGGGAGGATGCCAGTAGCAATTTAAGAAATGCATGTGGGATTGGGATATGTATATTGGTGTGACCATCTTTGGAAATACAATCTGCCACAGTATGTATTTGTGGTAAATTCTCACAATAATCCTACAAAACAGATGTTTTCATATTCTTCATCTTGGAGATGGAAAATGGAATTTAGGCAAGTTAAGCAACTTAGCCAAGATAACACAACCATGGGTGACCCAGTGCCCACCCTTAACACATGTAATGCCTAACCACTCGATTATAAGAACCACCATCAGGAAACTTAACCCATATTGGAGCTTTGTTTAGACCAAGAGTTCTTCCTCTCATAACCAGAGATCATTTCAGTCTCTACCTGGAACCACTTTTCAGGACTCTGTTACCCGTCTAGTTGATCTGGCCATCATCTCCAAAGTATCACTGCCTAGCATTGGCATAGGACTGAAAGACCTGCCCCCCACATTTCATCTTATTTCAACTGCTCCTGGGGTAGTATTGGCAGTGGGAGCATAGTGGAACTAACGTTGTACATCGATAACATGACTAACCTTTGGAGGCAGAGCAGCATGACTTTAAATCTTGGCTCTAACCCTTCTTTTGTTGATGCAGTACACAAGTTACTTAGGTTTCCTAAGCTTCCGTTCCTGAACTACCGAAATGGGGACAATAATATACTTCTAGAATCTGGTACAGAGAGAGCATATTAATAAAAATAACCAAAACATCTCTGACCCCTGCCCCCACATTCTTATGCTGCTCCATGGGAACTTTCAGTTCACTGTAATTAGAAGTTCCCAGGTGGTGGCTCATAAACACTTACAAATTCATCAACACGCGATGCCCACTTTAGGCTTCTTCTCTTCTAATCCAGACCCCTCCTTGGAGGATGGCCCCAGGAAGTCATCATCACTGCCCCGGTTATAGGTGCTCCCCCAGGAAAAGGCGGTCTCCTAATGAGCCTCTAACAGCAATTTCTCAGGATGCCTGAGAAGTGCAATATTCAGTCTATCACTGGGGAAGATTTCCCTCCAGCATCCCACTTGGGTCACATAAAAACAGTTCTTTCTGCTTTTGCTAGCCATTTCTCTCTTCAGAGGGCTTGCACATGAGTCTTCGGGACCAGCATAGAACAGATACCCTTCTGCCTCCACCACAATTCATCCTCTCTAATCACTCAATCTTGCCTTCTTTCTTCTGCCAAAAGCAAAAACACATGCAACTTACACAAGCCCCTTCTTCTCACATCTGTCCACGGTTTTACAGATTCTCCTAACCTAACAGTCACACTACCCTTTATGGGCTCACGGTCTTCTGCAGTTTCTCCCATCTGGGATTTTATGTCCCACGCAGCCTTTCTCATCTCTTGCCTTTCCCTTTATCCTTTGCTTCTAGAAATCATGGTATATCTCTGGGTGGGAACCAGCTACGGTTAGTGGCTTTCTCTAAAGGCAGCTGCTGTTCTGCTTTGTCCACTCTGGTCACCCAAATTCTAGCAATTTAGGACCTCCTAGCGAAGCAAATGTATGTAATGTTATCAGGGAGAGGGGGGCAGGGGAGGATCTTTGCACATTTCATAGAAAAAAAAAATCCCTGAAGAAGTCAAATCCCACGTGGGCAGAGAAACGACATATGATTTACATGCCAATAACTTTAAAAAGAAACTAAACTGCAAATAAAATCAACATAGGGCGGATGACAATTTACAACCCCAATCACTAAGAAATTTTTAAAAACCATTGGCCAGATGTGGCCCTGCTGTGTCCTATTGCCACGTCCCTCCCCTATCTTCCAGATCTGGATCTTTTCTTGCCCAAGGCTCAGTCCTTCTGTCCCGGTCACTGTCTGGGCTGAAACGGCCACCCTCCTATATCAAGACTTAAGGCCAGTTATGTAATGCCATCTCTCTATACACATGTAATTACTCAGAGCTCACTTTTAAGTCAAACTCCTCATCAATCCCATTTGTCAGAGGTTGCTTTCTCCAAATATGTTCTGCTAACTGCCATCTCTGGCTGCATGTGACCCTAAATAGCACCTCTGTCCCCATACCCTGCGCTACTGCGAAGAGACAGACACGTTGTATAGCCCCAGGCTTTTGGTGAGAAGAGAGCTACTTCCAGTTTGGATCCTACAAGAAAAGCTTCCCTTGTTGCCCAGATCCGATACTTCCTGTGTTTCCATGGCAAACTTCCCTCCTGGATGCAGCTGCTTTGGAGGGCTGGGGAGAAGAGAACTATTTAACCGTTTTGTTCCCATGATGTACATTTTGTACTCTATTTCTATTTTCTCTTGCACTCCACATTCACTTTCTGTCCTTGTGCCCTTGGTAGGTGCCTCCCCCTCCCCCACCACAGCCACACAACATTTTTCCAGTTCTCAGTGTGTGGGATTACTCAATGCCAAGCCCTGGAAAATCATAGGTTTTTGGCAGGAAAATACTGAATTCATAGTGCCACTAGAAAAGCATTTTTTCAATAATTCTTCCATTTCTTGTCAGACTGTCTCGGTCCCACTCGAGTGAATAGTTCTTTAAACCCCCGAGCCTGGGCCATTGGTCACCACAGGAAGTCATCTGCAGCTGTGAAAACCAATGCATGTAATGAGAATAACATTTTTGGCATTTTTAATAGATATATTTTCATTTTCCCCTGAAATTATGCTCCTTTGCAGCCTCAGGCTCCCAGCTTGGCCAAAAGGCATACTGCTGCAACGAATAAGAGGCCATAGATCACATTCGAGTCATAAATCTGACTTTTACAAATCTGCATCAAGATAACAGTCATGAAAGCCAAGCTCTGGGTAGAGAGAAAAAGGACACTCCAAAGGGTCTTAGCCTCATTTAACACAGTTAAGAACCAGTCCTGGCCGACCAGGGAGACTTGCCACATGCCTGGGGTGGGGAGAACTTGGGACAGAACGCAGAAGGAGGACATACATGTGAATGAGCATCATGGCCTTCTCTCTGTCCCAGGCCCTCCCCCCACCCCCCAACCCATGTAATCCTTGAAGAGGACTAACACCAGATGAGAGGAAAGCCAAACAGAGAGGTGCTTTGCCTCTTTTCCCAATTGGTACTCAGAGCAAGCTGCCATGGAAGAGCGGCCTCAGAGGGACACTGGTCATACGGTGTGGCAGGCAGCAGAGGAGACCTGACTGAGCCCCCAGGGGCTCCCTCAGCCGTCATCGGAGGTCCAAAGTATGTAGAAATTTCCACACGCTCTGAGAAAGGAAGCAGGCTCTATCTGATGGTCCCTCGTAGAGAGCCTACCAGAGGGTCACTGTGGGGCATCACAGGGGAGCCTGCTGGGCTAGAGCATCAGGTGGGAGGAACAGTCCCCAAGAATGAAAGTGACACCAAATCAGCAGAGAAGACAGCCAAGCCCAGCTGAACCGAGAGACTAGGAACACAAGTTCAGCAGCTGGCTGCTTCAGCTTCTGAGCAGCAGGACAGATGGTCACTAGGAAGAGAAGGGACACCACTACAGAGAACAGGGGACCAGAGCAGTACAGAGGTGGGTCTGAGGTACCTCTTCCACTGCCATGAGTCGGTAGGCCTTCCTCTCGCTGCATATGGAGAAACTACCTCATAAAGGAAGAGAAGGAAATCTGAAATTCTGACTGACTATCCAAATGGTACTATTATTACCCACATTTTCCAAATTTGGCTGAAATTTGGGGGGTTTTTTCTCTCCTTGTGGTAGACAGTTTCTAAGATGGTTCTTGATGGTCCCTACCTCCTGGTGTTCATGCCCTTGTATAATCCACTCTCTTTGAGTAAACCTAGTGGCTTGCTCCTAACACATACAATACAGAAGAAGTGCTGGAATGTGACTTCAGACATGAGGTTTGAAAGAGATTCTGGTTCTCAATTTGTTCACCTCTTCCCCTCGTCTCTGCTTGCTCTGATGAAATAAGCTACAATGTTGTCAGCTGCCAAGTGGAGAGGTCTGGGTGGAAAGGAACTGAAGGAGGCTCTGGCCAAGAACCAGAGAAGAATGGAGGCCCTATGCCCAACAATTCAAAAGGAGTAGGTCCTACCACATGACAGAAAGGAGTTTGGAATATGGTCTCTCATTCTAGACTTCTGCTGAAATCCAGCTCAAGTAACCAACTTATCCCAGTTTCTCCAGGACTTCCCCAGTGTTAGCACTGAAAGCCCCATATCCCAGGAAACCACTCCATCCTGAGCATTCCTAACAATTGGTTGCCCTAGATGTAGCCCTAGATGGCATCTTGAAGGCAGCCTTCTAAGGGACCCTGGGACTGAGGACCAAGCACAGCCTCATCCAGATCCCTGACCTAGAACTCATAAGGTGGTAAATGTTAGTTTTAAGATTTTGTTTATTTGAGAGAGATAATGCACGCGCATGAGCAAGGGGAGGAGCAGAGGGAGAGGGAGAAGTAGACCTCCTGCTGAGCATGAAGCCCGCCCCAGGGCTCAATCCCAGGACCCCAAGATAAGACTTGAGCAGAAAGCAGACACTTAACTGACTGAGCCATCCAAGAGCCCTTAAGTGTCAGTTGTTTTAAGCTGCTAAACTTTAAGGTAATTTGTTATGCAGCAACTGATAACTAATACATTCCTCATTACCCAAAGATTACAAGTTCAAGTGAAAGAGCAGGTCGGTTATACAAGAATAAAGGTGGTTCATTTTCTTTATGCATCAGCATGTAGTGTGCATGGAGTTAGCAATCTCTCTATCAGTGTACTACACTTGTGAACAACTGACTCGAAGAGCCATTTCCAGAAAGAATGAAGAATTAGGTGTCTCCCTATCTTCAAGAAGTTTAAACGCATATCAAGAAATCCAGACATAATCACCTGACAGAGATCCAAAATTGCTATCGCAAACTTAATAACCCTTCTGGGGAATCTATATACAGAGACTAAATGAATTTTCCAAGTCATGCAATGAATCTGTCCGATAGGTAGGAGCAGAACCAGGATTTCTCCCTATCTCAGGAAACACATACATCATCAAGCCAATATAGATGGAGTGTGAACTCCTCAAATTATCTGCTGTCAAGGAAAGGTGACTTCATGCGACCAATCTACTAGGCAGAGATCAGCTCCACACTACGCAGATTGGCACTTAAATGCTAGTTCATGCTTACGAGGCCTACAATATAATATATAAAGATCCTGTATACCTTCAGTGATAGGTCTCCATATATCATAGGCAGTGGATGAAGGATTGATTTCAGGCATGTAAAAATAGGCCACAAGCCAATACAAATGCTCTAATCTTTAATGAGATAAAAATAACAATAGCCATAAATATTTGGACAGTGTTTTACAGCTGAGGAAGACTTGCAGACACTTTCATTCCAAGATTCTTATACTTCAACTCAAAGATATTTAAGGCTAAAAGAACTATTATTCTCACTTAATAAATGAGAAAACTTGAAGCCTTAAATGATTTTTCCAAAGTCACAGACCAAGATCCACTGCCAGACATCTCCCACTGGCAAGTGCGGCTCTCTTTCTTCCCCATCAGCAGAGAGAAAGTGGAAATATTCATGAAATATCCAGTTTCCTATTTTCACTGGGAAATGATCTAGAAGGCACTATGGAAGCAGAGAGGATCTATAAAGTATATTTACGAGAATAGCAGAACAGTTCCACGTCATTGTAGGTATTTTTTTCCCTTCAATCCTAGACCCCTGAGGCACCGCTCTGGTAACGGCAGCTGTTTAGGTCCAGGTGTAGAAGAAGTTTTTGTTTGAAGGATCTTAGTAATAGAAAATCTAGGATTACTGAAAATAAATTATGTGAGACATTTGAAAAACACATGGCAAAACTACACTTTGGCCAGTGCCTTGAGGAATAGTAAAGTTCGGTTCAAGTCAACAGACAGCGATTGCGTTCCCCTCCACTAAGCTAGGCAGTAGGAGTCAGTTCTGCGCTAATATGGTGGCCAATGGCCGCACAGAGGTAATAACATTAAATACATTCAAAATCCAATTCCCAGTCACACTAGCCCTATTCTAAGGCACTCAATCACATGAGGCTAGTGGCTAGACATAGAACCTTTCCATTATCACCAAAAGTTCTGAACAATGTCACTGGACTCCTGAGAAGAAATAACCAAGTGCCTCCCCAAGGGGCTCATGTTCACATAGATGAAACACTCTACTTCATGATAGAGGAGGAGAAGTCTGGCTGGGCTCCCTCACAATGCCTTCTGAAAGGTAATACATAACTTCTGGAATCCTTCCAAATAGGTGCAAGCCAATTAGAGGTTCTTCTCAGCCATTCAAGAGGTTAGGACACATATACGAAAATGTCATGCCTTCCATTTTCTTCATTACCAATATTCCATAGGTATGGCCACACTGGCACAGTCTGTACCATAGAGGTGTATTTCCCATGCCCGGCCATCCTGGAGAATGCACCAATCATCACAGCAGCCACAGACCCAGCTGCCCTTTAATCCCCGTGGAAGGCTGGCCAGATTCACAGAGCCTAGCTGCTGACCCAGTCATCGGTTGGCCGTGCCCAAGAGGAGGCAGAGGAGCAAGTGTAACAGGACTTAAGGAACCGGTGATCTGAAGAACTGAGTGTCATAGCAATGAGCTCTCAGGACCCCCTTCCTCATTCAAGGCCTTGGCCTTGAGCACGTTTGTGTGGCCTCAGGAGGATGTGGACAGAGCAACCCGCCACCCACCTCAGCTCCCCACCCCTCCACCACCCCACACAGCCGCGTCCTGGTTGTCCATCAGAGGCCAGCTTCTCCTCGCCTCTGAAGCATCTCTGGTGAGCTGGACAGAAGTTGTCCTGATATTCGGTAAGGATCATAAAGGAGGAGGGAAACTTGGAAGTCCTCTGTGCCTTACCCAGAATCTTATAAGGAAAGCTGAGGCACAGAAGGGAAGGGACGTACACAGGGTCACCTGAGAAAGAGCGTCGGTTCTGACATCCATGAAGTGGAGCTCATATTCATTTCCATTGGCTAACTGAATTTAAGTAAATATTTTAAAAAAATAAAAACACCCCCAAAATATTCATTTCCACACAAAGATGACATGGCAGTTATCTCACCAATAAAAAATAGTCACCGATTCAGGCTCCTAGTGTCTCATGCCACCCTGCAGTAAGGGGCACCAGCACTGAACCATTTTCCTGTGGGCAGGTTTACTATTCCTTCTGTGCTGCCTGTGTTTTCATCAGGCCACACTCACAAATCAACAAACAACTAGTTGAACGCTTGGTCACTCTTCACGGAAAACATACCAACAGAAGCCTATACTAAGTATAGATCCCCGTAAGACCAACGCAATTTGGGGGAAAAGGATCAAATCCTGTTGCCCCAAATATTATGACTGATAAAAATCGCTGCCATGATAAAACCTGATTCACCCTGGCAGGTCATCCTGCCATTATTTCCAAATTTCAGTTACGTAAGCTTCAGATGTAAATAGCTAACCTGTAATGATCTATCGATGCCTTAATAAGGATTAGGGAACAGCTACCCAGATTAAGAATGGGATACCAGATAAACCCTCCAGATTTGGCTCCCTGGGGGTGGAAAAGAGCCCTGCAAGGAGAAATGAAGGGCCGAAGACTAAAACTTAACCTACAAAGAAATCGTGTATAGGGCTAGCCTCATAGCTAATGGTGGGGGGGAAAAAAAGCTTTTAATAAGTCACTGGCTCTTTAAGTCACAGTCTAGAAAAGTCAGCCACTGAACTGGGTTATGGATCTGTGGGTACAGCACAGTGAAACATTTCATCAGGGAACAGAAAGCTTTCTGGAACAAATAAGCCAAATGAATGCCTAGGAGTGGAAATGTTAACTAGAGACGTAAGTTCAGAGTACAGCTGTGTCCAAATGAGTCGGGCTTCTGGCCCAACGAGCAAAGTCTGTGAAAAATAGAAGAATTATACTGCTTTTCCTAAATGCCAGCAGTGGACTTTTGCCATGTTAATTCAGATTTTCTGGGAGGAGATAGGGGAAATTAAGAAAGCAGAACAGAATGGTTTTAAAACAAATATTCCCCAGGTTATTGTACTGAGATAGAGTTGTGGTTTTTATTTTTTTTATTTTTTTTTTTGGCAGTAGAACAAATAGCCATCCTTCAGGAGAAATGCCTCAGATTTATTTCAATGACCTTATAGTCTGGGTATGATGGCATCAAAACTACACTGAGTTTATTAGTTAATATCTAATGAATTATATTTTATATTTTATTTGTGTGTTTTGGGACAATTCATAAGCTCTTGCTCATTTGGGCCACAAGACATCCCTGAACAGACCCCGACTCCAGGCCCTTCATTCTGCACTCACAGTGAAGAAGTCGTCCAAGAACCACTGCTGGGAATTACTTTTTGCCAAACTATTTATCACAGTTATCTAGGAATATGAAACTTTTTGCCAAACTAATTATCACAATTATCCAGCGAGATGATAAAGTCTTTGAAGTATCCATCATTACTTATATAAGCTTTGGGTAGAAGATAAATCAATTTCAACAGGCTTTGATTCAAACTCTTCTTAATACCCATCATAGATGGAGACACTTGTCAACCAGAGTGTTTCAAGTAGATTTTTCTTCTACACTCTGTAAGGTAGGCACTATTATTTTCCCCACTTTATATTTGAGATCTGGGCAGTTTTTACCACTCACTCAGAGTTACTATATACCAAGTATGGCAGAACCAGGGCCTCCAGAAGAGACATGGGAATGCCGCTCTTATAGCTTTTGGTTGAATTAAGCAGAAAAAAAAATTTACCAAGTCAAATAATTAGCAGACAGTACAAACTATATAAAATAAAATACTAATTAGTGAAGAGATCCTAAAGTCCTATTGAGAGACAGCGAAGAAGAAAACCCAGACCGGAAGGCACAGGGAAGCCTTGCTGTACGAGGGACAGAGCAAGTCGGCCTTTGGAGTGGCTGTGATGGAACAGATACAGAAGCAAATGCGAGGCCAGCAGAAGGAATATCTAATGAATGTGTGCAAGCAGATGAAGCCAACCTGAACGGTCAGTACAGGAAGAAAATAATTGTCTACTTCTCAGTTTATTCAACTCGAATTTTCAAGCTCTTAAGGAACTCAAGGGACATGTAGATCAATCCATGTAATCCCCAATGGCAGACCTGACGGGGAATTTGGGCTGGGATCTTCACTATCTCATCTACAACACTTCCCCTGAACACCATGCAGAATACCAATACCTGAGGTCCATAGTTCTCCATATAACCTTGATTGAGCAGGAACAGACACGGCACTAAATATTGGGAAGATAAGGATGAATAAGCAGTCTGGTCACCGGGGAGCTCCTGTTAAAACAGCATGAATGTACAACTACTTGTGGAATTTGGGTCCTGAATAAGAGTGTGGTAATAGACACAGTAAGTGTTAAAGGGAGATAGGAAGGAATATTCCATCTCTCAAGGCAGAAAAGACTTCTGAACAGCAACATTTGCTATGGGTCTTATTAGAAGAGTAAACAATAGCTAGAGAGGAAGGGAGTTGTAGACAAAAGAAACAGTGGGAGCAACTGCCTATACACACAGAAGGATGTTTCATATGCTGTTAGAAGGAAAAGTAGCCCAATAGAGCTTAAGCTGAGAGGAATCAAGGTGTAGGAGTTGAGGAGACAGAGTCGGCTGTAGCAGTCAGGAGGTCACTGGGTGGGAAATAAAGTAAGGAATTTCAACATAATTGAGGAGCCATAGAAGAGCTTGGATCTCCCAATGAGGTTATTTGATGTCTGCATTAAGATGAAAATCAGCAAAGAATGGATGTGTGGGGGATGAGCTAAAAGGCTCCTGAGCTGTGGAGTGATGATGTAATGATCAGAGCCTGAAGTCAGGAGAGCAATGGACAAGAGAGCAGTATGGACAAGGGCATGTGAGGCCTGAGAGGTAGATCAGCTGGGCTTTGTAACTACAATGACAATTTCTGATTTTAGTGACTCAGTGGATGGTGGGGTCACTGTAGGTTGGGGACATCAAGAACAAAAGCCATGAGGAGTTCAGTGATACTTGAACTAGAAAAAATGTGGCAATTCTGAACACATGCCAGAAGAGCCTCAAAACTGGGTGATGTGGTTTTCTGTAATGACTGTGTGGTCTGCTCTGGCAGGTGGCTCAGGGGAGTAACAGGGACCGAGGACCTCCGGGTCACTGGTTCAAAGTCACAGTTCTCAAGTGTCTGAAACCTGTTCACGTATCTGATCTGTTCGATGACTGCAAAAGGAATTAGAGGCCTTAGTTTAGGTTCTTCTTCATAACTGACACCCTTGTTAGTAGAGAACTTTTTTAATAAACCAACTCTAGTCCTTGGGTTACCTGCTGGAGGTAGTTTGAGGCTAATCAGAGTCATAATTTTCCCCAAGAGCACTGAACTGTGGCATACCTGATTTGTTTGAAATGTTTAAAAATAAATAAGTAAAGGGGCATCTGGGAGGCTCAGTCAGTCAACTGTCTGCCTTCGGCTCAGGTCATGATCTCAGGGTCCTGGTATTGAGCCCCACATCGGGCTCCTTGCTCAGTGGGGAGTCTGCTTCTCTCATTCTCGTTCAAGTAAATCAATAAAATCTTTAAATAAATAAATCAAAGATAGGAGTCAGAAAAAAAGATTGCTAAGCAGTCATTTATATGGTTCTTTCTCCTTCTATCCATCCTGTTCCTTTTTTTGTGATCACTTCCAAAAAGTTAACTGCCACATTACAGGTCTCTATTCTTTTCATTTCTTTATCAATATTCGGTTCCAAATAAAACTTTGTCCTGAAATAGCATGCCTTTCTTTTGGAAGATAGCACAGTGGCACCATAGGTTTTTTTCACTTTAAGAAATGTGTTTCTTCCTTTCAAACCCAAAGTTCCAAGTGGGAGGAGGAGCGTCCTGGCCATTAAGCAGGACACACAGGTCGTTCCTAAAGACTTCTACAGCAGGAGACTCTTCAAGCAGCAGGGGAACCCAGGACCTCCAATAACCCATGTTTGTTTATCTTGCCCCAGTATGTGGACTGGCCCAAGGCAAACCACCATAAAAGAATGAAGTGTCACTAGACTCCTGTTTGAGTTTGGACATTCCTTGGTGGCAGCTAAAGCCACAGGAACTTTGGCAGTATTTTCAAGTTACACCCATTCCCCGTTGCAATGCAGGTCTGTGAAATAATGCCTTAGCTTTGCCAAAAACCACAATGATTATCAACAGTGTAAGTAATCAAGAAAAAGCACTTTTCCACAGCCCACTGACCAGATTGTCAAGAACGCAAAAAGTAGTAGCAAAAATTGATTGCCTTTTCCAAAGATAATTTCTAGCTGAAGTATATTAGTGTAGAGTAACGGCGACACAGAATGTGGGCCTGGCACCTTCGCAGTCAACATTTTAGGTTTAACTTAGGAATTTCTGAGTCATTAGAAAAGTTCTTTTTCATTACAATGAAGGGGCCATGTGGACTCAGTACTATTACAATCTGAGAAAGGAGAGGGAATCCACAAGCAAGCTACACACACTAAAAGCAGAATTACCACTGGGTCAAAATAATGGGTAAGAATTTACATTACAGATAGCTGCTTACCATTTAGTTAATATAAGCATGGTTGTTTTAATTTATTAAGCAGCTTGAATATTTTGACTGCTCTGGTATAATGGGATATAGTCCTTGATTTGTTGTTGTTTTAAACCCTTTATTTCCATAAGGGAAAGGTGGCTACGGACTGTAGAAACAAGGCCAAATAGAGTAACTAACCCAGATTTCCCCACCCTCACAGATACCCCCGATGTCATTTCTTCAGTAATTGCTAGCACCAGCATTCAGAACTCAAACTGGCAAGATGTTCAGCCCTATGCCCCTGGAAAATCTTATTTAAATTGCATTTTTCACTAGTCAGCTCTTAATGTCAGAACCAGGAAGATCTCTGGTGAAAAGCATCAGGCCTTACTGGAAATTAATGTAGCATAAACGTAATAAACTTGGGACTTGGGCCTCGGGCCTCCTGCCAAGATTAGTAGGTGTGACTCAGTGGCTCAAAACCTGGTTGCATGTTAGCATGACCTGGGGTGAGGTGGGGGAAACTTTTTAAAATACTGATGTTTGAGCAACCCCCTCCAGGGACCATTTAATAAAAAATCTGGTGAACATGGCCCAGGCATCAGTCTGGTTTTAAGCCCCTCCCCACACCCTGGGTGCTTCTAAATGTACAATCCGGTTGGAGAATCACTGTTTCATGTTCTGGCATGCCGGTGAAGTAGGAATTCTGTGTGTACTTGCCTAGAAATATTTGCAACGTCTTAAGAGCCAGTTACATGCCCATTGGAGACACCTGGGGAATTTTTTTTTAAATGCTGACACCTGAGTCTCACCCCCAAGGATTTTGATGGGCTATGAGTGGATGGTCACTGCTAGGTGATTCTGATGTGTAGCCACATCAGAGGACCACTGCTCTCCATCTAGGAGATTGGTGAGGACTGAGCCTGAGGAGGTCTGTTAGGAGTATTAACAAGATAGGACTCTGCAGCCAATAGCTGGCCCGCTAGAAAAAAAACAAACAGGGATCCCTCCTTCTATTGTCAGAAATGTCAGACGCTGATGTCTGGATTATGCAGAAATAAGCACATAAATGGGTGTCTATTTTGAGTAATAAGATAGAGTTGTTTCCATAGAAACAACTGACTAAATCATAATGGCTAATTAGATAAGTGATTTCCAAAATCTATTTGGATGATAACTAACGTAATAAACTTCAAACTTCTTATTTAGTGACACAGTTTTTCAGTCTGTTAATGGTCTCTCAAGGTTTGGCACTCTAGGCAAGAAATGCCAGGGTTAGAGGTGCCTAGCTGGCTCAGGGAGTAGAGCATGTGACTCTTGACCTCAGGATCAAGAGTACAAGCCTCACGGGGAAAAAAAAAAAAGGGAAAAGAAATGCCAGGCTTAAACACTCCAAGAAGAATTACTGAGTGAAGACAAAATTAGCATCGAACAACAGGCTTGGGTTTGAGTCAAACAGACTCACCTCCCACCCCCCACCCCCGCTCTGCAATTTATTAAGCAGCTGGCCTAGGGAACGTGCCTCAGACTTCCTGCCCTGATCTTCTCTCCCACCCTTGACTTTTCATCAGTAAAATTAAAGTGATACTGTCCAATCCACAGCATTATAGTGAGGATTAGAGGGAATGTCTGTTAAAATGCATTGTACATAAAGCATAGTTATTACTAGAAAAGTCCTAGAACAAGTATTTAAATCATCATTGCCGAAGTTGGGGAGCTATTCAATGTTCACAGGACACAGGAGTTAAATCTCTCTCAACAAGAGGAACAAATATGGAGGTCAAATGACTCCTCCTTATTACCATCTCATCGGAACACTGAATCTTGCAATAATGGGGTCTGACCACCCTAATTTTCCAGCACATCTGGGGGATTTGGGGACTCATAACCAAGATATTTGGTGTGGTCATCCCTGGTGCTCCTGCCCTTCCTGGCCACACTGGTTTTCTGCAGTTCTGCTCAGGGGGAGAATGGTCTATTCTCGATGTGCCTTCATTCCTCCCTTTTATTTCTGTCACAGTACAACTACCAAATACAACAAATTTCTGAAGCTTCATAGAAACAAAGGTTGCTGCCATTCATCTGATTTACTCTGCTAACCAAAGCAGCCCAGGCGATGTGCTCAGAACCCTGTGTCCCTCTCCCTCCTGGACAGTCACAGTATCCAGGGCCGGAAAGAGTACACAGTTTATTGCTCAGACCCCCTTCTTTTATACATAGACGTATCATAGTAACCACCGCGGTGTGAAGATTTTTATTGACTATGTGTTTTCGCAGTCAGGGTACATCCCAGTAGCCTTAGGAGGAAGGTGTTGTTATAGATGAGTAAAGCGGGGCCCAGAAAAGATGGGACTTCACTGAGGTCACAAAGCAGGCACGCTGGGATGAGAATGAAGACCTTCTCATTCCTAACTCCATGTTCTATACAGGAGGCAAGTTCTCTGCTTTCCAGTTTTTTCTCAGGCTGCAGAGAGCACCACCATAGTGAAAGTGTCATCCATTTATAGCACAGAGGTGAAGGAATATTAATTTCTCCTCGGAGACTTCCTAGCAGATCGATGTTTTATGGCCAAGTGCATGGCTGACAGCATTCCGCAACCTCGCCAGGCCCCACACTGTAAAGCTAACTAAGGTGGTCCTAGGAGGGTCCCCAGCTCCTCAACACAGATACTACCAACTCCATTATGGTGGAATTCTGAGGGCTGCCCCGAAACAGCCAAAGCCACGGTTCTTGTCTCTAAAAGCTTGATCCAGAGAAGGGGCCACACCTTGCCGAGCAGGTCAGACCTCCCAGCTCTGAATGGAAGACGAGAGGAGAAGGCGGCCTCCCTCTGATCGACCATGTGCCTGGGGATAAGTACATTAGAAGAAGCAGTTAGGACCAGTGAGAGTCCACCAAAGGCAGGAAGAGAAGACCACTAGTGAAGAGTGACCGACGGGTCAGTAGCCTGTCAGCACTTCGGTCCAGGCTAAAGAAAGTGCAATGTGGTCTCACCGAAACGTGGGACACGTGCTCTGGTGTTCCAAGGATTTTAAAAGGTACAGTAACCAAACTTTTTTAAAAGTTACGTGACTTTTTAAATGCATCCCTTTGGAAACAATGCAACCAGCACATTAAACCCCTGACTTGTGGAAGTTTAATGTGACAATCTGGGCTTGACGCTGCCCAGGGCTGCTTAGGATGAGACTAAGTTTATGTAATTGGAAAAAGTAAGCTGACAAAGACAAATACTGAATAAGTTATGGAGGGGACGTGGCTTTGGTAAAAGGGACACTAACACCAAAATGACTGAAGTTTGGGAAGCGTCAGTGTGCTGGAGAGGAGCATGATAAAACGTGGAAGTTACGAGGCCTTAAGCTTGAATCCTGGATTGCTCTCTTATAATGGGGTGGGATTTCAGACAGATTCCTCGTCTAGGGGAGGAGGATAAGGACACCGACCTCATAGGCTAGTAGAAAAGATTCAATTAAAACTTCATTTACAGTATTTCAACACCTGCTGAGCCCCTATCATTACTGTAACTGCTGGATAGATTCAATAGATTGAATAAATCCAGTCCCACCAAGTGAACTTCCCCGGTGCCATCTAGAGAAGCTTCACAATTAGGCTCTAGACCCGGGGGTCAATGATGCTTATAGTGGGCCTGTTCTTCTGTCTCTGCTCCAACACCATCATGACCCCCCTGCGAAGGGCCACCTGCTCACAGCTAGCCTAGCGTTCGTCAGCTGGCAGGAGGCAGAACTCGTGGAGGGCAGAACTGTCACACGGAGGTGCAGATCTCTCCAAGTATGGGTGCAGACTCTCCACCAAGGTGTCTTCCCGAACTGCATGGAGGCCTAACAGCATGTTTGTATTCCAAGCACACAGCTCCGCCCCATCAGCGGGCCAGGACAGGGACAGACTGCATCCCAACCACAGTCAGAGACACGAGCAGTCTGGAGAATGGCTGCCTCAGGCCCTCCCGCCTTGCCTGTCCATGCCTGCGATCCTGGGAGGATTTAAGAACCCTGGGTTGGCAGATGGCGAAGATGAATTGAAGCAGCCACTGCCTCCCCCAGCGAAAGTTCTGAACAGGCAGTGTCAAGCCCAGATTGTCACCTGCCTGCGAGGTTCGGCAGCAAGGCTCATATCTCAGAGATGAAACAAAAGCACCTGCTCTCACCCGGCAGACTCCGGGCCCTGTGCTTATCAGCGTTCTTTTATCAGAAACATCGCATGGAGTCCGTGGAGAAGACTTAGAAGATACAGAGATATTTTTTGAAAAGTTTCCCAAATGCCACAACTCAATAAAAACTGTTAACGTTTTGAAATTTCCTTTCAGATTTTTTTATAGATGTCATTGTGCTATTTATACTTGGAATATCTTATCAGCATTTCCCTAAATCATTAGGTTTTCAAATGTTTTTCATATTGGCTAAATCACTGTATCATATACACTATGTGCCTCCTCACCAATCCCCTATTATTGGGTACTTACATTTTCATTTTTTTTAAAGATTTATTTACTTTTAGAGAGCATGCAGGCAAGTGAGTAGGGGAAGGGGCAGAGGGATAGGAATCGAGAATCCCAGACTCCCCACTGAGTGCAGAGCCCAAAGTGGGGCTCCATCCAAGGACCCTGAGATCATGAACTGAGCCGAAATCAAGAGTCAGATGTTTACCCAACTGAGCCACCCAGGCACTCCCACATTTTCATTTTTATAATAACTCTAACATATATTTGCATATCCATTTTTGTCTACATTTCAAATTACTTCTTTCCACGTGATTCCAGATGTGGAATTAAGGGGTTAAACAGTCTAAGTGTTTTGAGGTTCTTGATATATACCGTTCAACTACTTTGTGGAAGGAGAGCATGTTACCATCCTAAAACAGGCATAGGAACTTGCCATCCCACCAAATTCTCGCCAGTGGATTTATCCTAATTCTTTGCTAATTTAGCAGACAACAAGAAAATGATGGGTTCTTGTTTTCTTCTGCATTTCTCTGTTGCTTTCAATTTTCTACATGCCCTTAGGCATTGTTTTACTTCTTTTGTGAACACTCCAGTCATGTGCTTTGCCCTCTTTTGGGTGCAGGAGTGGGGGGCTAAGATCTATAATTAAAAGTATTCTCACTTCACTTCTATTTGGGTTCATTCTAACTAATTTTTTTTTCCCCACTGAAAGAATAGTACATTACCTTTTTGTGTGTCAGGGTAAAAAACGGTTCATGTGTCATTTTATCCTGTGTAATTGGAATATAAAAACTTTTCTTTATGGAATGCAACCTGACACTTCAACTTGTTTAGGAAAATATATAATAGGTTAAGTTTATTTTAAATGGCTTTGTGGTTATCACGGTTTTGAAATGTTTTACTTCATGAGTTTTGATGTGATACACTAGATCTAGTTTTGGTTTAAAGTCCAAGATTATGGAATTTGGGGGAATATTAAAATAAAAACCGACAACACAGTCAGTTGATTTACTTTCAGATATTACGTCTCTGCATTAATTTCAGACAAACTACACCTGAGATGAACTAAGACGATGTCAGAGTTATCGAGGTTTACAGAAGATAAAGGCAATAAGTTCAGTGCTCATAAAAGAAACCTCTACAGACAGATGGTCCAGAT
Source organism: Potos flavus (assembly GCA_028534135.1). Classification (NCBI taxonomy): domain Eukaryota; kingdom Metazoa; phylum Chordata; class Mammalia; order Carnivora; family Procyonidae; genus Potos; species Potos flavus. The sequence goes on along the minus strand of CM052898.1, from coordinate 113,872,825 downwards.
CAGATCTCTCCTCCAGGAAGCCTTTTTGGAATGCCCCAGGCAGGATTCCACTCTCCCGCCCCAGTACACCCACAATTTATTGTGGGTGCCCCACTGACATTAGCCACTGAAGTCTGCCTTGAACTGGTGACATATGTGTATATCTCTCTCCATCAAGATGATTAATTGCTAGAGGACAGGAACCTTTTGATTATCTGTATATCCATTTGTGATTCCAGTACAGTGCTTTGGGTGTAGGTATTCACCCAGTAAAGATAGATTGAATTCAACTGAACCTTGAAAATTTGAGAAGGAGACTATGTGGGATAGGGGAACTCATGCAGAATTTTGAGTCAGACTCAGTCATCTTGGAATCTGCCTCTAGCACTTACCAGTTACGTGACCCCAAGCGAGTTAACTTAGGCTCCTGAGCTGCTTTGTTATCTAATATGGGAATAATAATGCCTACCATGCTAGGCCCTCCACGCTGGCTAGCCTAACACCCATTTCAACCCATTTCATCCTTGCCTTCCTCAACTATAAAGTTTAGAAAGTCCTCAACTTCCCAGCCTGGAAAGGTCATGGGCCAGTTTTTATCAATGAGACAAGAACAGAAACAGCCCAGAGGTTTCTGGGAAAGTTCTGTGTTCTAAATAAGCCAGTTCACACACTCTAGATAAAGGGAGATGTCAACACGATGCCTACAGGTACAGCACCCACGCTGCAACCATGAGGCCAAACATGAAGATAACTGTCAAATACTAAGGACGAGGGAGTGAGAAGCTGCACAGAGTCTGGAGTCTTTGGCAGCATCACGGAGACCCAATTCAAAAACTGCCTTTTTCTGGACTTTATATAGAAGAAACTGTTCAAATTTATTTAAGCCATGGTTAGTGGAGTATTCTATTATTTTGCCCCTAAATGCATTCCTAAGGGACTCTATCTTTTGGATTACTATGAATAAATCATTTATATCAAGTGGTTAGCACAGGACCCAATACACTGTAAGCATTCAATAAGTGATAGTTTTTAATAGCCCTGTAGAGTGGGGCATCCTGATGGATGGCAAGGAGTTCTGGACCATAGGGTGAGAATTTGGAACAAGTGGCTGAAGAAGAAAACGGGACAGAACAAGAGGGAGCTGTACGCCATGTTAAAGACAGGAATTCATCCTGAGGGCAACGGGCACGGAACCTATCAAGAAGGGAGAATGAGACTAGATGGTGCTTAATGGGCTTCTGGAGATCAAATCCTCTTGACCATCAATCCCCCATCTTACTCCTATCCCACAGGATCAGACATACTTCAGAATCCATACCTGATTCTGATGCTTTGTGAGAACACGAGAAGTCTCATGTAAATTGTTTCCAGCTCAGCTTCTATTAATAGGCTACTCTTACTTTAATATCCAATGTCTGACATTTCTGTCTTGAGCTCCAATGACCAGACAAACCCAATTCCCTAGGTGAGGTCCCCAACCTTGCCCCTGGGTACTAAAGACCTATGTCTTATTTCTCCTGAGTACCTGCCTTGAGCACCCTCATTAGTCACCAGCCCCATGCTTTATAGTCAAGGACCCAAAAGAAAGGCTATTTTCTAGCAGACATGGGTCTGATCAGTCTTCCTCCCCTTCCAGACCTACTTTGAGTTTACATGGCCCTAGAATAGCATTACCCAGGTGTGCAACACAGAATGTTTATTCCTCAAGATATTATTAATTCAAACAGTATCATGACCAAGTCAAAAAAAAATTAACTAGTTGAACACGTTTCTACCCTATAACTTATCAGAGTTCCTATAATATAGTACTGTACATATACATACATACACTATAATGTCTTGTAGCATTTCCACACTTATCTGCCAATCTTATTCCAAATATCAAGAGCTAGTGCATTATGGGACATATGTTGAGAAATTCTGTCTTTGAAAAACAGTCCTCTGACTTCCCTCCCAAAGTCAGACACCCACTCTCCCTGTCATTAAACTGTCTTTGCTTTTATTCTCTCCCCTGAGCCTCAAACCTAGATTCCAGCTCCACTGGCCTTTTGCCATTCCCTAATCAAGCCAGGCTTCCCTAACCTCCAGGCCTTGGCACAAATTATGCCTCCTGCCCAGAAAGTTCTTCTGCCTCCTCCCCACCAAGGAAACTTATTCACATTTCAAGACCTAACCTGAATAGCATGTCCACAGTGAAATTTTCCCCAATCATTCAGGGCCAATTACTCCAACCTCTATGCTTCAGAAAGACTTTGCAATTGCTTCTGTTGAAGTATTTATTACATTGATTACAGTTGTGAGCTCACCTTCCTTCCTCTCTAAGCAAACTATTAATTCTTCAACTAGCGTTTGTCCATTATCTGCTCCAAGTAATCAGATCTTGAGTAAATGTAGATTTTATGAATTAAAGAATGAGTGACTATCTTGAAGTCCCCAAGGACTTGCCTCTACATAACACCTGTGATGGAGATAAATTAGTGTCAGATGGATTAGTATTGTAGCTACCAAGGTCAAACCCAAGGAACAAGATCAGGATGCCAAGGAAACTCCTATAGCCCCCAATACAATTTTAAAATGAAAAAATAAATTTTATATTTAATGGCTAACAAAATGGAACCAAGCAATTGTTTTTTGTTTTTTTTCAAAGATTTTATATTTGAGGGAGAGAGAGAGCTCACACATGAGTGAGCAAGCGAGCATGAGCAGGAGGGGCAGAGGAAGAGAGAGAAGCAGACTCCCTTCTGAGCAGAGAGCCCTACCCCTGGGATCGATCCCAGGACCCTGAGAGATCATGACCTGTGCCAAAGACAGACCCTTAACCAACTGAGCTACCCAGGCACCCCACAATTCCACTTTTAATATAAAATTGTAACACCAGGGGCATCTGGGTGGCTCTGTCCGCTAAGTGTTCAACTCATGATTTCAGCTGAGGTCATGATCTCTCACTCTCTCAAATAAATAAATAAATAAATCTTTAAAAAGTAAAAAACTAACATCAGTAGTCTGTCAGCATTTTATGTACCATGTGATGGTAAGGGTTATCTTGCTTGTGGTTATTCCCCACAAGCTAGCCACCCCCCCCCCCACAAAGAGGAGGGTCACTCCCATGTAGCCATGGAAACCAGCCACTGCTGAGCACTTCAGGCAGTCAACTCCAGTCTGAACGGCTTGGACCCCAGCCTCACCAACTGCACAGGCAGGGGCAAAAGCTTCCCCAACCATGAACACATTTTAAGCTCACCGTGTCACAACCACAGCCTCCAGGCTGGGATTCCAGCCCCTAAATTCTGCCAAGGGAAGAACTGATGCTTCCCTGATCATAACCGCTGTCCTGCCGGGAGGAAAAGGATGGAGGTAAAGTCCTTCCAGGTCAGTTTCTATTGAATCCCAACCACTGAACATTCCAGGGGAGGAGCCGGTGCTTCCAATTCATGCAGCTGAAAAGGCCCACAGTCCCAGAACCTGGTTCCCCTCCCAGAGGCACAGTCCCAGCCTGGCCAAAGTATGTGGTCCTGGAACGCCATGAACAATGGGGGCCAAACACCTGTTCGGCACCTGGCAATGTACTGTCTGGCCACTTGCCCTTGTTTGCCCAACAAAATGCAACCATTTATTGCACACTTCGCATGGAAGACAATGGAGTCTGCTTTGGTTTGTGGCCACTTCTCGCTCTTCTTTGGTGAGAGAAGAGCCAGGAACAGAGGAATTGGTAGCCTCCCCTCCCCGCACAGAAGTCCTCTAGCTGCCTCAGGGGTGATGCCTGCCTAGCAGCCATGCCCACCTGAGGAGTTAGGAATGTCACTCATCTTCTCCCCATTCAATTTATTCGTGCTACTTTTAACCGACATCTACCATCACCAGGGTGAGCATATCACAACAGAGCAAAGCTGGGCCAGATGGTCCCTGAAACTGACAAACCCAGAAAATATCTGGATATGTAACATGGAAGATGTTTAGTCATTGGGGAGGGCAGACTGGACTTTTAGACTTTTTACTCTTAGTGACAAATAGAGGGATTGAGCCTTTTCACTCTGGTAATTAATATGTACTTCAGACTGTAAAGTTGGACACGCTGGGGCAGTGGGGGAGGGGTGTCATGTATTTGATCCCTAAGCAACAGGATACTGTTGAGAGAATGAGGGTAATGAGAAAAGCTATCATTTATTCAGCACCTATTATGTTCCAGGTACAGTACCTAACATTGCTAAATGTTATGTCATTTAATTCCAAAATAGCACGAAAGTATCTCTCTCCCATTCTATGAATGGGGAAACTGGAGCTCAGGAAAGTTCTAAGTTCACAGTTAAAACAGCAGTGAGTCAAAAACTGATTAAAACATACCAATCTGCATCCAAAAATCCATGAGCCTCCCTCAAATTGTAGCTACTAGTAGTAAAATAGCCATGGATCAACTTATGGAATAGGAGCTTTGGGGAAGTAAGCAAGCCATGAAATACAAATAACAAACACCAGTGTCAAAACCTAAACTTAATCATTTTCCATTGACTTTTCACATTGAATATTGCTGTACATCGTTTCCATGCATTAGGTTTACATGAGTCTGTGAACCAAACTGCCTACTTAAGTCTTTTTCAGCATGAAATTTTAATCAATATTGTCTTCATTTTTTTTCCTAGTTGTAATCCTATCCTCCCTGTTGATGAAAATTGATGATACACATCTAACTACGAAGAGCAGAAAAACTCAGGGCAACAGCAAAGGCAACCGGAAGATCTAAGAAATGGGAAAAACTGGTCTTCATAAACATAATTAGAAATTAAAACTTCTGGGGCACCTGGGTGGCTCAGCTGGTTAAGCATCTGTCTTTGGTTCAGATCATGATCCCAGGGTCCAGGGATAGAGTCCCGCATCAGGCTCCCTGCTCCAAGGGGAGTCTGCTTCTCCCTCTGTGCCTCCCCCTACTCATGCTCATTCATTCTCTCTCTCAAATAAAGAAAAAAAAGTAAAACTTCTACTTTGAGATAGATAATGTATCTGCTGTTACCATGGTCAAGGACCCATGTTTAAACAACAGTTTTACAAGTCCATGTTCTAGTCTGTGCAGCATCCCTCCACCTTCCTTCACACAACCTTCAAGACATAATTCCATTATCTCCCAGACATCCTGGTTGGGTAATTCTACCTCCTCTACATTTCTTTAGTTCCCTGTGCATAATCATGCCTCTGCCATGACCACGGAGGGTTCTGATCCTTCCTCTAAACCGGGAGTTCCTTGAGGCAGGGTCTGGCACTCCATCCTCTCTTTATCCCCCAGCATGCATCTAACACATGAGGACACCTAGCAAAAGCTGGACTACCCAAATTGAATGTGTTCCTCTTTATGAGTAAATGCTCAGATAGATGATAGACTTACAATGTAAGTTAATGATTTAAGTTAATGTTGGAATTTATGAAAACTATACATTTGCAGATAGCTACACCCAGCCACAAACACCATTAGGGCCCAGCCCCAAGTTTTATAAATTAAGGCCATTCATAGTCAACCAACGGTACCTCAGATTTTGACCCAAGACACAGTTAATTCTGTGGCCCTTCTGTATGTCAAACAAAAATTCTTAAGCTCTGGAAGTTTCCGAAATTATTTCGTGGTTGGTAATATTCAGCACATATTAGGCAGTAGATGTGTAGATTTTCCTTAAAGGACCGTAGATAATTCTAACTTCACCATTTCCTAACTGGTCTCCCTTTTTCCAATTTCTCCTGAAATGTGTTTTTTAGATCTAGGGCTTCTCCTAGAGCTGTAGAACCTAAGCAATCATTTAACACCACCGTGCTTCAGTTTTTTCTGCTTGACCACCTATAAATTCTGCCTTCCTGATTCCACGTGAAAAGACACAGAACCCTAACGCTTGCTTAGACAGGTTGGTAGGACTCATACAGGAACGACCCAGGCAAGAGCAATCAGCTTTGCAGATTCCAAATATGACTCGTGTGGATCAGAGGATATTTCATGTTCGAGTAACAAATTAAATCCCTATGGGGTGGTCGAAAATATTGTGTCAAAGGTGAAACAATCATAAAAACCAATGTACTACTAGAAAAAAGTAGAGTTGTAAATACAAGAAAGATCAGATCCTACTGTAAATCTTACCTTCAGTGGAGTGTACATAAGTAAACCTGTGAAGCAGAAGGGAGACAGAGCACAAGGAAATCAAGAAGAAAAGGAACGGTCCATTAAGAATTCCTGGCACTTAATGTGGAGGTCAAAAGAGCATGCCTTCCTCAGACTCTCAAAGCCTTGGGGAGGGAGGGACCATGCTAGGAGCCTTGCGGATGCCTTGTTTTGCTGAATCAGTAACAGTCACTTCTGAGAAGGTCCCAAAAGAATTTCTTTCACATTAGTTCCATTTATTTTCCCGAAGATACAGAAGAATGTCAAAACACCAGCAATTATTCTAAGGCCTAAAAGTCTCAAATGACAGATCTTGCTGCCACATCCATTCTCTTGAAACATGAATTTTATCATGTCAACTCCTGTTCAAGGACTTACAGCATCTCCCTGCTGCTCTCAGTTCAGTTAGTGCTATTGAGCTTCCCATTTAGTGCACAGCCCTCTGCTACATATAGGAGTAACTGAATCACTTTTTTTGAGGGGGGAGGGACAGATGGAGAGGGATAGAGAGAATCCTAAGCAGGCTCCACACCCAGCACGGAGTCCCTCACAGGGCTCGATCTCACAACTCTGAGATCATGACCTGAGCCAAAATCAAGAGTTGGACACCTAACTGACTGAGCCACCCAGGTGCCCCTGAATAAATAACTTGTTACTCATTTTAAAAAAAAGATGAGGGGCGCCTGGGTGGCTCAGTGGGTTAAAGCCTCTGCCTTCGGCTCAGGTCCCGATCTCAGGGTCCTGGAATGGAGACCTGCATCGGGCTCTCTGCTCAGCGAGGAGCCTGTTTCCCCCTCTCTCTCTGCCTACTTGTGATCTCTCTCCCTCTGTCAAATAAATAAATAAAATCTTTAAAAAAAAAAATGATTAGTGAGCAGCTAAGTGGTAGAAGCCATGATGAGCATTGGAGGGAATAAGCAGGTGAATAAGGCATGGTCCCTACACTAGAGAAGCACTAAGTTTCCTGGAATTGGCAAATGGGTAACCATAACCACAACCCACTATGGTCATTTAACACTAAGGGTAGGTGTGCAGAATTCGGGGCAGCCTGAGATAAAGCATCACAGAGAAGTAAACACATCTGCGGGGCCTTCAGGGGTGAGCAGGCATTCACCAGAGGAGAAGCAGGGAAAGGGTGCTCCAGGCTGAAGGAGTAGCACGTGTCATGCTGACCTAAGCAAAACACAGAAAACAACAAGAAAAGCGGACTACTACCATATACCATTTGGTATTTTAGTGAGAGTTAGAGATTATTTAAGCTTTAGTACAACCGAGATCAAGAAGACTGAACCTCAGATAGTCGATCTTGGTTTCCGTGATCCCAGGTAAAATGATGGAAAACACACATTTCAGAGGGACAGCAGAGTCAGAATCTCAGGTTCACTCAAAAAGGTGTTGCATCCCAATCAATAGCACTGAAATTCACAGCCTTTCCCCAGCCCGCTCATGAAAACAGCTTCTAGCTTGTCTTCCTTGCCCAGAAGTCCAAGAAAAGTCTTAGACCAGTTATTGTGGGCTTTGAAACGTGAAGTCAGGATTGGGGCAAGGGAGACCAAGCCTAGAGGTGCGCCAACTAGATGGCGGAGCCCAGATGAACCAGCGCAGATCACAGGAGGGTATGGGGAGCCATCAGCATGGCATTGTGGACACCCAAGGAAAGAAATCCAATTCTGAAACTATTTTTGTTAAACATTACTATATTATTTTGTTTTCCTTTGATTTTTTAAACCAAAATATTATGAGACTGGGCTATGTGGGTCATGGCTTTACAAGAATCATATTAGCTATGTTAGAATATTAGCTATTACAGAAGGGCTTAATTTAACTTCACTTTCCTTATCCACAAAATGTGAACATACGTATCTGTGAGATTTGATGAGGATGAAATGAATAATTAATGTAAAGTTATGGTAACTAAAGAAGATACTTTCTTTTCTTATTCACATTTTCAATTGTTTATTCATTCAATTCCTATAATTTAATCACCTGCTGCTGGTATACCCTGTTGAAGCAGTTTATGCAAACCCTACCCATCTTAAATACTTATTGTGCTTCTGTATGCCTGACACTCTTGCTCCTTTTTCTCTAGCTGTGAAATTGACATGACGTTGTCAAAGCTTAAGGTGTATAATACAACTTGATACACATATATAATTTTTACCACAAGATTAATGCATCCTTCACCTTGCATGATTGCCATTTTTTTATTGTTATGGTGAGAATATTTAAAACCTACTCTTAGTTTTACTTTCCAATATACAATACAGCATTGTTAACTGTAGTCACCATGCTGTACATTAGGTCTCTAGAACTTATTCCTCTTACAACTGGAAGTTTATTCACTTTGACCAGGGTCTCCACATTTCCCCACTCCCGCCAGGCCCTGGTAGCCACCATTCTACTGTTTCTGAGAGTTTAGGTTTAGATTCCATGTGCATGACCCTTCTATCTTTTCTTAGGACAACAGCCCCAACCCCCTGCCTACAGGTGTGGCCCATCGTGAGGTCTCCTGTTCACCCAATACTGCTCCACTTGGCAGGCCCACCACCCCCGCCAGGTCAATCAGAGTGCTCTTTAGGATTTTTTCCAAACTGGAGATGGGAGAGGTGCTTTTTTCCCTTCTGAACTTAAGACTTAAATATTAAGTGTAAGTACAGTACAACCTAATTCCAGCCACCAACTTAGAGAATTTCGAGAGGATGAACCAGCCCACACAGAGAAGAAAAAAAAAATGGATCTCAAATTCCTGGCCTTCCTAAAGGCTGATTATAGGAGTCAGTAAATGTAACCCTATTTGCTAAGCTAATTTGAGATGGTTTTTCTCTCAGGTGCTAATCAAAAAGTTCAGGCTAACACAGTATCTTCCAAGCTAGCACTCCATTCCCTTCGTCCTGTGGGCCCTTCTGACTCCTTGCTCCGCACTGTTGGCCCAGACACACAGCTCGCCTCCTCCCTGAATGTTTATCAGGGTCGTGTAAAACTCCCCTCCCCCAAACACTGTGCTTCTTAATGCCAAATGCCTCACCACCAAGTGGTTAGGAGGTACTCAGTAAACGTATTGATCAATCGAATACCCTCATCAACTGTTAGAACCATGAAGGGTCTGGGAGAATCAGTTGGATTTTTTTTCTGTAATAGTTCTCTCTGGGCGGAAGCTGGAAGCTGGTCATATAAATACATACAGCAATTCTTTCTGAAAAATCACAAAATTGCAGCTCAAAACTGCCTATGTATTAAGTATGTACATATAAAAATGCACTCAGATCTTCTAAAAGGAAGGATTCATGCTCAGGATTCCCGAGTCTGTAATTCATTGTCTCTGAAGACACCAAAGCATATCCTTTAACCTAGACCTTATGTGAATACAGCAATATATATTCAACACCTAAGAAACATGCCTAACTTTTGACCTAGCAATTCTGCTTTGGGCAATTTACACTAACATGAGAATTTGGAAATGTTCAGAGATTTAGCCATGAGGATTTTCATCGTAACAACTGTGAAAAATTGCAAGAGATTGAAAAATACCAGATTTACAGGGGATTGGTTAAAGAAATTGACAGCTTATTCATATGATGGGATTCCATTTTTAAAAAAACAGGATAAAGATATCCAAAGTTGAAAAAAAAAAAAAGAGGTAGCAAATGGTACATCTATAGAATGGCTCCATTTTTTGTTTTGAAATATATATATAGGTAAACATAAAGGCTGGAAGAATAGACATCAAAATGTTAACTGTATGTATCTCGATTATAGCATTATAGCTGAGTTTTACTCATTTTTGCTTATCTTTATTTTAGGAGTTAACCATGAATATATATTTCTGTATAATAAAAAAAAGAATGATTTTTTTATGTATACAGAAAAATGTCCTTAGAGAACATCTAGTTCAAAATCCTCATGTTGCAGGAGGAAATAGAAGCCTAGAGAAATAGGTCCTACACCTCAGCAAATGGCAAACTGAGCACCCCAAACCCAGACCAGGTGACCATCATGGGGGTTCTGTTTAAAACTCCCAGCTGCCTTCATTTAACTCAGCATTTGGAAGCAATCGTCTTCTCACATATACACATACACGTACATGTGGGAGCGGCAGCAAACAGAAACACACTTTGAATTTCACCTACTGCATGGTTTCAGCACTGTCGAAGACAGCGCCGACATTACCTTCCGGCATTGTAGTGTAGGAGGGGATTAACTACGGAATGGAGACCACATTCTTCAATTAATAGGCAGAACATAGGTTTAATATTAGTGAAGTCATATTTTTGCAGCTGCTCTAGTTCAATTCTTCCACAGCTTAATTTGCTACCTTGGCGATTTTAACAAATGGAAAGATTATGTGTGTTCATTTATAATAATCGGCTATGGGCTTCCACTAACTTACAAAAATTCGACGATATTCAGAAATCATAACAGACCATGACCTGTAAGTTCAATTTCCAATGGTAAAAATCCCCTGACCAAAGTGGATGTTGATGACGAACTAATATGCTCTATAACAATCTGTTTTGAGCTTTGAATTGACCTGTAAGTGTTCCAGATACTGCCTGACGAAAATGGGTTTTATTATTTTCCATTAGCAGCTGCTACAGCAAAATGAACTGCCAGTCCACAAGGGAAATAAAAGTGCCTCTCTCTTTGAGGTAGGCTGGGCTGCAAATGTAAACAAAGCAGCCTCCCCCTCCTCCTGCCTTCCCCACCGCCCACCACCACCACCACGTTGACATTTCCACACTCAAAGGCCATGGCTAGCAAATCCTGCCTGAGCCCGTGGCATCTCATTCAAGCTTAATGGCACTTAATTTTAAGGACTTACAGAGTACCTACTACGCACTCAGTCTTTTGCTAATGTCCGGACATGGGGAAGCAGGCATATCGCGCAGGACGTGAACACCGCAAAAAATGCTCCCTGCCCTGAAAACAATTCCTGAACCTTTCAACTGGTGCTTTCAACCTTTCAACAAATGCCTAGGGCTCAGTCGTTAAGCAGCTGCCTTCGGCTCAGGTCATGATCCCGGGGTCCTGGGATCTAGTTCAGCATCGGGCTCCCTGCTTGGCGGGGGCCTGCTTCTCCCTCTCCCACTCCTCCCCCCGCTTGTGTTCCTGCTCTCAATGTCTCTCTCTCTCCATCAAATAAATAAAATCTTTAAAAAAATAAAAAGTAAAAGAACAAATGCCTATGCTGTTTGTTTATATACATGGACCTCTAATTACAGCAGCCCCCCCAAAAAAATAGGCACCATTGTCCCTGCCCTACAAAGATGGAGAAAATGAAACTGAGGAGGCCGAGGGACCACGTTGGGCCTAAAAATCATCTCACTGGCACGAAAGTCTGCACCTTAGCAATCATCTGAAGGATCGCCAAGTGCACAGGTTATGGCTGAGGAAAGTCACTGTGACGGGAAGAACCAGCATCTCGTCCGGAGACCTGGGTCCTAATCCCAGCCCAACCTCCTGCCAGTTCCTTGTGATTCGAGGCCAAACCTCAGTTTCTTTGCCTGTAAGAACACCTCCCTCGTTTGGGAAGAAAGGTGTGTAGCCTCCAACTGGCCGTAAGCACCTTAAGATGCTACGTGGCTCATTTTGCCTGTGCACCACATGCAGATGTCATGGGAGGTCTCCTGGGCTGGCACAGCAGTCCCTGATCCTCGGTTGTTTCTCCCATATTGAAGTCCCTCAGCATCATCTTTGGCTCTACAAGGTAACCCCATTCCTCATGCAATCTTTCCACTTTGGGCATTTACAGCCTGCAAAATAATCCCCTTTTTGGCAAATGCATACATACCTGCATAGAAGGGAGGTACACAACCATCTAAAGAAATCATTTTTCCAAAGATTCATTAGGTTTCCTTCCAGAGAGATGGAAAAAAAATCTCACCAAAGTGTTAAACAAAAACATAACAAAAACCACACACCACCTCTGCTGGCTTTGCTCCTGCTTACCTGCTACAAGGTAAGAGGTATCAGAAGGTATGAAAGCTTGATCCGAAGTTCTGCTCTCCAAGCACTCTTCTCTACCATCTCCTGGGTGATCCCCAGTTCCACAGCTTAAATACTCTCCCAATTACACGTGATTCCTGAATCTTGGTCTCCAACCACAACCACGGTTACCTGATTTCTCCACTGCCTGCCAACCAGCAATACCCAGACACATCCCTAACACCCAAGCTGAGAATGGCAAACCCCCAACCTGTATGTGCCCCCGCATTGTTTCTGTTCAAGTTACCGCCATCTTCTCAGACTAGATCAAAACTAGTAGGCAGCTTCATCTCCTTCTTCCTTCATCAATTCCTCTCTGATGCATTGTGACCCACCCCCTCCTTTCCCCTTTGTTAAATGCCCCCCCTTTTTTTTTTTAATATTTGAGAGAGAGCCAGCGTGAGCACATGCAGTGGGAGCAGGAAGAGAGGGAGAACCAGACTCCCCACTGAGCAGGGAGCCTGAAGGAGAATTCCATCCCAGGACCCCGAGATCATAACCCGAGTCAAAGGCAGACGCTTAACCGACTGAGCCACCCAAGCACCCCATGTCCTGGTTAAAGGCTTACTGCAGCTCCCCGGGACTCTTATCCTAGCCTCCTCACTGACTTCCCTGCTTTGCGTGGCTTTCCACCCCAATTCATTTTATGCATAATAGAACTCCCACAATATAGCTCTGATCAGGTCTTTCCACTCCTGAGACACTGCCAACACCACCGCTGACAGAAGAAAACACAAATTTATAGAACGCCCTCCGTGGTTCAGTTGCCACTAACCTCGCTAGCCTTGTGGCCACTGCTCCCTGTGAACATGCCCATTTTTCAACTGAACTGCGATTGGTGACACGGGCTCTTTACTCTCCTTCCATTAATATTTTCACACTCTTCCCTGACCCTGAAGACCCTTCTTTCTTAATAACAACACTTTGAAATCCTCCCTCCACTCTGGGGCCCAGTTCAGTGTCATTTTTCGTGTGACGCCGCCTGCCTTGTCGGGAACAGTAACCCTGGCGCCCGGCCGGTTCCGCCGTGGAGCCCGGACCATAGCGCAGCTTCTCCCAGGCGGGGCCTGGCAAGAGCACGCCTCCAGTTCAGCTCACCCAGCCTCCGCGTTACTTTGTCAGATATTTTCGTTACACATAGGTTATAAACCCAACAATGCATGGTTTATTTCAATTACGCTTCAAAGACACACTAAGAAAAACACAAGTCGGGACACTTACCCGCCTATTTCAATTTCTGGCGCATTTCATCTTCCGCCTGTTTTACCCTACCACTGAGACAAATCCCTCTGGGTCCTCTCTCCCTGCCCCCCTCCCCACAAAGTATTTGGTTTTCCAGGCTGGCTGGCAGAAACAGGAACAATTCCTGGCCCTCTACGAGATTCGAGCTTGGAGGATCCCCACCCCCCGCGCTTGAAGACGGCTTTTTCACGCATGTGCACCCATCAGGACTCAGCTGAATGTTCAAGGGGACCCCTCAGCAGAGCCCCAAATCCCCTCGCTCTTCAACTTTCTCCTTTCCAGTGACCTAGCCTGCAAATTCTTGCTGCCGCGCCCCAGACTCCCCGTTCCATTTCTCCATTCAAGGTGACGGACTGATCTGCCCAGCTTCCCTCTTCCTTCCGAGGGCCTGGAAACTCCGCAGGCGGTGAGGTGACCATAAGGCCCACTCACCTCATCCATGTAACCCGCCCCCCACTCCCCCAGGCATCACTGCCCTTCCTTACCTCATCCGGAAGTCTGGAAAACTGCTTTTTCATCTATTTGATACATCTTTTGTGTTGTTCCGGGTAGTAGAGTGGCTCGAACCCCTGTTGCACCCTCCTGACCAGTGGAGCCATTTTATTGAGTCCCAAATTTAAAGATCCCTTTCAGCTGTTACTTGGAGAAAGCTTCTGAACAAGGTGGATCCAACTGAAAATTGCAAGGAAGATTCAGGTGGCAGGCAAAAATAGTCTGGAGGTCATGCCAAAGCAAGGGCCGGGCCTACCTGAGAGGTCCACAGTCCAATCCTCAGCTGCAATTTTCGCCAAGAAAATAGTTCATGCCTAAAAATACAGAGCTTTGGGTACATATCTGGAATAGTCTTGAGCACCCAAATCTGTGAGATAAATTCCGTTGTATGATCTGAGGACTTGAAGAGCCATCTCCTTAATTACAAAGAACTTTTACATACCAACCCCTTATTTCCAACTTCTCTTTTAAATGTGACTATAGGAGGCTATTGTGGTTGTGATGCATACATTTTCCAATAAACCAGAATCCAGAAAATACATACGTATATTCCCTAAACGGGACCTATACAACGAAGGGAAACTTTCCCTCATGCCTTTCCTAATTTCCTTCCTTACTTCTTCTTATCTTTCCATTTTTAGCCTCCCACTTTATCCAAAAATTCAAATTCCTTAACCTTTTCTCTAGGCACACCTGGTGGAGAGTGGCACAAATAACTCCCCCAATCTACCCCCACCTTTTAATCAGCCTAACAAGTTTCACTAATTGAAAACTACTGAAAACCATTCTCTCCTAGATCTGATCTACTCCTTTCATCCACGCTAGGCCCGCTGAGAACACAAAGACACAGTCTTCCACAGTCTTGGGGGAAGACCCAGTATAAATGCAAAGAAAGGTCACCGGCAGGAAAAGAGAGCCAGCGAGAGAGCGCAGGTGACAGCTGTGTTAGGACTTCAGAGCAGGGGTGAGGGTTTTACACACGAGGCGTCTGAGGAGGAAAAAGAAGCTGCGTCACTTGCCCGAAGTTCACGTATAGTAAGCATCAAAATAAAGATTCTAGCCCAATTCTCTTGGGTGCCAGAGCCCATGGGCTGTACTGCCCCAAACTCCTACATTTCTACTATAGATTGGACAGTTCCCGATGGCGTCAACTCTAACCCTCCGCAGACCTCTGGATGATGGTCGTGTAGACAGCACGGTTTAGGTGCCCAATATCAACGCACTGACGAGTTTCAGAATTTTTGTTTTTGAGTTCTGTGTTGTGGTGTTTTGAGTTTAGCTACAAACCCCTGGTTGTGTAGTAATCTACACAAGCATATTCATTGGGAAGGACTCTCTTCTCTTCCCAATTATTTAATAATATTTATTGAACCATGACATCATCCCAGAACTGAAGTGACATCACCCAAGGCAGCCAGGCCCTTCTGAGTAAGGAATGAGGACTGAGAAAGCTGATGCACTGGCTATTCTTTGAGACTAACTTCCATTAGATCCACACTTCAGCTTTGCTATCTTATTTGCTGAGGATTTCGAGACCAAAAAATCAGTGTGTTTATTAAGGAAGGGAAGGAGGGAAGGAATGGAGGGAGGGAGGGAGGAAAGAGAAAGAAAGGAAAGAAGGAAGGAAGAAGGAAAGAAAGAAGAGGGGAGGGAGCGAGGGAGGTGAGAAAGACATAAAAGGAGAGAAAAGAATTACTATTCAAGGTTTCAGAGTAAAAGGGAAAATCCCTAGGATCACAGCCAATTGTCATGGGAGAAATTTTTCTTAGTGATCTATTTTTAGCAGTCAGTTCAACTTCATGCATCATTGTTTTACTTATGGCATATACAGTGGCCAGAAAGAAACCTATAATATCTTTTCAGTCTGGTGGGAATCTTATATTCCTATGCACGGTGACAAATGTCCTGATCACAACAATTTTTTGTCTCCAGGCATTATCGTGTTTTCAATATCTCCAAATCTGTGAAACACACTTAAACGGAACAGGACCCTTACAACATACCAAACACAGAGACCACAGGACAAATTAGCAGAGAGGACAGAACAGTTGGAGCTGCCTCATTTTTCCAGAGGCTGTCAGGGAGCGCAGAGCCATGGAGCAGGAGGGACAGGGAGAGAACAAAGGATATCCAGCCTACAGAAGGATCTGTTCTGAGAAACAGGTTTGTTTGTTTGTTTGTTTTCCCTCCTAAAGTAAGAAAGAGTGCTCCCATATCGAAGCCAGGGCAGAAAATTAGATTTAATCGTGGGAAAAAAAATAATTACAAATGGCTTAAGTCGGCTCAGGATTTTCACCCCTTTCTCCTTTATTTTCATTTTAACCTTCAGAAAAGGGCCATGTTTTGAAGTCGTAGCTTTTGAATCACCCTAATTCACTGCTTCAGTTGTTTTTATCCTTTTGTGGAGATTTTTTTTTTTAATGTGGACTCTTCACAGGAAAATATCTGTGACATTAGAAACTGACTCACGTTTCCTAGTTTCTCACGAAACAATGACATTTTTTCCCTTTGATGCTCTCATCTAACTCCACAGGAAATTTTACTACTGAGCTGCTTTCATCTCTTTCCTGGTTTGAAGATAAATGATCCTTGGTCTCCTTTAGACCTGCATAAATCACAAAGCAATCTGCTAAGAGATGCCTGTGGCAAGCAGTTTCAACTAGAATCAAAAGGACAGTCAGAAATATCCATACTGCTTACACCAGGAGTAACTGAGGCTAAGGCCGTCATCCAAACACTGCATCCCCTGTTCTCAGACATACAAAGCACGGCACGCGGGGGCTGTGGAGGACCATGACCGAGCTCATGCCTGACACAAAGCCCCATGGCATCTGTTACAGGTAACCAAGTTCTCTGCTCTTCCCGCCGGAAACCAAATTCTTTCAAGAAATGCATTGATTAAGAAATCCATGTCCTTGGAGGTGTTTTAATTCTTGTTTATTTTGTGTCTTATTAGGAAGACAACATGAATAGGATACCAACCAGAAGAGAAAAAACAGCGATCACCCATAATCCCACCACCCAACGAATGAAAACATCTCCGTTTGCCTGTGTGGGTGCGTCATTTTTCTAAAAGGCCTATTGGGGCAGAGAGCTCCTGTTCTATCGCTCGCTTTTTTCGCTTCACAAAGGCGTGTTCTTTGTTGCGCAGTCTTTCTACTTGCCCAGGGGTGAAATCACATCAGGTGGTTGTACCTTTATTTGTTTCACGTGCACCCTATTGGATCGTGAGACTTTAAAAGAAGTGGTCCCAGCCCAGGCTCCGTGAATAAACTGAGCCTGAACCCGAGTTCTGCCATTACTGGTCCAGGGACCCATTGATTACTCTCCATCTCGAGGCCCCCGATTTTATCTGTACATAAATGGAAACAATGCTAGCCTCTCTTTTAAAGGGTTATCATGGGAACTAACGGACACAGTGCATGCAAAATCCATAGCATCTGGCCTGGTTCACAGGAAACACTCAATAGATGTTGACTGTTTTTATTAATAATAAAGAAATTTGGGGGCCACTGGGTGGCTCAGTCATTAAGTGTCCAACTCTTGATTTCAACTCAGGTCATGATCTTGGGGTCCTGGGATTGAGCCCCAAGTCAGGCTCCCCACGCAGAGGGGAGTCTGCTTGTCCCTTTCCCTCTGTCCCTCCCCCCGGCTTGTGCTCTCTTTTTCTCTCTCTCTCAAATAAATAAAATCTTTAAAAAATAATAAAGAACTATTTTTTAGCTGATAAAATTATGCAAGCAGGTAAAAGAAAAAACCTTCAAAGTACTTAAGAGGGCTGAGATCTGATCTGCAATTTTGCCCATTGTTGTGCAACTTCCCTACTTGTATCTCCTCTCTTCCCGACACAGGGTTAATAGCCAAAGAGCCTACCTTAGCAGGCCATGGTGCAGGGCTGAGCTCCCATCTTGCCTCACAAAGGTGGGATGGCTACTGGCCTAGTCACCCAGGCCTGCAGCACTGAGAGGAGAAACAGACATCCGTTAAGTCCAACTACGATGTTCTATCAAAAGGAAATCAAGGCCTTGAGAAGTGAATTGCTTGGTCCAAAGGTTGCAGTGAACAGGACTCAACCAGAGCCTCCCAGCTTACCTTTACCTTTGTTCATCACTTCCTGTCTGCTGCAAGTCTGGCCCTGTTTACAAAATAAGGATATCTACAGGAACTCGAGTAAGGAACTTAGCTTCCCAGCCCTGAAGTCTTTCTTGGCCTCCTTGCTTCTGTGGTGAGGTCACCTTTCCTGGAAATCCCTTTCTTTCGGTAAACCCTCAGGCTTGTTGTGGCAATGAGATCAGCAGAGCCAAAACTAATGATCATGAGCTAAGTAGAATAAGTGCAATCTTTGATTGAGCTCCATCAAAACCACACTCAAATCGAGAATATCATTTTCTTACATTTCAAAAACAGGGGACCCTAGTGTTCTTCTGTATTTACTTGTTTCCCTGTTTTCCCTGTTGCCTTCTGTCTCTGTGTGTGTGTTTAATTATTCATTCCTTTCTGCTGCCTAGAAGAACCAAATTTTTCTAATAGATTATTGCAAGGCAGTTAAAATTTGACCTAAAACAGGAAGTGCTCACTATTTCACAGTAAGGAAATCTATTCTCGAGAAGACAATCATAACACACCAAGAGGTTTTATTAAAGTACCAGCAAGCATCTGAATTACAGCTTATCTACAAACCTATCACTACAGCGAGTCAGAAAAAAAAAAACCGATAAAGTTTATCAAAGTAATCTTTACAAAAACTTGAAAAATCGCCTGGCCTCTACCCAGTCATTTGGCTTTACCCCACAAGTGGCCGTAGCTTTGTTTTTACTCATTCAGCATGTTAAAAATATATTGTTTTTTGGCTCTGCCCATTTTTAACGGAGAATTTGAAAGCTATGTGAACAAAAGATTTTTAGGATTTTAAAAAAATCAAGCTCTAGAAGTTTATAATTTTCCACATCCACTAACACAAATTGGCTTAGTTGAATGTTGCCAAGTAGGGAGAGATAAATAAAAACGATGTTCAATTAGCCATCTTTTTTTAAGATTTATTTACTCATTTATTTACCTATTGAGAGAGGGGAAGAGAGAGTACGAGCAGGGGGAGGGGCAGAGGGAGAGGGAGAAGCAGACTCCCTGCTGAGCGGGGAGCCAGACTTGGGGCTCAATCCCAGGACCCTGAGATCTTGACCTGAGCCGAAATCAAGAGTTGGGCGCTAAACGACTGAGCCACCCAGGGGCCTCAGCCATCTTAAATATGGAAAATAATTGCTTCGAAAGTGGTAGTAAATGCTTGGTTCTCTCGAAGAGACATCATGTCACCGAAGTACAATACAGTTCAATTTACATCAAATTTCCACAAGTGTCAAATTAGTGTTAGTTGGCTAATAAGATGTTAGGGGTTTACTTTTTCTCTTTGTATAACTGCATGAGGTTTGTAAGAATATCTTATTTCTCATGCTCGCTCTTGGAAAGACTCATTTCTTGTTCCCTTTCCATATGCCATATTCTCTGCCATGCAGACTCGCCGCTCTATAACCCTCCCCAACTCACAGGCAGGGAAGAGAAGCTCTGCCTTGTACATTCTAGTTAAATAAAATCAATACATATTTATGACGCAGCTGCTGTGTGCTCAATACAAGTTGATGTGAAAAATGAATGAACTCTGCCTGAATCATGGGATTTACAGTCCACATCATATTTCCTTGTGACCCTGGTAACCACAGCCCAAGCGATGAGCTCAGGAGAACAGCCTAGAACAATCATGGGCTCTGGGCCAGCCTCTTCTGCCTTTTAGGGAGCCGCAGCAGGCCAGGGCAGGCCCTCACGTTGAGAAGCCAGTCTCTAAATCTTTTATATAAGCACCTCTCAGTAGTAGCTACCATTTACTGAGTTCCGGCCTTGGGCATATTGAGTCTTTGCAACAACTTTATAAGGTAGGTGTTGGGATCCCTACTTTACCCATATGAACACTGTGACATAGATGGCTCTGGTGGTTCAAGGTTAAATAGCTTTACAAAGCGGCAAAGCAGGAATCTGAACTCAGGCCCAAGACCAGTGGTGAACTTTTCAGATTGTAATCCCCTACATTCCCAGGGTCTTTACCTTCCACCTCCCTTTGTGGGTGCCTCCAAGATCCTTCCATTCAGGAAGATCAGGCTCATTATAATGAAATCAAAAGAAAGAGCTTTGAGTCAGAATGTAAACTTTGGTTCAAGCCATCAACAACCTCTCTTTTACTATTATTATTGCACTAAGCTGTATAACATGAAATGTTGTTGCCCGGAATTGTGCTAAAGATATATTGACTAAATATAAAACTAGCCCATTAACTTTTAAGAATTTTCTTCTCCAAATCCCATAAGGAATATGTAAATTAATTAAACTCCAGTGTTATAAACCAGAGATAATCAGTCTTATCCAGCTGAAGAGCCACTATGTCATCCAGGAGTCAGAAAACTACCAAATAATTAAGCACATTTCTGATATAAAAAAGCACATAAACATTCTATTATGAAATAACAATACATTCATTCAAATGATGAAATAAAGGTCCCTGCCTGATTCTTGATATTTTTCAGCTCAGGAAGGAAGGGGTCTGGAATTAATGTCAGGTTTCTAGGACCCATCGATTCTTCTGCCATCAAGAGGCTGGTGATCTGATGTCAGGGAAAGTCCTCGATAACTCGGTATTAAGATTGATTATTTCAAAAGGGTAATAATAATAATAGCAATAATGCTACTTTTAATGTGTTTAGTAGTTAAGAGGGTGATTTTGTTTTTCAACAACCCGGGTCTATGTGTCAGCTCTATAACTTCACAGCAGATTATCTAACCTCTCCAAGCCCCATCTGTGAAGTGGAGCTACTAGCTATTAGGACTTTGTCACAGGGTCACTGCAAAAATCACGTAGGTACTGCACTTGGCACGATGCCTGGTACACAGAGAACCTAGTCAATAAAGGGTTGCTATTTTTCAGAGGTGTTTATGGAAAAGAGAAAAAAGTCACTGGAGCTTTAAGAGTTAGGTTTCTTGGGAAGGCAAGGATTGGCTTGGAATTTTCATCTCGAGTTTCTTTCAGAGGTACTTGGATTCAGTATTCATCTATCGTAACTCCAAGCGCACATCGTAGGCCATTAACACATATGGTTCTGGCTCTCACACGAGAACAGGGATGGATTGCTCAATAGGAATTGCTGTGTTTTTATGTTTTAAGTGCTATTTTTCCCTGAGGTTTTCAGCATGTCACTCTAGCTCAGAAACAAGTGGCTCACGTGTCTAGAAAACCATGTGCTAAGGCTCACTGTCAAAGACTCTGTTTATTCACAGAAAGGTCATCAGCTTGGAGAGAACCATCACTACAGAGAGTTTGGGTGCTCAGTGGTGCTTAGTGCAAAGCTGTCCCAAAGTCAGCCATCGTCTCGCCATTGACTCATGGGATTAATAGGCATTATTGTGATATGTTTTATAGGAAACTCCTCTTGGTTCCCCAAATATATTCTATTTGTGTAGTGCCACAGGACATGGAAACTGAAACACTGAAGTAAGTATTTTTTTGTGTGGTTCTATCATGAAGAACTTGTGGTTTTGCTTTTTGGTCTTTTGATCACTATTACCTAGGCCCCGTTTTGCTTTAAGGTCCAGAGTCTGCCCGAGATAATTGTTCAGTTGAACAACAGTTCTGGAGGAGCTCACCAGCCTGGGTGTGAGGAGATGTTGGCTTCTCCGAAGGGGCTTCTCACTGCCTCCCTGCGTGAGCTACTATCACCCACGTTCTCCCCACCTGGATTTCCCTGCTCGTAAAACAACACCTTTAAGATGCCCCACCCAGCTCTGAAGGTCTATAATTCTATCTCGAGCCTCTTTTTCAAATTTACCGCTTTGCCAAATATTTCATTTCTCTAATGATGAATACTATGGAGTAGAATTAACAACTGCTACCTAGAAGATATAATTAAGTTTGTATATTATTCTCTATAACTAATATGCACTGGATTTTAATTTTATTCATAATTACTAACTTCAGGCTTAAAATATCTGTGTATTAAGTAGGAATATTGCACCATTTTTATAGCCTCTTCTTCATATTAATAAAATAACATAATAAAACACGGCCCACACAGATGATAAGCCTCATTCTATCACCGGGAAATGTAATTAGCAAATTAAAGAGTTGGACTTACACTTATATTCCCAAGGTTTTGTTCTCATTTAAGTAAAGCCTATGGTCTAAATCACAGTGATCATAACGTCATACTAAGTAAATAAACGTCTGCCTTTCACAAGTATGTTTTTATTTCTCATTTCGCATTTTCAATATGAAAGTTAGATTTTGTATACGCTTTGATTTGCTGAAGAGTTTTCTTAAATAATATCTTCTGAAAATAGAAGGGCAAACACACATGCGATGCATGGATTTTTGCCCTATAAACATTAACTTGTATACAGGTGGCATGCAAATAGGAATATTTTTTCTTTCCATTGGTGCTTTCCATTTAGAGAATGTTATATGCTTTCCATTTAGAGAATGTTATACTTACCCTATTATCTTCAAAAAAACATTTTTTAAAAGAAAGACTACTGTCTTTCGTCTGGCTTCTCTGCATGTCTCTGGAATAACAAGATAATATAAATCAGGAAACACAGTAATTCTGAAATGAGGGGGAGATACAACTTCCCAGGAAAAGTGCTCCCTCAGATCTAAGGGTCTTCTGGCCAATGCCATGAAACATACATGTACTGTGGTCGAGCAGACACACTGGATCACGCAGATGGAAGTTCAAATCCTAGCTTTGCCACTGACCAGTGGTGTGACATTGGCCAATCATCAAATCTCTGCAAGCTTCCATTTCCTCATTTGTAAAATAGTGCCTCCTTAATAAGGTTGGGGCGAAAATAAGATAATGTACATCGCGTGCTGGTACCTACTAATTACCCAAAAATTCGTGGAGATTGTTATTGTTTCCATTCTCATTGATATTTCTATTATTATTATGATGATGATGATTATTATTATTATTAAATTAGAAATAATGTGACCCTGGAGGTGAACACACACCATGGTTTCAGCCATAACATATAACATTCAGGCAACAGCGTCAGTTTCCCTCAGAGGGTCCTGCTGTGCCCAGGGTGAGAGAACTGGAGCTCAAAGATGTGCAGGAAACTGACAGCACGGAAGACCTCTAAGGCTGTTGAAGACATTCTTCCCAACTCCGCCTGAGGCTGCATTCTTGCCTACGGGGTTTGTTTCTGTCCTTAGGCACTTACTCCATTTCTCTGTTCCCAGGCCAGCCTTCCTTCTTTGTGTCCGTCCTGCATGAGTCATCAGAACAGCCCACCTCCGTGACAGATAAGGTGGATAACTCCCCTCAGGTCATTGCTCCTACAATTGGGAGAAGAAAGGAATTAAGAGATAGGACTCAACCAGAGGATAAGGCTTGAACCCCGCAAGTCACACGCGCACGCATGCGCACATCCACACATACGCCATTACCGGTTGTAAAACCAATTGAGAGGGTTTAGTGACCAGAAATATGTTCCATGAAATGGGACAGAAAATATCAGCATCGCACCATACAGTAAACAAAGTATTACTACGTTAAACTTCTGTTTCAGTTATGTGTATATGTCTGTCTGTGTATACATGTGTGAACTGGGTTGAAATATTAAATGTATTTCTTTTTCTCATTTGAAATAGAAAGCCCCTTTTAAGGGTCCCTTTTAACTAGAAAGCTCCCTTTGAACTAGGAAGCCTGATTCAATAACTCCCAAATCTGTAGCGCTGGGATCAAAAATGGCGGAGTAGTTATGGAGGCTTTGGTTTTACTGGGTTGGTCTACAGTTGTGGTTTGTTTTTGTTTTGCTTTGTTTTTTCCAATAAGAAAATAGATTGTGTCCTCATCAGTAAATAAATGTGTTAAAGGAATATAGGATCTACAATCAATCCCCCGGGAAGATGAGAGGTCTTCCAGGTAAAATAGAACACAGTGTAGAGTGAACCCAGTGAGTGGTGTTTGAAGCATGCCCTGGACTCCGTGAGCCACTCCTCCTCGGCCCGTCGGCTACTTGTGTGCACAGTATCACATCCATGGAGACTGGGCATGCTGACAAAGACCTGAAGCGAGGAGGGAAACTGCTGGGCAGGGGTGAGGAGGGGGGGGGGGATTCTCTCCCAGCACCTACACATGCAGGAGTTCGTACACTTACATAAGCGCACGCCAAGAAGCCAGAAGATGTAAGACGTATCTACGCCTCAGTCAAGGTTCTACAGGCCAGTGAGGTATGTACAGGCCCACGACAGAGCAGGCCTGGGATTCCAAAGCCCTCCAAGGCCTGTTTTTCACTCTGTTCCTCCTTGGCACAGAATAAGTCACTTCATTCTCCTCCTCACCTAGGCAGCTAATGAGTTTACATTAAGAACTATAATTGCTAAGATGATTAGACACCCCGAACATTGGTCGGTATAGAGTCTCCTATTTGAAAACCTAAATAAGCAATTTTTTAATAACCAGGAAGGGCTTGGCAAATATGACATCACCGCAAGAGGAACTAGTCAGAGTATCATTCTTGCTGGTTCTGCACGCAGTCACAGTCTAATGTGGCCCAGAGCCCCAAATGCTCCTGTGACAGCCCAGCCCTCGCTCCCCCTTGAGAGTCCTCTGCTTGCCACACTCCTATGAATACATCAGTTTCTCAGACGATGAAATGCAGTCAGCTTGGGTTAAGCTACCAGAAGCCATTGTCCTACACTGTGACCACACCCAAAGCACTCTGGCTATCTTCCCAGGCTTCCAAATCACAACCATACATGTATAGACCAGCCATCCCCTTCCATTACTACCGAAGATGGTTTACTCTCAATCATTATTAGCGAAATTTCTATCACAACCCCCAGAGGGGCATCATAATTCAAAATTCTGAGAATACTTTACCTTTATCACCATATATGAACACAAAGCCAGAAAGGAGATCCCCCCACATTCAGCATCTTCTTTTTATTCTAGTTAGCCTTGGACAGTGGGTTGATACTAAGGTGACTATTTGCTCTTAATATTATTGAGTTGCTATTCTAGGTCATTTTCCATGTAACTAATATATTAATAATTCGAGCATGTGCCTGCCCTAGGACAGTTTGGCAACTGGAATAATTTTTAAATTAAAAAAAAAAAACAACTAAACAAAGCAAAGGTTTTCAAGTTGCTTTCCAAGGCTCAGTGCGATTAGTCACAGGTTTATGAATGCAACTCCATTATCCTTCTATTGAACATGAGTCATGTATGCTTTGTGGCCATCATTTCAGGAATAAATACATTGCACCTTCCTTTGTGTGTCTTCAGTATGGACAAAGTCTTCTGCTTCAGGAATTTGGATTATTAATATGTTAGCCATAATTTTCAAATCAAGACTCTAGACACAGTTTCTGAAATTAAATTTGGTCTGAGTTTATGATTTCTTACAAAATGTCTTATCCAATCAGATGTTGGTCATCCCTTCACATTTATTTGGATGTTAAAATAAAATATAAATGTAAAAGAAAGTAATTCTGACCCTCTGACACAATTTCTAATTCATTTTAAATTACTGAACTATGTTCAATAGTCCTGGGGAAATTCATGGTATCTGACCCCTCCCCCCATTACACTCCATCTCTCTGCATTGCCCCCAACTAGCAGGATTTTATAGTATTCTCCAACTTTACAATGAAAACAACAGCACATACATACACATCACTGAACTAAATGTGGGCTAACACGAACTCACGTGTCTTCGTTAGTCCCTGTTCAGCCGGTGACTCAATTTCTGTGATGTGTATATTTTTATTGTATTCCTGCTTGGAGTTATTCCATTACTATTTATCGATTACTGGGATTTCTCAGTTCTTTTATTGATTTGTGGAGACAATAGGTCAGAATATTTAAAATTGATGTTATCTCAAAAAAAGAGAACATATGGTCCAGGAAAGAAGCAGGCATCCCTCTGCAGGAGTGAAGACGTTGACAGAAGGCACGCCCAGGGCACCGAATCCTGAGCATCAGGTCAGGCCCAGCGCAGCTGTCAATTAAAGGAGGGAAATTCCAGTGATCATCGCCATCACAGCTACACTTCTTGAATATTTACCGTGTTCAGTATTCACTAGTGCTCTCTGTGCACGATCTCACTGAACACTCAGAAAAGCCCCAACAGAGCCTTTATTAGCCCTGTGGTCCACATGAAGACAGGGGCTTGGAGAAGTTACTTAGAAGGGTTAGAGCACAGATCGGAACTCCTCTTCCGAGGCCAAGGACAGTGCTCTGGGATTTCAGCCTGCCCCTGGACCAAACATAATGCCCACGAGGCCTTTAGGAAACTTCACACCTTCTGACCATCATTCCATCCTGAGCCCCTGAGTCAGTTTTTACAACATCCCCACCTGTCTCTGGGTTCAAAAACTAGGAAAATGTCTGTAGTGTGGTGGGCAGTGAGGAGGCATCTTTTCATATGTTCCTTTAAACAATTCTCATAACTAATGCAATTTACCATTCCTGATTCCTCACACTTTCCCCCTCAACATGTGATTTTTTGATTATTTATTATTATCATAATTAACATTTATTGGAGACATGATGGTGCAAAATATGGAGGACGACAGACTCCCCCACCCTTTTGGCTTATAATCCAAATATTTAGATTGTAAACACAAGGTTTTTGGCAGGTTAATTCTGTGTGAAGAAATAGAGCATTTGCAGGAAATGTCAGATGCTTATTTTATGATCAGTGTAAGGAGTAATTTACCCCACACAAAGATCTGGACTTGGCAAGCAAGCCCTGTCTACCTACCCACATGTGAGGAAGGCAGGAACAATGCTGCTTTCTTGCCACAGTTTTTAGGAAACAGATTTTTAACCCTCAATAAAATGCATTGGCAGGGAGGGGCAGGATGGAGGATTACTGATGGCAGGCACGTCCGCTGAGCCAGAGGCATTAATGGAAGTCTCTGCTTACCCCTCTTCGTAGTAAGGAATAAATCCAGGCCAAGTCTTTGGTACTAAGGAGATGCATAGATGGAGATAGACGGAGGTCCACAGATGCAATGTTCTCCCTTTAAGAAACTTCGCCAATTTCACATGACCTGATACGGAAGACTGTAAGATGGAATGGAACACTAAAGAGCCAACCTCACAACATTTTTTTATTTCACAGTACCCAGCTACTAAAAATATGGATCTCGTGAAGGTAGGAGAAATTCCAACACTGGGGTGACACCGCAGAACGATCGCGCATTTCCACCGGAAGGAGACTGTGCTCTTCCACAGTTCAGAAAACTGGAAGGTTTCTTTTATTCATGATTGATGAGCAGGCATGAGTGTGAAATCTAAAGGAACTACAGAACAGGGAGGAATTTTAGTTCAGTACCTTCATTCTATAGTAAAAGGTGAGATTGCCCAGGTTCATGCAGTTGGTTAAGTAGCAAAGATGGGACATGAATACAGATTTTTTTTGGTCATTCGATCCAGAGCTTGCGCCGAAGTGCCATGCTATCCATGCTTTTTAAACCCTAACACAAACATAGGCAGGAGTGAGTAGGTACTCTGGAGCCATCCACAGGTTCCGAAGCATCCAAGCATCTCCACAAAGTTGGTGAACCCAGAGGTGAGGACTCCAAATCATTCGCTATGGAGAGTCCCACACAGATTCTGAGTTAGCTCAACAGAAGACCTCCAACAGGGCTTATATTCACCTGCAGCCAGGGTCCAATCCAGTTGGTCGGAACCTGTATCCTATCGGTATTGGTTGTTAGATATTTTGAGTATCACCCCTACATGCTGGGAGATCCTGAAGGTAGGAGAGCATCACTGACCTATAATTGTAGGAGGCAACATTGCAGCTTGTCAAATGGAAATCATTCAAGTAATATGGGGGAAAAATGTTAACATTACTCTGAATAAAAGCAATAGAACCACCCCTTTTAGCGGTCCTAATTTTCTTTTCCCATTGCTCTAATTTCTGGCCGTGTGAGAACAGGAACTCTGATAATGGTAGCCTTCTTACTGTTTGCATTACAGTCTCAACTACTAAACCACTACTGGAAGCCAATAAAAGGGCATGCTCTTGCCATGGTGCTCATCACCCTGTTCTGGCACCTTGTTTACTGCACTAACTGGAATAAAAAGGGAGGGGTCCACTGGGTTGATCCACACCCAACGTAGAATTCCATTATTATAAACCAGTTGTTCAAGTGAAAAAAAAATCTTTCAATCTCTCATCCTATTGATGAAATAATGAACTCCCACTGTTCTGTAGTAAATATTGTATGTGTCAGTGGGATTATAAGAGAGCTTGGAATTTTGCCCCCTTGGCATCTGGCATGGTATGTAGAACTTACATTTTCCCCTCACTCCGCCATAGCAAAACTGTAGTGCTGTCTTAGACTTCAAGAATACTTCGCTTTGAAATTACACACATTCTATAATGCACACAAATGATATTGTTTCTAATATTTGAGTAGTGCCATGCTTCTTTCGAGATGCATGGCATCAAGAATGATCAGAGGTTTGCTCCACAAGAGAACAAAGGGGTAGAATGGAAATTAGATAGACAACAGTCTCCTACAGGAACCTTCCTAACCACAGCTACTAAGCATGCCGTTCTTGATGAATCCATCCGGATTCATCAACTGTCACGTAACTTCTGCCTTATCATAACTCAAACAAATAAAAACAAACAAACAAAAAACTGTAGTGTGATAATCAAAGGGCCAAAATTTTGTAATTAGCCTTTCAGAACACGTCCACAATATTGGCAAGAGCCTCTAAGAGCAGGAAACTTTAGGGATGACGCCAAGCTTTGCATGGGGAAAGGTTACTTTCTGCTGTGACATAGTGTTTGTGGTGTGACATTTAGATGATTTCTAAAAAATGGCTACTACATAAATTTAGCAATCTATGACACTCGTACCATGTCTTATGCTTTGAACATAAAGTTCTCTTCTTCCCTGGCGTTTCATTTTTTGTTTGTTTGTTTTAATGGCATGTTATAAGTGATTATTTTCAGTTGATTAATAAATGTAATGTCTTCTTTGTACATTGTATAGTAAACACAAGACAACCTGTCCCTTCTGAATCAGCCACTGTGTGGTCCTGAGGGAGGATGGATAACCCTTCTCAAGGCTAAATATACAACTTCGCTGAAGGGGAGTCTCGTCCTTTTATATAACAGCCTGCTCTGATACAAAGGTCATAAGCCCAGGGGGAGTCTGGGTGCCTCCGTCAGTTAAGTGTCTTTACTCGATTTCAGCTCCAGTCATGATCTCTGGGCCATGGGACTGAGCCCCGGATTGGGCGTGGGGCTTGCTTAAAATTCTCTATCTCTCCCTCTGCCTCTCCCCTCAACCGTGTGCGCACACGTGCACGCGCTCTCCCTCTCTCTCTCTCCTCTCACTTGTAAGTAAATAAATATTTTTAAAAAGCAAAACACAGAACAAAAAAGGTCATAAACGTTTCATATCCATTTCAGTTAATTCTATTCGCAAACTTACACCATTGGTGTGAATTAGCCTGCTGAAAAATATGATGCTGCTTCATATTTGTAATTTATCTTCTGTTCAAAATCAGTAACACTGTCCCTTTTCTTTTTCCACATAACTGTCAAAGCAATCCTTGACAGAATGACTCAGGGAAAGACTATCTGAAATTCATTTCAGAAAGGCCAACTGTTGGATTGCAGTGTTTCTGTCTAGTCTGAGAATTTGGAGCATCATTGCTAACTATCTGAGCAGAGCAATGCACAACACGCTTTGGTGATTTTCTAGCTGAATATTAGCCTGAATTTACCAAACAATTCAGGTGTACAGACCCAATTCAGACCTAAAGAAGACCCTAACCACATTCCCTAAGTAAAGGAAAAGAAGAGAAAGCAAGCCAAAAAACCTAGCTAGTCTTAGATTTTTGTTTTTTAAGACTTATTTATTTATTTTAGGGAGAAAGAAGCACGAGTGCCTGTTGCTGCACACTGAATGCTTGTTTCCCCCGCAGAATCCCCATGTTCCAATCCTAACCCCCAACCGCTAGTTGGTAGTAGGAGGCGGGGCCTTGATTAGATCATGACGGTGGAGTCTTCATGAATGGGAGCCAAGATTCAAACATGAGCTATATGATTCTGGAGCCTTACTTCTGCTTCTTTGAAACAAATAAGTGTTTCCTATTAACTAAGGTAATTGTGGCAAAAGTAATCTGGTTCATGGGGTCAAGGAAGGCCTCCCTGAGGAAAGGATTTTACAACTGAAGTCTCTACATTTTAGCACACTGGTGAGGGCAATTTCTTTGCATTTGAATAGCGGTGGCTAGTTCAACCTTTTTTTTTTTCCTCTAGAGGTTTAATCTGGCCATGACCCCTTCTTTGAAAAACCCAATTTAAAGTCTCGATCCCCACATGTTTAGACGTTAGAACTGACACCTGGAGATGAGCAAGAGGTAAGCAAGCACAAAAGGTGAGAAGTCTGGGTGGGAAAGTTGCTCCTGGTGATTATCAAATAATACACTTTACTTTTAGTCACAAAGGCCTTTGCACCGTTATCACATACAGACACCTAAAATAGCCTTTAGTATGCTTTTTAAAAATCATTTTAGTAATCCCAAGGGCGTACAGAATTATCTTTTTACAGAAATTCAGGATTCGACAACCATTTCTATCTGGGCCGTGCTAAAGAAATATTCTCTGAGAATCATTCCTGGATGGCAGAGCCAGGAACCTGGAGATTCTGGTGATGAACCCCTTGCTTCCAAACGGTGTGAGCAGAGGAGCCGGGGAGGTAGGGTTTTCAAGGTGCTTGGCTCTTCCGTATGGGGAGGATCCAAGTTCTCCTGTAAATGAAGAGCAGTGGGAAACCACCCTCCTCTGACTTTTCTCCCAGTCACTGCGTGAGTGCTCACGGAGGGAGGGCAGGCAGGATTCTTGGTACCGGGGTGAGGAAGAGGCTCTATAAAATAGGATGAAGTCCATCATGGTCACGGTGGAGCAAAGAGAGCAGATGAGGCGGTTGGCTTTGGCCACTGCTCGCGCGAGAAGTCTCCCCCAGGCTATGATTGGCAGGCAGCCCGGACATGCGTGATGTCCGTGCCCCTGCTGCATCCAGGCAGTTTGCATATGATGCGATGGGACAAGGGGGCGTGCATTTTTGTGTCAGGGGCATGTACTGAAAGCTAGATCTAGGCTAGTTCCAAAATACATTTTGCAATTCTGGGTCTGGGACACTTTTTATGTTTTGTGCTGCTTCTTCCAGAAACCAGCCTCCTCCTTCTCAAGGAGAGGAAAAAGAACACGTCCCTAATTCTAGCCTCGGGGTTCTTTTTCTAAAGGATAAAATGGCCAGCATCAGCCAAGCATTCCTAGAAAACTGTTCCCTTTGCAAGTTATATTTTAATCACGACTTCCATTTCCAACGATGAGTCTAGCCGGGACCTCGTGGAGCAGGGCGTTGTGTAATGACACCGTCACATAAAGACTCCACGCCTCCTTCCCCCGGCCTGCCCCAGAGACAGAATTCACGGTTGGAATACTCCTCAGAGGAAGGAAGGAAAGGGCACTCCTGCTCATTGACACTTGCTTAACAACTGACGCTCTTCTACCCCGTTGATCAGAACCCCCGCTTCCAGAGAAGGACCCCAAGTCCCCTGAGCCTTCCCACGACACCTTCTTGCTAAGTCATTTAAGATGTATGCATTAAAAAAATAATAATAATAAGATGTATGCATTAAGAAAGGCAAGCAGACAGCAGGATGGGATGTGATCAGAGCTTTCCCGGGCCCAGCAGAGAGTTTAGACACATCTCAGGAGGTTAACGGAAGCAGTACGGACAGGACCCGCAGAATCTGACCTCTCCGGGCTGGTCACCTAGCTTGTGAAATGTCTGAGCACACAACGGGAGGACACAGTGTGACATTCCAAGTAGTAACGTGTCTGTCTCCTCAGCACACGCACCCACCACCGAGCAACCAGCTTGGGACATCTCCGGAAGTGACCTAGATTGACACAGGGTGGCCCGAGGAAGATGACGAAGGGCAGGGGGTGAGGGGTATCAAGGGCACATGGAAGGTGAGGAAGCCAGCTGCAGATGGAACTGGGGTCACCCCGCCGCCTTCTGCCAGTGAGGCAAGTTTGGGGAGAAGGTTCGTGGAACCAAGTTTTCCAAAGGAAAACCGCCCAGTAGCTTTTAATCATTCTGTTACTTAATAATGAAGAATAGCCATTTATTTGTTTCATTTCCCAAAGATAAATGAGTAATTGACCCAACAAACCCCGTGGAGCCGAACTTGGCCTCAGAGTCTCCTTTGTGTCTAAACTCAGTCTTTTCTTCCTTTTTTCACTAACTTTAATATGTTGGTTATTAACATGTAACCCAAAGAAAATCTAGCTTATGAAAACTTGAAGTATTAGCAAGCCATGACTGTTAGTTAGGATTATTTTTTTTAAGTGTATTCATATGTAACAGTTGTCTTACTTCAACATTTTATTTCCAATTAAAAACACAGTACGTTTGTTTTTGTTTTTGTTTTCTTTTAAGAGGAAATACACACACATTCTGAAAGGTTGTGCCTTTTTCTTCTCTCTCAGGGCCCTGGGCAGCAGCACCAACAATAGAAATCAGCATTAGGAGCACGGGACTCCCTCATCAATGGGGTCAGAAACATGTTACAAGGAAATGCTGAAATAATGACTTTTTTGGACATCTTTTTTAATTAGCGCTGAAAGAGTTTAGAAAAAATGATAACCACCTGGCAAGCCAGCTCCTCTTTGAAAGCTGAATTAAAATCAAATGACAGAAATAATTAGGACAGCTGGAAATAATAAAAACAATAGATAACAGACACATCTTTGACAAAACACAACAAACCAAAGAGTCATTACAATGTAAAATCTTAATTGTGTCATAGCTCACTAAATCTCTCTCCTTTTTCCCTCCTCAGTTCTTGATCACAGTGAAAAAAACACAGTATATCAATATGCAAAGCCAAAAAGCAGTAACATTGTTATTGCCTGAATGGGCCCGACAATAAACAGAGGTAGCTGCTGAAGCACATCGAATCTAAATAGACAAAATACTGTAATTTGAATGAATTACTGTTTCTCCTGTTCTGTCTCTCTGCATGGAGTGCTCATCTTTACTTCAGGCAAGGTGTTTGTGGACTAACACCTACTTTTTGATGTATGTATCAAGTTTTAAATTTGGGTTTTTTTCAAATGTGGGGCTTATTTGGATTCTATTTTCCTGATTCAGAATTATTCCCAAACTATTGCTGGCCTCCATAAAGAACAAAAACAAACAACCTCACCTGAGAGGACTTACACTACTCCTCCAAACGCAGAAGCTTCTGTAGTCACTGCTACTGTAAGTAGCATTTTCTTTTCTATTTTGCCATGACGTAGGGGAAGGCCAAAATACAATGGTTTTCTTTGGGAAATGGAATTTCTGTTCATTTTTATTTGGATTTGCGTTCTTTTCTCTATTTACTAAAATCTTCATACTTTAAAGCCAAACATAACATCAAATGGAAATTCTTCAATCCTATAAATGCATTTAAGAGGGGGGCAATGACCCAAAAAGATATTACAATGTCTACACTGACAGACATTAAATACAAGCTATAGGCAATGGGAACGGAACTCCTAGAAATGAAGTTCACAGACTTTGCAACTCCATTAAAGTGTAAATCTCTTGCTCTGTGAGTTAACTGTAATGTAGGGAAGGTTCCCAGAGCAAATCAGTGCCATTACTGACTGCACAGAGCGGAGCATATACCTCTGTGTGGATCTGGAAATCAGGTTATCTAGATCCTCAGTGAATGACATCCTACATGGCGGTGTGAAAGCCACTTAATCTCCTCAGTCTCTTTGCCATCAGAATATCTCCTTTTCCACAGGCAAATTTCTGCTTAAAGTTAATAGAAACTGAGAGAATTGGGACATCTCTCCCTTCACTTTTTCTCTCTGTCAAACCAAGATAAAGGTTTTATTCAAACTTTTTTATTTGAAGAGGAGCAGCACCTGAATGAAATTTGGTCATGATCAGAAATCTTAAGAATTAGAAGTTTTCCAGACACCCACATATATGATACAATAATGCCTTGAAGAATGGGGAGGGGGAAATCACTCTGAACAAAAATAGAGCTATATAAGCAGTCCTCCTTGAAATAAAAAGGGTTTCCGCATATATGCCTTTATGCAAGTAATGTCTAAACCAAGAAGAAGAAAAAAGTTTGAAGAAATTTCATTTAAAGAGTTAATTTAATCAAAATGATTCAAGTTTTTACATTTTAGCACACCGGCAAAGGCAATTTCTTTGATTGAATAGTGATGGCTAGTTCAACCTTTTTTTCCCCCCTCTAAAGGTTTAATCTGGCCATGACACCTTCTTTGAAAAACCCAATTTAAAGTCTTGATTCCACATGTTTAAAACTTGGCTTTAATCCCCCACAATCTGTCCAGTTTGAAAAGCAAAGGGGCATAAGTAGGAAGCATTCTGCTTTAAAAAAAAAAAAAAAGCAATTAACTAAAATTAATTAATAATCTTGTTTGAGTTGTTTGATATCTATGAACCACATAGTGATGCTCACCAAATATTTGTTCAGTGAATGAGTGAAATGAATAAATGATCAAATCATGTTTTCTCATCCTGTTACTGGATGACTTGCTCTCACCTTCTATGACCCAGGTGTCTTCTTTTAAACTATAGCAACAGTTCCCCCAAACAAGTCAGCCAATGAGCCCTGACACGTCAACTCACGCCAACCTGTAACAACATTTTCAAGAGCTTGCCAGTAGTAACGGGAAATAAGTTAGGATAATCTAGTTGGTTTCTCATGAAGCTAAACATATTCCATTTCAAGGCATCTCCAATAGTCTGAGAAAAAGTCCTTTGTATTTCTTTGGGGCAGAAATGTCTTTTCTTTTGTGAAATGACTTTTTTTTTTTGTTTTAAGTAGTCATTGTGGGAGGTTTGAGAATCTTTTCTTGGCATATTATAAAGTCCACAATCTTATGTCAGCACCCTTTTTTTCTAATATTACTGCTCTACAAACACAAAGTCTAAAACCTACTGGCTTCCAGAATATGCATTCTTTCAGGTACAAGAAAAAAGCAGCTTTCTCTTTTCCCATCCCCTGATTTGTCAGTCTTTCAGCTGTTTGTCTACATGAAACTTTTCAAACCATTCCATCCCTCACCATTATCCTCCTAAATGCAGAGAGGCAGCCTGCTAACCGCTTTCTGTACACTCGCCATCTCTTCTAAGGAGAAATTATGTACTAGAAGCAATTTCATTGACTGTGTTTCTCATAGTCTCTTCTAGAAAACTGCCTTGCAACTAGTTCTACAATAGACATTTAACCCAAGGCCAGCCAATTCATTTTCTAACCAATTACTAACAAGATCCCTCCTCTCAAAATCTGAGCTAACGGGACATAGAGACAGTCTGTGGTGGATACTGAGCCTGAGAGGCCAAGAGGGAAAGTTGGGGCTAATGCAGTCAAGCTGAGGCACATGAAGGGGGAGTGGGCAGGAGGAGGTGATCAAGAAAAACTTCAGAGGGACTTACAGAGAGAAACGAACTCCTCAGAAACCATCAGAGCAGCTTCATTTGTTGTTTCCAATTCCCAACTCCAGTGGGATTCCTTGAGTTCCTTATTTAACCCCTTCTTCTGCCATCTCCCTGTTTGTACTTGAGCTAAGGGTTATCTGTTCCATAACTGAAAGAACATTTCTAGAACTGCAAATGTGGATGAATTTCATGCATTCTCAGAAGAAGGGGCTTACCATTCTTTCTTTGCTTTTTTTCCCCCTAGTGATTTTCTCTTCCTTATTTCTGTAATGCCAGCAATATACAAACCATCAATCATACTTCCTTCTTCATTCCCTTTCAGCACTGTGCAAAAATGTTTTCCATACATAAGGAAAAGCCCAGCTCTCAGCCCTTCTCCTCACTCTGCATTCACCCCTACCCATCTTCACCATAATATAGGTTTGATCACGTGCCCAGACCCAGCCAGGCCCCCTGCTCAGCCTGCATAACCAGGTGAGGCACAGCTAAGAACCACAGTGCCTGGGCCCCACAGAGAGCTCATCAGTGACTCCACTGGGTGAAATTCCCCATTATTGTCATTTTTCCATTGGGACACAATCCAGAGAAGTAAAGTGACAATTAATGTCACACAAGGAAGGAGCAAGGAGAATAACATTTTATTTAGTCTTTTCGCCTACTCTAAAAGATAAAATGTGATCCCCATTCCCTATAACAGGAAACTGAGCCTCACAAGGCTTGCCTATGACCACATAACCAGTAAGAATTGAGGCCTGACTTTGCATGAAAGTTATTAAATTCCAGTCCGTGCTCATTTAATAATACATCCCCTGCCTCCAAAGTTTTAGTGTTCAAACCACACTTAAACCCAAACCCCATGACTCCTGACTCCTAAACAAGTGCTCTCTTCACTAATTATTCCATAGTTATCCTGGTACAGCTCAGAGAAAGAGGTGCAGATATGTGGCATTGGGTGGATGATGAAAAAAAGGCCAGCAGCTGAGAGCTGGCCGATCTTCTTCACTAGCCTTCATCAAACAAGAACATGATGCAAAAGCCATCTTCAGGTTGTGGTCCTGAGTCATTGCCCATACCTAATCCACCCCTAGGGTAGACAGCCACTAAGGTGACCACCAATGATCCCCACCCACTAGTATTCCCACTTGTGTGCTGTCCTCTCCCTCATTGTATTTGGTTTGGTCTAGGTAACCAACAGCATATAACAGAATAATGATACCTCATTTCTGAAAGTAGGTTATTGAAACAGGGCAACTTCTGTCTTGAGTGATCTTTCTTTCTCTCTCTTCCTCTGTCTTGAATCACTCACTCTGCAGGAAGCCAGCTGCCGTGTTATTAGGATACTTGGGTAGACTGCAGAGAGGCTCACATGGTGAAGAACTAAAGTGCCCAGGCAATAGCAGCATAGAACTGAAGCCTGTCAACAACCACTTAGCTGAGCTTAGAAAAGAATCCTCCCCAGGTGAGGGTTTAGATGAGACCGCAGCCCTGTTGAGAAGCTCACTCGCAATCTCATGAGAGTCCGTGGATCAGAACCACCCCGCTAAACTGCTCCAGATTCCTGGCTCACAGGGGGAAAACTGTTCCTTCAAGTTGCTTCATTTGGGTATAACTTGTTATGCAGCACTAGACAACAAAATCAAGCCCTGAGATTTTCTTCCAAGTACTAAACACTTCTATCTTGGTCCACTCAGGTCGTTCCCACTGAGGGAAGAATGATTCTTCTCCTTAGCCTTCCATACACATTTGGGTCAATACACTAAGTCCCCCTCTCTGGCTGGTGAGTAAGCTCTGGAGCTAATTCACAAATATTTTCACTTGACATATGTATGTGGTTCTAGACAGTGAATTTTTCAAAAGCCAAGACTGTCTCTCTTTCCTTTGTGCCATCATTTTTATATTCCCTTTAGCTTTTGGGCTCTTTCTCTCACAATAAGTCAATAGAAGCCAGAGAATTTCAAGAAAGAGTTTGACTTCTCTCCTGGGCAGAATATTTAAGTCATACATTATTGTTTGTTTTCAGGCAAACCCGTACAATTATGCAACATAAATTCTTTTAAAGCATCTGGGACTTCAATTCAATTTAAAATCCTGTGGGGTTTATTACCAGAATGAATGATTATAAAATATATGCATGCAAATGAAGAGATAAAAAAATTAAAGAGCATATGAAATTTAATGCACACTACTTGTAATTCCAGGCCAAATTGTTGCAAAAGACAGTGGCTATGCAATACCATGTAAAAATGTGGTTTATAGTATTTACAACTTGAGAATGTGGTTTTAATATTCTAATGTCATGACTATATATTAGAATCCAGAGTAGAGAATTAATTTCTGGTGTTAATGGGAGGGGGAAGGGATGACAGGTTTACCCAAAGCTGTCATCAGTTTTACTGCCAAAATAAGGAACCCTGCTTCACCCCAATGGTATAGCATAGTGAAAAGCTTATAAAGATGGAGGTGCTCTGTTTTTCAGTGTTTTTATTCTAAGAGTTCATCTGGGGACAATCTAATTCAATTACTATTTAGTAAGTGTCAAAAATGTGAAAATAAATATATTTGAGACTCTCAGGGAGTAAGAGTGGACAGAATCAAAATTGAGCCTTAATACCTACCCTTGTAGGCAGCATGATCCAGAGAGATAGGTAAGTACGTGCATAAAGAATCCAAACCAGAATTGTGTAAACTCTTGCAGTAACCAAATAACAGATTCCCATCCCCAGACCCACACTCCTGTTCTGATCCATCCTCCAACCACTGCCCGAGTTAGTTGCCCAAAATAAAAATTCACATGTTTCTCTCTTCTGCATGAAGTTCTCCACTGCTTAGACAATATAGTCCAGACTCTAGAAGACCCTCAACATTTGATCTGAAACTACCTTTTCATATTCAGATAACACTCTAGAGAACAATAGGTAAGACAAAAAAGTGGTACCACTTGAAAAGACTGAGGATTCTAGCTTAACTCTTCAAGTAGTGTAGGGACATCCACTGTTTCTTATAGGACTCATCCCTTCCTAATTTTTGCCACCAAAAGAGCTGAATTCTGAAGAATAGAGTCAAGAAAACCAACCAGCAAGCAGCTGAGGCATTTTATTGTAAGGACTGGTACAGGAGAAGAAAACAAAAGGATGTGTTATTATGGAAGAAATTAACTGACATGAGCATCTCCTTTCCCTAACCACTCCCACTCCAGCCCCAAAAAGGAGAGCATTATGCTTCTAAATGTACTTCACCCAGGAAGAGAAACTGCTCTGGAATCACTCTTGAATATAGAGGGAGTGGTGAGATTCAGAGATAAAGAAAATTGCTTGGAATTCATTAGGCTGATGCAGCAAGATCTAGCCCAAAGAAGGCAAGAGTTGAGGAGACGTAGGATGGGAAGGCTTTTTCTTTGGATCTGACTTTTTTAGTGGGTGGGCAGTTCATGCATGATGTGGAAACAGGCCATTCTTTCATGCATCACCATAGTAAGCCTGTAGAAACACAGCAGATGGGGGGCCCTGAGCAGTCAGTGGGGAGCAAAATATATGCCTGAACTCCCAGCTTAGTGAAGAAATCAGCCCCAACAGCAGCAGCAAGTAGAAAGAGCTGGAATAAAGACAGCAGCACCATAGAATAGTGTTCGGCATCTCCTTCACTGTGCCCCATGAGCACCAAATAAAGCTAAATTCTTGTGTAATCTCAAAGAAAGAGCAAAGATTTCCGTCTCCCGCCAGTCAAATGATGGGGAACTCAGAGCAATTTATATTTTATTTAGAGATTTAAGGAATACAACTTATATCATGTCCTAAAATCTTTATATACTCAACCTAGTTCAG
Source organism: Potos flavus (assembly GCA_028534135.1). Lineage (NCBI taxonomy): Eukaryota > Metazoa > Chordata > Mammalia > Carnivora > Procyonidae > Potos > Potos flavus. Next base: position 113,833,614 of record CM052898.1, on the reverse strand, counting down.
GGGTTATCCCCAGGTAAGAATGCTCAGACCAGTGTGTTTTCAGGTTCCTGTAGACACTTTTGCATGCCAAACCCCACACGCATGGGTCCACAGAGGAAACCACATTACACTTAATGGAAAAAAACATTTCCCTATTCCTTCTTCCTTATTTCTGTAGACCACAGGCTAAATCCAGCCTGCTGCCTGTTTTTGTATGGCCTTAAGCTAAATATGGTTTTTACATTTTTTTAAAGGGTTGGAAAAGCAAAACAAGAATAATAGTTTGTGACACATAAAAATTACATAAAATTCAAATATCTAGTCCATAAATAGGATGTTTTATTGAAGAACCCAAGACCATTTGTTTACCTTATATTACCTATGCTTGCTTTCACTACGATGGCAGAGTTATGTAGTTAGACCCTACGGTCCACATCAGCTAAAGCACTTATCATCTTATTATGCGTTCCTGGTCCTTTACAGAAAAAGTTTGCTGACCCCTGCTTTGCACATATGGAGTAACAACATTTAGGAGAATGTGACATACTTTGTTAGGAAACCAACTGCCTGATCGACAGACAGGAAGCAGATTCTAGCCCTTGTCCCAAGACTTCCCCTCCATCCTGTCCTAAGTAGGGAGAGGGCAATGGGCCCCAAATTTTTCTGGCTGGAGAGCTTTGGTCCATGTAAGGACTCAGAACAATGGAGCAGAAAGGTAAACAATATGCAAAGAAACTAGGGAAGCACTAGAAACTTCGTGGGTCCGAGCCTCTGTCAGTTTCATTATGACAACACGCCTAAATGAAGAAAGTGAGCATGGGGAGGGGAGCAGGTGAGCCAGCCTGAGCTGGTAAAGGAGCTCCCCAGCTCCAGTCCTGAAAGCCCGCTTCCCTCCTTGCCACAGGCTGGAAGTGGAGAAGAGGAACAGGTTTAGATGGCCAAAATGACATCTCAACTGAAAAATGGTGGAGCATGATGACAGGAAAAGCAGCCTCCTCCCAGGTGTCCACAGCATACTTCCTAGACCTGAAATAAGACACTGAGGAGAGTTCCAATCAAACATGCCTTCAGAGCGGGGTGAACTCCATGTCCTGACTTTGTTGATTTTCCTCAGTAATTACAGTCAACTGAAAAAGGAGCTATTTTAAATAGCTGGGAGGGACAAAAAAATAATTTGGCAATTAAAATATATGCCTCAAGGAACTGTTTGTTTGTTTTTTTAAGATTTATTTATTTATTTATTTGAGAGAGAGAGAGAGAGAGAGAGAGAGAAAGAGCACGAGCAGAAGGGGCAGAAGGAGAGGGAGAGAGAATTCCAAGCAGACTCCGTGCTGAGCGTGGAGCCCGACAACGGGTCCGATCTCACAACCAGAGATCATGACCTGAGCTGAAACCAAGTCGGATGCTTAACCAACTGAGCCAACTAGGTGCCCCTCAAGGAACTGTTTCAAACCATTTTTTTAAGATTTTATTTATTTATTTGAAAGAGAGAGAGCACACACAAGAGCAAGAGAGCAGCAGATGAAGAGGCAGAGAGGGAGCAGTGAGCCCAACTCAGGGCTGGATTCCAGGACCCTGGGATCAGGACCTGAGCCGAAGACATATGCTTAACCGACTGAGCCACCTGGGTTCCCCTCAGAGTATTTTTAAGTTTCTCTTTTTAACTGAAAATATTAGAAATTGATATGAATTCTCACTAATGCCACTTTTTTGTACTCCTTTCTTGACCACCTTTTGTTTCAAATTGAATTAGGCAAGCTGCTGATTCAGAACAACACCTAATTGTTTTTGTAATCCTTTCATCCCACAGACATTTATTAAGGACTTATTAGGTGCAAGGCACTGTGCCAAGCATAAGTGGGTGAAAACAAAATGAATAAAATAAAGTCTCAGCCCCAAAGAGATTTCCAATGTAGTAAGAGAGATATGAAATAAGATTACAAATAACAAATATTTAATACTGGATGGAAACCATATGGGTATGTGTGCATCTGAAATGTAAATCTGCTAAGATATTTGGGTGAAAAGCTGAGCCTGGACAACTCAAAACAGAATGGCCCTTGCCCTCAGCTATCAGTGTGCTCTTGTGAAAGGGCATTTCAGAACCAATTGCCTAGATCAGGGTTTTTCAAAGTGTGGTTGGAAGAGTGCCCCCATCAAAATAACACGTGACACTTGCTAAAAGGCACACTGGTCTCTGCCCATCCTGCCAAATCAGAATCTCCAAGGCAGGACCCAGTGCCCGGCCCCAGTAACAAGCTCCTCGGGTAGTTCCTATGACACTGTCCAGCTTGAGACAGAGACTGAATGAGTGGTTCTCAAACATTGCTGTTCATGGAATTACCTAGACCCCAAACCAATGAAATCCAAGGATCTGGGGGAGATTCTCAGGCACAGATAATTTGTAACGCTCTCCAGGTGATCCCAACTTGCCACCAAGTTTGAGGGCCAGTCTTCTAGAACTACTGCTCCCATAACTTTACACAAAGAAGACTAGGCTCCATTTCAAGAAAAAAAATTTTTTCCTTCCTTTTCATTGATGCATCTAAGTAGACATTAAGTAGCCATTTCTTCCTTTTGTCTAATAGATCCTCCAAGGTCTTAACTTCATAATCCAAACCTGACCCATTAATGCAAGGGTCATGCATGCATGTGCCAGGCACCATGGGAAGAACTAGAGGAGAAAAGATGAAAAAAGCAGTTCAGCAAAGGTGATAGACAAGCAACAGCACGAAAAATGCTAATATTCAGTGTGTCCAAGGGACTTCAGGGACACAGAAGCACCTGACCAGCCAGGAATTGGGGGTACCAATGGCAAGCTAGGAGGGAAGGTCACGGCAAGGCTCCTCAGGGAAGGAAACGCTTATGCTGCATGTTGGATAAGGAGAAATTAGCCTCACGGAGAAGAAAGAAATGGCCAGCCCAGCAGACATCAATTGCAAAGGCAGAGTCATAGCTGAGGTGTTCAGAATTTCTGGAGTATGATGTGGCTGTGAAATGTCCCCAGCCTAAAAAATGGCTTGGGCCATGCTACCAGTCCCCTCAGGGTCAGGAAGATCATTGTTCTGGACTAGTGAGTCTTAATCCCAGCTATAGAATAGGAGCAATTGGGATATTTTAAATGAAGTCCAGGCCATACCCCCAGAGATACTGATTTCATGAGACTCAGTCACCTCGATTTTTAAACAGGCTCCTTGTGGATTCTAGGAGCCAGGATTGAGAGTCACAGGTAGAATCTCAGTATGCAGAAAACTGGCCTTGACCCTTGGCTATGCTGGCTGGAGTAGGCTGGGGCTGGAGTCTGCAGGCTGCCCCCTCGCCTGGCTCTCCCCACCTATTTGCCTTCCTTCCAGTCCAGGCATGTGGTCACTTTATTGCCTTCAAAGGGGAGAAGCCCAGGCTTTGGGGTTCCCAGGCCCTCCATTCACCTTGTACAAGGGGCTGAATGAATTCTGGCTGCTCCCAGGTACTCAAGCTGCCACGCCTGCATTCCTGCATTCCTGCAAACATTTCCACAAGCACACCCTCCTTCCTGGTGGGAGGGGAGCCTATGTTGGCCATAGGGGGAAGCCCTCTAGCGCAGTAGACCTTAGAGGTATCCCCAAGGAATAGATGTGAGTGTAGATTCATGAATTCCACCACAGCACAGAACAGAATTTCTCCCATTAAATTCAGTGAAAGGAACTGAGACATTGTAATCAGATGCTTAATGAAAATAACGGAAGATGTAAGGAGGAATGGAAATAGTGAACCCACATGAGAGGGATGCTGGGCAGTCAGCTCCACTTACACACCAGCTGAGTGACTCCTAGGCCACTGCAGCCAGACAGCATGTGATCCAAATCTGTGCTTGAGCAGAAGAACAAATTGCTACACGTCATAAATCTTCTGGGTCATCTGCAAATAGTTGAAACCGGGAATGTAAAATCCGTGAATGCCAAGGGTGCATTCATATATCAAAATGAACATTTGTGCAGACAACACGAGTCCAAGTGAGAGAAATGTGCAGCTGCATTTATGTGTAAATGGGATAGATAAAAATCTATCCAGTGAACCTTTGAAACAATATCTCTACAGCCCCCTATATTTCAAAGTCGGTGATAGGTATAATAAACAGATTTTTCTGAATCAAAATCAGGGTGTGCGATTTGAGAAAATATTTTTTTCTCAGTTGTAAATGGATTTTTAAAGAAGAGTTCCCCTTGGGATCCTAGGAGATCCGAAAATCTACAAAAAGAGATGCTAAAAAGGCTGGAGGTGGGGCTCACAAAGCACTTGGGCACACGGGAGATTGCATCAGAGCCCTAGCCCTGGGAAGTCCGAGGCTGTTCTAGAAACGGCCCAGCAGCCATCTGAAGGTGTGTCTGGACAGGAAGTGCAGCAAACGTCCAAGACAAATCAAAATGAAGAAGTGGACCAAGGCAGTTGCATAAACATCTAAGAGATTAGAATCCACCCCAGGAAGGAGGGGGAGGGAGAAGAAAGAGATCTGGAGAGGCGGGGGTGGGGGGGGTAGATTTTAACTTGAATGTGACTGAATGATAAACACAAACCCGCGGAGAAAATTCTCAGTTGTATTGAGTTTACTTCGAAAAGACAAATTCAAACCTTTCTGCTAAATCAGTAATTACATTTTTATTATAAGAAGGTAAAGAAGATAGTTTGCAGGTCCATGTATGTGATTGGGAAAGAAAGAGCCATCCCTCAGGCTTTGTTTATTCCTCCTCCTCAAGTGGAAAAGTCTCTCCGTTCACTGGGGCCAGGGCAAGAGCTGTGGTCTCTCCTCGAGAGCTCCTTCCATAGCCACTGCAATGGAAAGGGCCACGCTAAGGCCACCAGCAGAGGCTGGTGTATCTATGCGTTCATTCATTCGCGAATTCAACAATGATCTTCTAGGGCTCCTCCCCTAGAGCCCTGGAATTCTGGATCAGGAAGCCAAGGGGAAGTTGGAGAAGCCAAGAACAACCACAACAGACTTTCCTGTCGGTAGACAGCCCTCTTTTAAACCTTTCCTTAACAAAGAGAGTTGCTGTTGTTGTTGTTGTCATTGTTGTTGTTACAAAAGCCAGTCTTGCCATTGTGTCAAGGAAATGAGTGCGTGCCTGCGCGCACACACACAAGCACACCCCTGCACTGGGAGTAGAATGTAAACTTGAGTGGCTTTTCTGGAATGCAATTAGATACAATGTATCAAAGGTCTAAAATGTGCATACCTTCTTAACCAGAAATTCCAGTTCTAGGAATGTGCTTAAGACATGACTAACAAGATCGATATGGTGTGGTGGTTAAGAGCTAGTCCTTGATGTCAACGGAACCTGGGTTTGGGTCCTGATTCCACCGACTAGCTGAATGAAACTGTGGACAAATTACTGAATGTGAACTTGAACATCGTGGTGTGTGAAATGGGAGTAATAATCATAGCCCTTGCACAAGCCTGTGGTGAGGGTAAAATGAGTGCAAACATGGGAATGCTCAGCACCCGTGCACCTGGCAAGATGTGCAACATGGGCCAGTTCAATAAATGTTGCTGTCGGCCTTGACCATACTAGGTAACATACAGAGAGATGACCAAACAACAGCGGTACATCACACCGTTGTTTGGAGAGGGGAAAAGCTAAAATGCAATGAAAATGCCTAATAATAAGTGATTCACTAAACAAAATTATGATATATCCAGATATTGAATATTAAGCCATCCTTTAAAAATGTTACGGAAACATATGTATTGCTATAGAAAGATGTTCACAACATATCGTTGAGTGAAGGAGGTGGGTTTATAAACTAGCACACACAGCATGATCAGCTTTTTGTTTATACACGCATATATATGCATAGAAAAATATACGGAGAGATGGACTCTAAGATATTAAGATCATTGCCTATAAATGAGATTATGGATTTTTTAAGTCTGTCTTATCTTTGGCTTTTTGTATTGAATATGTATTGCATTTGTAATAAGCAAAAACATTTTTTATAAAAACGTCACTTTTAAACTGGAAACGCTCTTTGGGAAGTCATAGGTAAATTTTAGCAAGTAATTATTGAGAATCTGTCACAGAAGAATTCCAATTAATAATGTAGAAGGGGTGAAGGGAATAGAAAATCACTTAGAAAATCACAGTAATGCTCGCCACAGGCAAGATCCACCAATGGATGCTAAAATCATGGGTGAAATTTTGAGGAGTGGAATATTGGCACAATTTGAAGGTATCTCCCTCAAGATAGCTATGAATTACCAAGGGGGAAAGAGTAGCTTTACAATGGAGAAGACTGGCAAACAGCATGTTCACCACATGATCAAGGTCAACATTACCACCAATGAGACATATCAACATCATGAACCCCTTGATATGCTGATACACATGAGACAAACTCACATTGAAAGACATTCTATAAAATACCTGACCAGTTCTCCTTAATAGCATCAAGGTTATAAAAGACAAGGAAAGGCCAAGAAACTATCCAATGCGTGACATGACAACTAAGGGCAATGGGAGATCCTGAATTGGCTATTAGAACAACTAAAGGACAGTAGTGGAAGAACTGGGGAATCCAAATAAAGTCAGTAGGTGAGCTAAGAGGATTGTCCTACTATTAATTTCTTAGGTGTGATAATTTCTATGTGGTTATATAGGATATTAATATTTGAAGAAGCTGGGTGAAAGGTATATAGACACTCTTTGCACTATTTTTGTAAATTTTTGTGTCTAAAATTATTTCAAAATAAGAAGTTTAAATATAAAGCAAGACTGGATAAGCCTAGATACCTGGGATCAGACATTATTGGGAAGTCCCCAAGAGGGCCCAGGCAGGAAAGGTCTTAGTCCTATATCTCCTCATATTTGAATAGAAACTATTACTTTTACAACTTGCTAGGTTAAAATTAGAGTAAGGCAAACATAAGGGAATGTAGCATATCAGTTTTTAGCACATAGCCACAGAGAACATTCATAAATACTATCAATATTCGACATTTCTCTTTTGAATTGTCGCTCTTCAAAAACCATAATCTCCCCCATTCCAGTTCACTGGTTCAATTCTCTTTTTTAAATATCAATAATCCTTTTTTTCATGTCCTATCTGTGAGTCAACAAAAATTAAAGATGAAAGCCCTTTGAATTTTAAATATTTCAAAAAGCGTCTTTATTATTGTCCTTTTTTTTTTTTCAAAATCAGGTATAAAGTGTTTGTTTCCTCAGTGCCTACTGAATTGGTATCTGAATCAGAAAAAAAAAATCACCAATCTAGACAGGCTAGTAGACCTTCACGCTTCCTAAGGAAACAGATGTTTTACCTCCCAGTCCAACCTATTGGTAATTAAAACAAATAGCAACTACGAATGCAACTAAATTTATTGGGATTTACTCTATGTTTACTTATATTTTCACCATCCCCATTTTACAGTTGATAAAACTGAGGCTTAAAGAAATGAATTAGTTTGTTGTTGTTTTTTTCAAGGTTATTGAATATGTGGCAGAATCAGGTCCCAGGTGCTCTGCTATTTATTGTTTGTTTAGAAAACTTCTGTGAATGTTGGTGGGTTTCACTGGTATTAGGGGTCTATCTAGCAACTTCTGGAAATCCAAAACTGCTAGTTGAGGAAAAGGTGCCTATTGCATATAGGAGTCTGCTAGCAGACATCACCCTTTCTACCTTGTACAGAGTAACTAAGAAAACGTAGATCTGATTAGAACCGGGCAAACAAAAACTGTGTCATGCAAATCGACTGAAGGACCAAGGGGGAGCTTGCTAATCTGGGATTTCTCCTTAGCTATACAGAGATTCATTTACATCTTAAGATGCAAAATTGCAGCTGACTTATGATGGAGACTAGATTCTTTAATCACTGTAATTCCACATGTGTAGATTTTTACTGTAGGGAAGGTACCACCTCCTTGTGGGCACTCTCTTCCCTCCCCTAAACCACCCCACATACATCTGCCAGATTAATCTTCTTAAAGTTTTAATTACTTCATTCCTCAGCTGAAAAACTTTAAATGGCTCCACACTACCTTTGAAATATTATCTAAATTCCTCAACGTCTGGCTCCAATTTCTCTTTCCAATAAAATTTTATCAGCAGATAGGATAATTTCCGAAACAATTAACAGAAATCTCAACGCACGCTGGCCTAAACAGAAGGGAACTCATGTGCTCATGTAACTGGGAGGAGAGAACTAGGACGGGCTCTGAGGTGGCTTAATCTAGTAGCTCTGGTTCCATGTCCCCAGGCTTCTCTCTCTCAGACTCTCTTCTGTCTCTCGCCCTCTCTCCATCCTCGTCAAACAGTCTGTAGTCAAGCCAAATGAAAACACAAGTTCTTGCTTTCCCACTTTGTCATGGAACATCCACCCACCATCCTTCAAGGCCCACATCTTCCATGGCCCATCCCTGTGTTTCCCAGCAGAGAGTCTTGCCCTCTTCCTCTGTGATTCTATAGTACTTTACACCTGTGTATAAAGGCCCTTACTACGTCCTGTCTTGTAAAATAGCCACTCATATCTATGTCTTACTTGCTGTACTAAACTCTAAGATCCTTGAGGGCTGAGTCCAAAGCTAGCCCCTCTCCATATCCCCATTTCCTGACTACTGCTTTGTACACAGGCTGTCAGCAAATAAGCCAATCAATCAAGGAACAAGAGAACCTTATGAGAAAATGTGCATGGTTGTTTGTCTTAAGGCACAAGTTTCTCTTTCATTTGGCAGTCTTCAGGGCCTAACACAAATTAAGACAAG